>PVLA01000103.1:308368-822962 GCA_004027455.1 Hydrochoerus hydrochaeris
AAATCATCAAGAAGATTATACATCATGACCAAGTGGGGTTCATTCCAGGAATGCAGGGATGGTTTAACATATGCAAATCAATAAATGTAATACACCACATCAACAGAGCCAAAAACAAAAACCACATGGTCATCTCAATAGATGCAGAAAAAGCTTTCAACAAAGTCCAACACATGTTCATGATAAAAACCCTTCAGAACCTCGGAATACATGGCTTCTACCTCAACCTTATAAAGGCCATCTATGACAAACCAACAGCCAACATTATACTAAATAGACAAAAACTGAAAGCTTTCACTTTAAAATCAGGAACAAGACAAGGATGTCCACTATCACCAATCCTTTTCAATATAGTTCTGGAAACACTAGCAAGGGCAATCAAACAAGAGAGAGAAATAAAAGGAATAAAGATAGGAAAGGAAGAAGTTAAATTATCACTATTTGCAGATGACATGATACTCTATGTGAAGACCCAAAAATCTCCATTAAAAGACTATTATAAACAAGTTCAGCAGTGTAGGTGGATGCAAAGTCACTGCTCAAAAATCAATCGCATTCCTGTACACAAACAAAAAACTCACTGAGAGAGAAATTATGGAAATATTGCCCTTTACAATAACATCTAAATGAATGAAATACTTAGGAATTAACCTAACTAAAAATGTAAAAGACCTATCTGCTGAAAATTATACTATGCTGAAAAAGGAGATTGAAGAGGATACTTAGGAATCAACCTAACTAATACTTAGGAATCAACCTAACTAAAAATGTAAAAGACCTATCTGCTGAAAATTATACTATGCTGAAAAAAGGAGATTGAAGAGGATATTAGAAAATGGAAGGATATTCCTTGCTCTTGGTTAGGAAGAACCAACATTGTGAAAATGGCTATGCTCCCAAAACTTTTATACAGATTTACCACAATCCCAATCAAAATACCACTGACATACCTCACAGATCTAGAGAAAACACTCCTAAAATTCATTTGCAAAGGCAATTCTAGGCAACAAAAGCAAGGCAGGAGGCATCTCAATTCCTGACTTGAAACAGTACTATAAAGCCACAGTGATAAAATCAGCTTGGTACTGGCAAAGAAATAGACCTGAGGATCAATGGAACAGATTAGAAGAAGCAAGCACAGCAACAAAGACACTCAGCCACCTGATATTTGACAAAGGGGCTAAATATGTCCACTGGAAGAAGGATAGTCCTTTTAATAAATGGTCTTGGAAAAATTGGCTCTCTACATGCTGATGACTGAAACTAGAAAATACCCTCCTGGGTATTTTCCCCAAAGAACTGAAAAGTTCATATCACAGTGATATATGTGCACCATGTTCATAGCTGCACAATTTGTGATAGCTAAATCCTGGAAACAACCAAGATGCCCATCAACTGCAGCATGGATGAAAAAGATGTGGCATTTTTATACAATGGAATGTTACTCAGCTATAAAAAGGATGATCTTGAGGTCTTCATAAGCAAATGGAGACAACTTGATACTATCCTCGTTAGTTAAATAAATAATCATATTTATAAATATCATATTGTGTCTCTAGTGTAAAAAGTAAATAAGAACTACAAGAGTAATAAAACCAAAATGTGTAATTGCTATTGTAAAAAAGAGAGGAAAAGAAAGTGCTCTAAGGGATATAACTGCATGTATGTTTGAGTGTGTAAAATAGATGACCATATTGCTGAATCTTTGTTGGACCTTTGAGCAGAACTGTTTGTAGTCTGACTGTTTCAATATTTACTATGTACCCTTTAACTTTGTAACTTGAACAACTACATCCAGGATGACAGTATGTAATTTATAAATTACTGATTTCTTAGTGGGGCTTTTTCTCATTTTCCTTTTTTTCTTTCTTTCTTTTAGAATTCTGTATTGTTGCTACCCTTTTTTCTGTTTTGCTTTTTTTTTGCTCTTTAAAATTTTAAAAATGTATAATTGCTATTGTAAAAAAAGAGGAAATAGGAAGTGCTATAAAAGATATAGCTGCAAGTATGTTTAGGTGTGTGGGATTGATAACCATATTTCTAGGTTCTTGTTGGATTGTTGAACAGATCTGTTTGCACTCTCACTGATTTAGTGTCCACTTTATGTGCTTTAATTTTGTAACTTGAACAACTATTTCTAAAAGAACAATATGTAATTTATCAACTAGTGATTTGTTACTGTTTATCTTCTTTTCTTGAAATTTTGTAATATTTGTACTTTTTCCTTTTTTTCTCTTTTAATACAAAAATTCAAAGTTGGCAGAGAGCATAATATATACTGGGATAGTTCTTTAGGAATTGTAAGCATTTTCACATTCTTTGTTCAATGGTCCCCATGCACTTTGAGTTAGAAATGATTATCTCTAATAAGTGAAGAAAAATAAAGAGATCTTCTCAATATCATTTTAACTAGGTCCATACCCTCGTCTTCTATTTTTAAATCCCTTACATTTTCCATGACACAATCTTCCATTTATGCATTTAAATATGATGTAACTGGTGATAGTTATAAATGGAGAGAATCTTAATGCTATTTTAGATTTTTCCTTAAAAAAGATTAAATGTTTAAACTATTTTGGTTAGGAACAAAATATTCAACTTTTTGGAAGTACTTGCCATAATACTCACACATTTCTTATGTCAAAGTGAAAAAATTGTGGGTTGGCTAATAGATTTGGTCAGTATTGAAGACTGATAAGTACAATTTTTGCTAATCAATGCCTAAACTGTCTGAGGAATAGAATTCATCTTTCCTTTAAAATGTTTAAATAATACTATTCCTGGTTAAAGGTTAAAATCTGTATCATTGGTTTCCCTTAAAAATATGTTTTCCAACTTGTGCTCTCTGTGTTATTCTAACAAATAAAAACATTATTAAAAGCCCCAGGCAAGCTTTTTCCTTTAGATAAGAGCTGTGCTACCAGAACTTATGACATCATATTTGGCTCCAATGTTTGGAAATGACAAACTATAAAAGATGACAAGTTCTAGTAGCCATGTCATAACAGGGGATGAAATTTAAAATAAGACTGACAAAGAAAAGTTTGAGGAAACTGACTATTTTTTAAATTGTACATTTATCACGACAGTTTGGGGGTTAATCTCTGGAACCGGCACAAGGATGAATGAGGTAATATTTGCACATGTTGTGGATAAGATAACTGAAAGTGTGGGGGGCATTTCCAGGCTAATGTACAACTGAGATTATGTGCTTGAAGGCTGGAAACTGTTGTATGGTGGGGATAATACAAGTTCAAAAAATCTGCTGCTGGTGCAGTGGTGAGAATTCTTGTGGGATCTAAAGCTTTTGAATAGGGGCATGGAAAGAGGAGGCAAAGAAAGGAACAGTATGGTGCCTTCTAAGAGAACAGGGAAGCTAGAAATGGGAGGTAAACTACCAAACTCCCTTGTAGAATGAAATCATAATAGTTGGTAATTAAACCTTCACTGAGAAGTGAAATCTGATGATAAAAAACTAGCTTAATGCTGTTCTTGTGTACATTATGATATGGGAAGAGATTGTAGCCCTGATTTCCATCCCTTGCTACACAGATGTTATTACCATTAGAGTCATGCCCAGAGGATTCCTTTGGATCTACTTTGTTTTATTCTGTGGCTTTGAGGAAGAGGAAAGAAAGTGGGTTGTGCTGGATGTGTTGACTGAAATGCACCATTAATTTCATGTCTCCATTGTAAAAAGCACTTTTAAAGTGTGCCAAGGCATTTTAAGTGTTTCAACAACATGCTTTTCTGACAATAGAGAATCAAGGGTACATTTTCATGGTATCAATAAAAATATCATAGTAATTTACAGGGTTGAACTGAACCTTAAACTGAATCACAATGAAGCTCATTCAGAGCTAATAGCAGTTTAAATCGTGTTCCTGGGCCACTGAGATTGGAATAAACATGAACTCTGATTGTTTCTATAATCTCAGTTGCCAGGGAGTTTGAGCTTTATGGAGGATCTCCATTTTTGGAACTCTCTTCTCCATATACAACAGATCCCAGATTTATAAACTTTGAGATTATACAAGGAAAGAAAAAGGTGCGTTTATTTATTTCTTAAAGGGTGTAGGATTCTAGCTGGTATTATAAGCTATTACTGGCTGAGAAGATACATTGTTTGATCTCAGTCTTGTATTTGGGTCTTCAGACTTGGAAAATGGCTCATTTTGAATAACTAAACAAATAAACAAAGTATTTTCAGGATCTGCTGACATTCAACATCACATTCTTCTCAACCTTGCCAGATGCAAACAGCAAGAACCAATTATTCTAGTTTCTGTTCAGTTCAGAAACTCTTTAGAGAATTATATTGCCAAGAATCCCATACCTGATTCTTTGTATTAATGCATCTGTGGATATATGATTCCATAGTTGTTTCCTGATGAGTTAGTTGCATATGGCAAAAATACAGGGACTTTTAAATTTAACCCCCTCAGTGTCATGCCTGATGGGACATTTTCACATTAAAGTCACGTTAATTTTCTACTATTCTACTACTCAAGGAATGGCAGTAGGTCCTCCAGGATGCAAGATATTTGAGACTAATTTTCTGGTCTGAAATTATCTGTGATATTATGGAGACACTGATGAGTACATATGTCATATTTCAAGTCCTTGCTCTAAGAGAAATGGTGAAGGAGGCCGTAGGGCTTGGTGGAAAGCAATGAACATGGGTTTGCAGTCCAGGTGTACATCAGAGTAAGTTATGGCTTTGCCATTTTTTGACATAAAGCATGGTTTCCATGTCTGAATAGTGGGATAATTAGCAGTTGCTTTGTAATCACTTTGTGAACACTTGATAGCATTCTACATAAAAAGTGCCTAGCCCTGTATCTAACATATAAAAGGTGTCCAATAAACATTGGCTCTTTCCTCCAAAGAAGCAATAAAAGATCTATAGCTGAGGGACGCTCTGAAAGTAAGTGGCTTTTGAGGGGCATTTTGTAGGATGCATAGAGGTACATGCTAGTGATTTCAGGAGCCCTGAAGAGGAAAACAGAATAGTAAATTATAAAGAAAGAAGCACATTTGGGGAGTAACATGAGGATCAGTTTGACCTAACTAAAAGAATACAAGTAAGAGAGTTTTACATAGGGCTGGGCTACAAGTCCAGAATTTGTAGGGCCTATAAATATAATGCAAATAATTTTTACATTCCATGAACAAAAAGTATCAGTGGCATAATGTATTGTGCCAAAGGAATGCTGACTGGCTGCAGTGTTCCTACTTTCATTAATGGCAGGAGGAAGACACAGAGGCTGGGAAACTGGTTTGGAGAAGTTTAAGCAGCTCATAAGACAAGTAATGAAGGTACATACTAGAGTGGCTGGAGTTTGGGAGTATAGTCAGCCTCTGAAAAGACTGTGTTTAGTGCAAGAAAAAAATATTGAGTATATATGGATAAGAAGAGGAGTGAAAGAAAAGAGAATAAAAAATAAATGAAAAATGAGAAAGGAAGTGAAAGGAGAGATGAGAAGTAAGTTTTAGAATAGCTTGAGTTCATTCATAAGGAGGGAGGTGAAATTGTGGCCATTAAAAATTAGATTAACACTTTCCTTCTTTTTTTCTTTACCCTGAAGCCTTCATCCCATGCACTGTCCTTAATAAATAATACTTGATGAAGATGGTGATGATGTGTCCTCTTCATGTTAATCCAGACAGTTTGCAGTTTATGAATGGACTGGGTTCCAAAACTCTGTGGCAAGTCAGTTGTTTGGCTATTGGAATGTATTTTTCCTTTGAGACAATATGACACTCAGTGGTTAAATTTTCAACTACTTCACAAAAGGCTATTTAATCCACAATGTGTTGGAATTATAGAGCTAATGTACTGCAGAATAGTAATTCCTTATAGACATATTATATACTTCTTGATGGTTTGCAAAGTGCTTTTGCATACTATTTGAGTCATAGTTGATCTCTGCATAGTATTTTTTTCCATGGAAAAAATATGTTCCAAGTTTTAAATGCAGAGGCCAATTACACCTCCTCCACCCACTCTAGTCTTAGTGAAAGGACTTGGCTTCCGCAGAGAAGAGTTTCCTACATTGCCCTTTCCATAAGCCATCACTCCAAGGAAAATTCTAAAATGGGAGCAAAGACATAGGATAAGTATAGGTCACAGCAGAAGGGCTCCCTGGTGAGCTGACCGTCACTGGTGAGTTTGAATTGAGAAGAGTGAACTTGAGTTTAGATTCTGCCACCTGTCAGCTGATAAACTTGTGTTCTGTCTTCCCTCATAGAAAGGGAGGGTAATGATACCTGCCCTGTGGGGTTTTGTGGTGTTAGTGAGGAGATGATATACGAAAGAACAAGTAGCACAGTACACATGTAATGAATGCTCAAAATGCTCACTGGTGGGTCAGAGCTGAGGAGAGGCCCTGGTGGGAAATGTTCCCTTGTGTGAGAAGCCAGTTCCAATTGGGACACTGATAAAGGGACCCAGGTACTGATTTACTTGAAAAACAGTGGCATCATCAACATTTGTTTTTCTGCATTAATACTGTGTGGACATCATTTTGAGAAATGAACCAGCACCAGTTGTTAGTACTGTAACTAACTGACATCCACTACATCCCAGTTGCTTACTACCAGGGATGCCTAGCTCACACTCACGTAAAATCACACAGGCATCTTTCTTCTGATGGTGTTTCAGTGATGTAGTTTCCTTTTCTTTTGTAGTTCTGCCTGTCTTCTTCAATTAGCATCAAGCCCCTGGAAGAGAACACAACAATTACTATCATACAATTCTGAATGATCACACATTTCTGTGGGTCAGAACTAGAAGGGGTTCCTATCACTCCTTCTCAAAGATCATTGGTAGCATCCATCATGCAAGCACAAATAATGGCAAAAGTTGGAAAATGTCATCTTGGGATATTATTAGGCAGGCAGCTAACAACCTTGATCAAGAATAAGGGTAAAAGTGCTAAGCAGCTACTTCTTAGAACAAATTGCTTTTTGGCACACATGATCATTTAATATCCTTCTGCTAAGAAAGTCCTTAAAATGCCAACTTTAATAATGCAAATTAATTTCAGTATTTTAACATACTGGTGCTATCTAAAGATACAGTCACTTCTGTGTTCTTCTTTTTCTTTGAATAATATAAAAAATAGATTTGAGTTTGGATGTTCAAATCATAACCATGGTTGTGGTTCATTAGATCAAATATCCAATAGATTTTAGACAGTAATCACTTCAGTAAGTCAAAAGTTTTTAAAATCTGCTAGGTGTGAAAAGACACATATGACATGGGATCCTCCTTCATGAAGCTTATGGTGTAGATCTAGAACTAAGAATGTGATAAGCAATGGTACCCTGGTGGGCTTAGTGTAGCACAGGCAGTCTGGGAGGAGATGGCTTCTCAGAGCAGGAGGAGCAGAGAGTGGAGGGCTAAGGAAAAGGAGCAAGTGAGAAGATTGCGTACGAGTGGAGATACGGTAGGCAGGAGCCAGAACCTGTAGAATCTTGTCAACTACGCCAAGGGACTTGGTCACTATTGTGTAGGTGCCAAGGAGCTAACTTCATTGTAGTGCACAAGCCCAGTGAACTCACAGAAACACTATCTATTGATTCAAGAATCAGGCCAACTTTTTGCAGCAATAGATGTGCCTATGTGTGTTGTGTTCTCTAGGATGCATAAATTTTTAGATTACTGGAATTTTTTATCGGAGGCAGTGAGAGTTGCAGATTATATTTCCTGCTTATAAAATGAGTTGTTTTTCTAGACATAAAATTTCTCAAAGACAATTTAAAATACAATGTAGCCCACTGAAAGTCTGGGGACATTCTTTATTTAAGTTGATTTATAGAGCCAATATTTAAAGAGCAACCATTTTACTTATTCTAAAAGCAAACAAAAAATTCCAACCAACCAACCAACAACAACAATAAACCTGGGAACAGGACTAGAGAGCTATACCCAAGACACTGCATTACCCAATAATTCTGGCATTGCTTAGAGTATTTCTCAGTTTGTGAAGCAGCTAACCATTAGAGTGGGTCTCAATCATGCCTGCTCATTAGACTCTCCAAGGGAATGTAAAAAGATTCTGATGCTGAGTCATACCCCAGAGAAATTAAATCAGAATTTCTAGAAATGAGAGCTGAACACAAACATCTAAAAAATTTCCTAGTTGACTCAGTTTGCAAACCACTGTTCTGTTAGGTAGAATTACCTGTTATATAGAAATAGAAAGGTTTCTTTTTTTTCTTTTTGAGACATGGTTTCACTATGCAGTTCAGATTGACCTTGAACTCACTTTGTAGTCCAGGCTGGCCTTGAGCTTGCAGCAATTCTCTTGCCTCAGCCTCCTGAGTGCTGGGATTACAGGCATCTGCTACCACACCACCAGGCCTAAAGGTATTTTTAAGGATAAATTAAGAAGCCATTTTCATAAAATTGTTTAAAAACAATAATATAGTATTAGATAAAACATATAAAATACAATTTGTTTAAACTATGTGGTTAAAAACACATTACCCTGAAAAGACAAAATATTTTTCCTCTTAAAATTTTAGAGCTAAAGAACTCTAATCAGGTATCAGGACAAGTTTATTTTATAAGCCTGTGACATTTTCATAAGGATATAATTTGTAATACCTTTGACTGATATCTGATAAGTGATTGATAAACCATAGAGATTCTTCTTTCTGTATAAGTAAAAATGTAAATTACTTTAGATCTCTTTCACAGAACAAACTACTCTATACCTTTTTCAATCCAGGGTCTATAATTGTGGCTTTCTTCTCTTTACCATATGATCGGAAGGCAAGGTGTGAGCCCAATTTCTGCCCAAGATTTTTTGGCCTGTGTTTCCTTGGTTATGAAATGGTGTTAGTGAAAGTTTTGTTGAAAAACAAGAGTATTGAGAAGTCTAATTTTAATAAACATGAAAGGACTTATTTACAGGTGTTTATACTGACTAAATAAATGCTTAAAATTGTATGGATGGCAAAGACTTGCATCACTTTTTAGTATGTGAAGTACATGTAGAATATCTACATAATATTGAATGTTGATTCTTTCAAATGAAAAGTGCTCAGATACCATTTTCTATAGTCTGGGAGAAGGCACAGTAAAGCCCAATAAAACTGAAATGACAAGTTCATGCCTACTTTTTTCCAGCATTGATTGTGGATGTGTGTGTGTGTGTGTGTGTGTGTGTGTGAATTTCTTTGTAATAGTGAATAAAAGCTGAATCTAAGAATAATGTCATAGTAGCTTATAACAATTTTGTATGTCTCACAGCAAGTTAAAATACAAATTAATTTGTATTGTAACTTACAGAGCATTACTGAATTCTCAAATACTGTCATGTCTAATAATATCAAAGATTTACTTTTATAGCAAACTTTTAACTAAAAAAATCAATTTATTTTGATCCCATATGGATTAGTTAATAATAATTGTAAAGGGCAATGATTTTTAGGTACCTAGGATAACAGGTAAACAATTTTTGTGTGTTTTCTTAGTGAAATGGCTCATAACAACCTTTAAATGTGGTGCTGGTGTTTTAAACTAAAACATCAACTCACTTTATACATCTGGCCTTAGTTGGTGGTTTTCTAACTTTCCAATGTTATACCTTCAATGTGCTTATATTAAATATGGCTCAAAACAGTCACATCATTAAATAATAATTTTTGAAAAATACATGTTCTCAGAAATGGCACACATAACCCGCTTTAGTTTTTGTTGTCAAATCTTGGGCTGGGGTGAGGTTAGGGAGAAAAAGAATGACCAACCTGTGTTTTGGGCCATCATCTCTCTCTCTGAGTCATTTTCATGTGAGTTTCAACTCTGTTGCCAAAGGGAAGATGGAGACGTATGTGGCCACATTGTCATACCCTCCTGCCAGCTGCAAACTTCATCACAGTTCCTGTGAAGTACATTTCCACAGATCAGGTTTCTGCCAGGGAAGACTTTAACAATCCTGCACTCTGCTTTCAACCAACAACAATTAGTATTAGCAAATGGCTCAGGCCACTGCTTGGGATTACATATGATTTTTATACAAAAAGACAAACTTTTACTCAAACCAGACCCGTGTGCTGAACACTTGAGCTCCCCTCTTGGATATAATGAAGTTGAGACTGTATCTATCTTTCATTTAAATAAAAAATTACTCTCACATTTGAAATCAAGTTGGCTCTTTTCTCTCAGCTGGGTTAACCGCCTTGGCAAAGAGGACTTTTGGAGCACTGATGTTTAGGAGAGGAGTTTGGCAGGGGGATCATTATCCTTTTGTCCTTTTGTCCCCTGGTCTTTTAATGTGGTCAATTTTTTTTAATGTTTTCACAGCCGTTTTTATTTTTTTTCTTAGATAACACATATGGCAAATAAGTTATATTCTTAATACATTTTACAGTCAAAATTTGCGTTTTTCAGACTGCGGGTCAGAAAAGTACTGGTTAAGGCCAGTACAGCTCACTGTAAAACAAACGAAGATTCAGAGAGTTCATTCTTTTGATCTACTACTTATCCAGTCCTTTTAATGTTGGTATGCTATTTTTTAAGTTAAGGAAGTATTAGTTTCCATTCCACGTTTTTGAAAGGCTTATGATTGATGTGTGTGAGGACTTCAACCTTATCTTGTTCAAGGTATTTACTGATTCTTCTTAGGTAAGTTATTAAAGAAATAGATCTTGATAGTTGCTATTGATGTGGTTACTCTTATGGTTGTTTTCTTCATTGACAGAGGCTGAATATGTCAAGCAGTTAAAAAACTTTCCATGATCTTCCCTTTGGCTTCAAAAATTGTAGATAATTTAGTTATAAGTTTCATGGGATTAAAGATAGCTGATGAAATCATTTCTATTTTACAGATAAGGCAATTATACTTCAAAGAAATAAGATAACTTTTTCAAGATCAACCAGATCAGATTGGAGAGAGTACTGAAACCTAGAAATATTTCCTCTATTTGAGAACTTTACTAACTTTCTAAAATTGCAATATAGGCATACTGGGTCTTTCACTAATTTAATTAAATATAGAATAACACAGTTTGTAGAAAACCAGGCATTTCCATGAAATGCTCAGTATGAAATTCTATAGGTTCTCATTAGAGACCTGCTACTGGTTTAGTGAATGTTAATCTTTTTAAAGTGAAATGCTCAGTATGAAATTCCATAGGTCCTCATTAGAGATCTGCTACTGGTTTAGTGACTGTTAATCTTTTTAAAGTAATTCCACAAGTAAATCTATGTGAAAAGTACATATTGATATTTGCACACAGTACACTAGTGTCAGGAAGCATTTTTTTCCTACTTTGTACACATATTCTAAAAAAAATCCCTGGATATAGTAAATGATTTTCATGCTACACTCGTATGGACAGTACTTGGGAGGCTGAAGAAGGAAGATCTTGAGTTCAAGGCCAGACTGAGATACATAGCAAAACCCTGTTTCAAAAAAGTAAAACACACAAAAAAGAGAATTTCAAAAGCAATCAGTCTGATATTAATTTTTTCCAAAAAACAAAAAAAAAAAGAAGGAAAAAGTCTCTAAGGTGATGTCAGTAGCATGGAGGATATCAGTGATGGCTTTATTATGTGTCGATTTAGTTAGGTTAAGCCAAGTTTCTCAGAGAGCTGAGATTCTCAGGAGATTTGGAAAGTGACAGAAGAAGAGAAAAGTAGCAGGTCTTTTGTAACTCATGCATATAATGCTAATCTGTGGTTTTACCTCATCCTCAAGTAGAAGTGGACCCTGAGACTCCTGTAACTGAATTCTGAAACTTCCGACTTCTTCAGCTTCTCTAACTCCTTTTTTTGCTATTGATGTGCAGCTCTGGGAAGGAGGCCTGGTTTCTGCAGAACCCTGAAATTAAGTTTCAATCAAGGAGGCTTATCATCTTACAGTGCTGCAGGTTAGACCTATTCGATATGTATCTCACTGGGATACAGTCAAAAAGTGCAGGGCTACCTTCATGTTTAGAGGCATTATTGAAGTGCTTTCATTTTCTTTGCTTTTCCAGCTTCTGGACACTTCTCACATCCTCTGACTAATGATTTTTTTTTTCTTTCTTTCTTTCTTTCTTTCTTTCTTTCTTTCTTTCTTTCTTTCTTTTTTTTTTTTTTTGTCTTCAAAGATAGGAATGACTGATGGAGTTTTCCCCATGGGTCATTGCTCTGACACTGGCTCTTCTCCCTCCATATTCTACTTTGAAGGAATCCTATAATTACATTGGACCACCTAGAAAAATGAGGATATTGTCTTATCCTAAACTTGATTTCCATCAACAGCAATTAGTATTAATGAATGATTCTGGCTACTGCCTGGGATTATATATGATTTTATTTTAAAAAGTCAAACTTTTACTCAAACTGGACCCACATGGTATACATTTCAGTTCTCTTTTTAGATATAATGATACTGAGACAGTTTCTATCACTTACTTATATAAAACATTGCTCTCACACATCAAGTCAACCTAGTTGTTTTCAATTCCATCTGAAACTCTAATTCCCCTTTGGACATATAGAACACATTCACGTGTTTCAGCATTATGGCATTTTTGGGGTTTGTTATTCCGTCTACCTTCATTTTATCCCCCAGGTCAGAGGAAACAAAAATGGGCATGGCTTTCAGGTGTTTTAGGGGATGATTTTGGCTTGTGGTTGTGGTTCTTATTTGTTCTTCTTTCTTTCCACTTCACATTCATGTTCCTTTCATGGCTGTGCAGCATTGAAGACTTCAAGATCCAGCATTACCTGTAGAATAAAACCTTTCAAAGACTGCTTAAACAGCCTCCATTTTTGCTTGTCTGATTCCTTGTAATAAATATCTTTATATATCTCCATTATATCTATCTATCTATCTATCTATCTATCTATCTATCTATCTATCTAATCATCATTTGTCTCATACCTAGAGGTTCTGTATCTCTGAACTCTGACAGATACCTTGTGTGAGCCATCCTTCGGTAACTGAAGGTGTAAGGGAAATACACTGATATCATTATGACTGTGGAAAGTTAGAGACTGATCATGACAAGTTCTATGTTGTGAATAATTTTAGCTGTAGGGGCCATTTTTCTCTTCCCTCCTTTCATTACTTATGTTCATATTTTATAGTCTCTAGTCATATGCCTAATTCTCAGAAGCAGGAAGTGTAAACTTCTGTATTCTTGGAAGTAAAGGGGAATTGATAATGATGCGTAATAGTAGTATCTACCACAACAGAAGAGAGAAATGTGAAAAAGAAGAGGATGAGGGACAGTAGTTTGAGGACAAAAGGCATAATTGCAAAAGGCGAGCTCTGCTTGGTTGTTTGATTTTTCTCTTTTTTCAGTACCAGCATGAGGCAAGTTGGCAGATCATCTTTTAAAAAATTTAATCCTTTCTTTAGCTTGATGATGAAAAGAACTTTGCATTACTGAAGTTGATACTAATAGTATTATTGCTAGAAAAAAAGTGTGAATTCTAAGGAAGTTTTTATATCTACATTTTAATAATTTTCTTTTCTAAAATTTAGGTTTCAGTATGAAAAATAGGCTATTATGTGATTAAACATCTTGAATATAAAGCACATTACTCTTAGGAAAATAGTACATTCCTTTAAATACACTGTGTTAAGGCAAACAGATAATCATGGGAAATGAATTTGAACAGATTTGGGTGTGGGAGAAATTGCCAACTGCTTTTCATTAAGCAATGAAATTCTTCATGAAAGAGGTGAGATTTAAGGCTCTTTGCTAATGAATTTAGGAAGAAATTGGCAGGAATCTCTTTTTCTCTAATGTATTGCAAATCTACTAGAAACATCTAGATTATTTCCTCTCCCCATTTTCTACACTCCCATCTGACAATAAGTGGAATGTAGTGGTAGTTATATAAGTGCAATCAAATTGTGTAGGTAGTTTAGAAAATATAGTAGTGTGTGTATAGTTGCAAATTTCCTATGTATAATCATTGTAGACAAGTCTTCCCCCTATGCAATTCACAGAGAAACATTGATGGTCAGAATTGCCTTGAGATTTGACAATCTGGAAAACTTTTGAAGGTTAGTGGATGCCCACCCTTCACATACTGGAAAGAGCATGTCCAATTTATCTTCTTGTCCAATTTCATTCAAAACTTCTGCATTTGTTGATCAGCTGGAGTGCTGATGTGGTTGCCAGAACGCCACTCCCTCCAAAAGCACTTACTTAACCACCCACATCCTGGCCCCTGGCCCACTGGCACACTGGCTCCTCTTTGTGAATCAGGACGAGAGTGTAAACTCAATCAGCTACACATACAAGGGCACATTCTTGGAATGTGGCTGTCTAGACCATTTCCTTCATACAGCGGCTCAAGGGTCTTTTTATAGAACAATTACTGGAACATTAAATTGCAAGAAGCGACTTCTTCAACAGATTACTACCCGATTCTGACAGTGAAGTTTTAGGCATTTAAAGTTGTTTTCTTCCAAGATCAGCGTACTCATCAATGCGCCTGTTCACGTTAGCTTTAAACGTGTTCTCTTGTAGAAAAAACATTACTTTTCACCTCTTTTTTCTCCAGAAAGAAAAAGGATTTAGTCTTTTCTCCTTCTTGGTGTTTATTTTTGTTGTTGTGGTGATTATTTTTCTGGACTGGGATATAAATTTTAGATGAAAAACAAGAGTATTGAAAATAAATTCCAGACACCTAGATGCTCTGGCTAGTCTCTGTGAATTTTGAACTGGTTTCATCAAGTCCATGTGATTGAAAAGGTGTTTAATGCTCCTGAATTCCTGAAAATATCTCCATAGCTCCATACTTGTTAGCCAAGTAACTTTATTTCTATGTGTCTCATTTTTTCTATTGGGAAGAAAAGGTAGAAAAAAGAATACAAAAAGATGCCCAAATGGTCAGAATAGCAAAATTTTTGTTAATAGCCATACAGAAATCAAAACTGAACAGGAGGTTCATATTATATATACTTGTAAAATAATGCATTTTTTTGAAGCTTGAAACTGTGGTTATTTTCATATCAGTTTTTGAAAAGTTTGTCTCTTCCTAGTATCACAAAATTGTCATCCTACCTTTTCTCCTATTGTTTTTATGATTACTTTGCTTAGATTCTTATTCCAGCTATAATTTATTCTTGTATATGTCTTAAGGAATTATGTACATTTATCTGAGCATCACAAATTTAATAACTCATGAGACCCTTTTATCAAATTCTATACTTCCTGAAACACTTGGATCTGTTTTTGGCACATTTACTTTGGTAGGACCATAATGTTCTGATTACTATAATTTTGTATTGTGTTTGATATTTGATATATCAAATAAAACATACCTTATGTATTCTTTTACAGGTGACTTTAAGAATCAACTTATATTTATTAAGAAGTCCTCTTTGTGGTCTGATTAATATTATGCTTACTCTATAGATTTATCTGGCAAAAATTGCCAATTTCACATTATCATATACCCCCATAGAAGAACAAGATCCCTTTAGGTATTTGTGTCATTCCATTCTTGCTCAGTTATTATACAACCTGATTTGACTGCATGAGAGAAAATACAACAAAACCGAACCAAAAACCCAGATGTCTCCAAAATGCCAAGACCGCAATTCCTTTTGTGGTTATTGTTCTAGAAAAGGTCAAGTTATTAAATGTATTAGTTTTAAAATTTAAAAAGACAATTATTTTGACCACTTGACTGTATAATCTCAGTCCCCTTATATTACTGAATGTCACTCAGTAAGTTGTCATTAGATAGTAAGTGTTGAGTGTTTTCAGGCCTGTCAGCTTTTTACTCCCTTTTACAGTACTCCTTGCAGTCAGTAGGGGCTGCTCCTGTGGCAGTAGGACCACTCAGGTCACCAAATCCTAACAACTTTCAAACCAGAGGAAGTATTGGTTTATAAATTATCAACTGCAGTTCTCACACATTCTAACAGTCTCACATCTGTGAGCATTTTATGTGGAAGACAAGTAATAAGAGAAGGTGAGATCTTCAAAGTGTCTTGTAATCGAAGAAGGTCTGTATTATAGGAGCACAGAAGGCAAAAAGGGATTGTAACAAATTGTGTTTGGGCTAACAAGTAGAGCCTCTGCTTTTAGGGTCTGTTCCTTTGAGCCCTGGTGCCAGCAGACTGCTTTGCCAGCTGTCACTTTCCTGATCTTAGTGCTTTAAGGGCAACATCTTTTAAAGTGGTGCTTTAAACAGGGAAGAGCTCAGGAGAACAATGAGTCAGGGGCTGCGGACAGAAAACACGTCTGGCTACAGACCATTCTCCTTGCTTTTGAGCAGTTTCCCTCACTGTTGGTGCTGATGTTCAAAGAAGTGTTTTTCTCTATGTCCTCTGCCAGTACTCAGATTCCTAGGCTGTTTACTGCTTAGTTGTATTTTGTAAAAGTTACATTTTAGGAGTCACCTGAGTATTTGCTTTTTTCTCTTTCTAGACACAAGAAGGACACAGGCCTCTGTTGTGTCTCTTTAACACAGGCTTTGGTACATGACAAGCAGTCAGTAATTATTTGTTTAGTAGAAGGGACAAAAGGAAAGTAGGAAACAAGAAAGGAGAATCAAAGAAAAAGGAATCACAAAGTGGTAGATTGGTATTTTGGGATAAGTATGTTTTTAACACAGAATCTGGAAACAACAGCAGTAACAAAATTCACACAACTTTGGTGTATATAACCTAGTATAAATAATAGCAGCATATTTGTTTCTAGTGAAGTCAGTAATAACATTTGAAAAATATATCATATTTATAAGGTAACTGTAGCCACCTCACTGTGAAATAAAGACCGTTTGATATATAAGTGGATTTCAAAGTTTAACTGCAAAATTTTGAAATGTCCTTAAAATTAAGAGAGATTCTGGAACACATTATTTGTGTACTATTTTGTTAAAGTAATGTATTGATATTGCAGTGACTCATAATTTTAATTATGGCTTTTATTGGGATGGAATTGTTCTTACCACTGGTTTTTCTCTCACTCTCTGTCTTTTATTTTTCTTTCTCTCTCCATCTTTAACATAACTAGGCAAAACATCAGATGCTAATTCATTGGAGAGATTGGTTGAGTGTTGGTCATAAGTCCTTGAGTTATCTTTCACAATAATATTATTAATTTATCTTCAGACAACTACAAGTCAAACTATTTCAGGAATTTTCATGTCTCTGGGGTTATTCTTTATTCAATAATTTTGTCCATATGAGTTGTTCTCGGAACACCTAAGGGTAAGTTGGATGGAATGGTATTGTTTTGAATATAATAACTATTTAATATGCTTCCACACAAAAGTGTCATGTCTATTAATTTCAAAAAACAATTACTTTAATTTTCTATGCAATAAAATTGACTTCCAAAGATATGAAAATCTCCTGTGTCAAAGATTCGTATTAACACTAAGACAATGTACACAATGAAACCAAACCAAACAATATTTTATTACTAATTTTTAGCACTTAAATTTTTTAATGATTAATGTGGTCATTGGTTCTTCTGACCATTATTTGACATGAGATTGTTTGTTTAGTATCAATTAAGAATGTTGCTGGGAAATTTAAAAAGCTGGTGAGGAAGAAGATTGCAGGAAAATAAATGATTCCCAAGGTTTACAAATTTGGGAATGAGATTTCTCCTTTTCTTTTTTTGACTATGATGCTTAAATACTCACTGTACATGAAACTGTGGTTCTTCTCAAATGTTGATTTAATATGTTGTCTGATTAAGGTGATACAATGTAGTATTTACATTAATTTGGTGTAATTTATTCAGTCAACTATAAACAATTGATTTTTTTTTTTTGGTTTAGAATGATGCAATGGACAGAAGGTGAGAGGTCAAGAAAAAGAAGGTGTGTTTTACTTTTATAAAAATTGTTAGACAGTATTTGTTGAACATCAGCATTGGAGGTAAAACTTACTCTGAAGTCAGACTTTTAGGGTTCAAAGTCTAGGTGTGCTTCCTGAAGTTAGCAGACTTCAGGCATAGGACTAAACTTTTCCAAACTTGAGTCTCCTCATCTGGAATAGTTAGTGTAATTAAAATCACTATTTTCAAGATTATAGGGAGGACTAATTGAGACAATTTATGTAAAATATTTGTCATAGTACCCATTGTTTGGAGAATTCTCAATAAATGGTACCTACTGTTTTCTCAATACATGGCAACAAAAATGTCTAATGCATTGTATTTTAATATTAATAATATTTTATACATTATTTTAAGAACTCTGGGCTCTGTGCAGTGGAACCAGTATACATACTCATTTAAAAAGTATTTCACCTACAAGATATACCTTTAATGTTGATATATAAATTGCATTTAAAATGAGATTTTCTTATATTTTATTACTTGTTAAGTAAAGTAAAACAAAGTTACACAAACATACACAAGATACATAGTCTAGAAAATTATTATAAGGCAAACAGTTTTGTAACAATTGCTAATTTTAATAAGTGGAATGTTGACAACCTCTCCAGAAGTACTTCCAAGGATGTCTTAGTCATTGGCACAAACCTGCCTCTGGAGTATATGGTCCCAATGTGTGCAACAAGCAGTTCCTCGTGATTTGTCACTTAGTGAATATCCTTAGATACTATATAGTTTAACTTTTTTCATTAAAAAAATCTTGCAGTATCTTTTATACCTCTTTAAATCTACAAGTTTTTTTTTTTTGTTTTGCCATTTCTTTCTCTCCCTTACAATTTATCAGAACATTTGATCTTCCAGAGTCAACAGTATGAGTTTTGCTGACTGCCTACTTATGGTGAAGTTCCATATGTTTCTCTATGCTTTGTCTTTCCTACAAATTTGTAGCAGGGTCCAGATACTCAGTTGGATTCAAGATGAATCCCTTTAACAAAACTGTAGGCTTTCATCAGGAGGCATGCAATGTCTGTTACTTGCTCTTTTTAAACATTTACAACAGCTGATATTCAAAACACACATACATTAATTTAATGGGGTTGCAAAAAAGGTAATACAATCTCTTGCTTCATTTTCATTTACTAGCCGATATAATTTTATAAGACACTGTTTCCTCTCATCTCCTATTTGATTACTTAGTAATATAATATCTAAGTAGAGAGAATATAAATGTTTGATTCTTTCATTTATTAAAATTTCAACATTATAAAGTGACTTGCAGTCATTTTAAGAAAATGATCATTTAGTTTTAAAGATCCTTGTGAAATCTTGGATCTAAAAATATTTGATAGGGCTGGGAATTTAGCTCAGTGACATAAATGCCTGCCTGGCAAGCATGAGGTCATGAGTTCAATCCCTGATATAAAAAAAAAAAATTGATAGATTTAAAGGGATTGTTAATTTAACTCTCAATACTTTATTTTGTCCTATCATTGGTCAATGTGAGCTTCTGTCAATTTGGCTCTGAAATCTTTTGACATTGCAGAATGGGTCTTTCCTGAATTTCTTGTATGTTCAAATATAGCAGATCATCTTGAACAATTCTTACTCCCAACCCCAAATCAGGCATTTCTCTCAGATGCCCCAGTATTTGTAAGAAATGGGATATAAAGACTAGAATCTAGGATCCAAAATTAATCTTTGGATCTGCATTTGACATAGATTCTAATTTTTGTCCCAGCGAATTCACTGTAACATTTCTAATATAAGACTACAGGAATTTTATTTTTCTTTTCCATATTAAATATGTGTTTCCTCCCAACTACAGGGAGAATCTTGGTTCCCAAAGATTGAGGGAGTGATGAAATAGAACGTTTCAAAATACTTTTTTTAGTGTTATACATGCAACAGCCTCAGAATAGCAAAACTAAAGAGAAACTATTTGATTAATGAAAGTAGTTAAATATGCTTCTATATGCTATCTCCATTCTTCCCCTATTTATAAAGAATTGTGCAATATCTAATTAGCATATTGTATAGTCATTAAAGTCTAAGGTAACTTTTTCATTAACATTCTTTTTTTACTTAAAGAGAAACAAAAGCATGTAAAGGATAGAGGTAATACAGAATTCAAAAAAAAGATAAAACAATAAGAAATCACTTGTTAATAAATTACATATTATCCTCTTAGAAATAGTTGCTCATTACAAAATTAAAGCATACAAACTAGATAGTCAAATAGTGAGAGTATAAACAGCTATGCTTACATGAATCTCTGCATGTATTTCTATACTTTCTGTATTAGAGGGGAAAGCAAAACTTAGAAAGACAAAACAAAACAAAACAAATTCCTATAAAAACATGAAACCAAAAAGTTGTATAAAACCACAATACAAGGTGATCTACAATGATTACTGTGTTGTTTCTTATTATCTTCAATAGAATGTCTATATCATCAGGCATAATTGAATATAGCAGTATAATTGAGTATAGCAGTAAATAATAATATTAGTAAAAATAAAACATTGTAGACAGTATAAAACTTCAAAGGCAGGTAAAAATAAAACCATAGTGGATCTTCTAGTGGATCTTGTCATCTTAAGTGCAGTTGCCTATACTCTCAGACTTGATACTATCAATCATAACAGCTTTGAATAAAATCTATCAATACAAAACCATGATCCAACAAACGAAATTCGATTACAATCAATCATGTAAAACAGTGTAGGTTTTACAGAGCTTTAGATTAAGTTAAATTAAGTTAATAGGAAATTAAGAATGATCACCATACTATATCCTGTTATTTTTGGGATTACTGTCTGTACCCTCAAATCTAGTACAGGTAGAATGACTGAACAGAATATAATACATCTAAGCAGAGTGGTGTGAGTAATGTAGGATTTAAATCCTGGTTCACTATTAACAATATAGTGTATCAAGGACATCTATGTTAGAGATTCTAGCCACCCTTCTCTGCTTCATTTCTGCTATGCTATTTTCCTGCCCTTGTTTGTCTAGTTTTCTCCTTCATTCTACTGCCTGCCCCACTCATTGAGGCCTTTCTGCCGCTGTTCCTAAAATCCCGGTATTTTTTTTTCTCTCTGTAGAATGTCCTTTAGTATTCTCTGTAGGGTTGGATTGGTGGTCACAAACTACCCCAGTTCCTCTTTGTCATGGAAGCATCTTGTTTCTCCATTAATTTCTAGTGACAATTTTGCAGGGTACATCAATCTGGGCTGGAAGTTATTCTCTTTCAGGGCTTTGAATACTTCACTCCAAGCTCCTCTTGATCTGATGGTGTGTGTCGAGAAGTCAGGCATGATTCTGATGGGCTTACCTTTATAGGTAATCTGTTTCTTTTCTCTGATGGCTTTTAATATTCTGTTTTTATAATGAATTTCTGGTATCTTGATTATTATATGTCTGGGTGTAGCTCTGTTTTGGTTGGAGCTGGAGTTCTGTATGCCTGGAGTTCTGTATGCCTCACACAACCGAATGTCAGTTTCTTTTCCCATGCTTGGGAAGTTTTCCTTAATTATTTCTGTGAATAGCCTTTGTAATTTGCCTGTATGTATTCCTGCTTCTTCATTCACATTTCTTATTCTTAAATTGTAGATTCTCTTGTCATCATTTAGCCTTTGTATTGTTACTGCCTGTTTCCTTGTTATTTTTAAGAGATCTTTCCTTTCATGATCACACACTGCCAACTTCACATTTTGATAGTCTATCCTTAGTTTCTTTTAAGGAGTTTGGCCAGCTTTCAATGGAGTTTTTAACTTCCTGGTAGTCTCTTTGAATCTGCTTCATGTATTCTATATTTTCTCTATATTCTTTATCGAATGTTTCTCTCCTTTTTTTGTGTTCCTCCCTTCTTCTGTCTCTATCATCCTGAGAGATGCTTCCTGAGAACATTTCTTTTATTACTCTACTCATGTCCTGCTTTACCTGATTTAATATTTCAGTTTTGAGCTCATCTACAAGGTCCAGAAGATATCTCTTAATATCCATTGAAGCCATGTCTGATGTTGTGTGTTTGCTGCCCTCAGTCTCCCTTGTTTTTCCTTCTCCTGGATCAGTGCTCTCAGGGTTCTGGGCTGAGGGCCTCCTCCTGCCTATCTCTCCTGTCATGGCCCTGGCTTCCTCCACACAGGTTACAGTGTAGGTCCCAGCCCCCTAACTTGTTGACCACGTTTCATCCTAAGCATGCTGGCAAGGGACCTCTGCCCTCTCCTGGCTGCTTTTGTCAGTGAGGTGTAAGCAGCAGCTATATTTGCCTGTCCCTCCCCACCGGGCCAGCCAAACTTCAGGTGCCTTCACCTGGTTAATATTTGCTAGGCACAGGGAATCCATTTGGGACAGATCATTGAGTCCTGGCAAGGAGCACAGCCCAGTCCAAGCAAATCTGACAAATCTGCTCTGAGGAAGGAGGAACCAACTGAAGTCACTGTTGCTCCCAGTTCAGGCTCCTCCTGCCCAATTCTGACATGTTGCCCATTTGGTTGCGCCCTTCCTGTGTGTGTGGGGTCTCATTCCCAGCACTGACCATGGATTAATGAAGGTCCCTTCGCTGGCTCCGCTCTCCATTGGGCTCACCAACCCCCGACTTCAGTGCTGCTGTGGTTCCTGTGAGTGGTGGCGGGAACGAGTTTGGGCAGCTCTACCTGCCGGCGTGGATTCAAGCTGGTGCACCTTTGGCAGGTCATCGTGAAAATGCTGTGTCCCATAATTTTTAGCTGTTTCAGTTGTAGTCCCAAAGTATTTGATGAGCTTTTTTATGTTTTAATTTCTTCCTGTGTCAAGAGGATCCATCTCCCTCTGTCTGGGTCTCTCCAGGGTGTTTTATTCTGGCATATGATTTGTTTCTCCTGGGAGGCTTTGTATTTTGTTGCTTACTGATCGGCATCTTGTCTTCTTTCTCATTAATTAATTCTATGAATAAAGGTACATCTAATGCTCTCCCTAATCTTTATGTCAGTGCCTCCTTATTCATGTCGGTTGTCTGAAGCTTGTGTTCCAGTAAACTCCAAAGGAAAGACCAATAGGAATGACATTTCCACAGTTCCTACAGGTTGATTACTTTTTGTCTATGGCATTTATATCTTTTTCATTTTCTTCCCGTTGTGCATCTTTTTGTATTGGCTTCATTGATTATTGGCTTTAATATACTGCTGTCAAGTACAGAAAGAAATCTTGTCATTTGTGGCAAAATGGATGAATTCTGGAGAAGTTTATTTTAAGTGAGATAAAGCAGACACAGAAGGTCAAATATTGCATGAGCTCATTACACATGAAATCCTAAAGTGTTGAACTCATCAAAGCATCTCAGACTAGAATGGCAGTGACCAGACACTGAAGAAGGTGAGACTGAGGAGATGTTGATTGTAGCATATCATTTAAAAATCTCTATTTTGCAACATGGAAATCACAATGTAACACTGTAACAAGGTAATATATCCTTGAAAAATTTCTAGGAGAGTGCATTTAATGTTTACATCATAGAAATGACAAAGTATATTGGAAATGAACATGTTAGTTAGGTTTAATCTATCCATAGTACATACGTATGTCAAACATCACAGTGTTCACTGTAAATACTGTACATGCAACTTTTGTTTGTCAATTAAAACATTTTGGAAAAGAACTGATGGTAATCTGCTTTTTAAAAACTTTGTCTTTAAGTCATATAATAATTTTGCATATATTAAAAAGGATATTTTTCCTGTTTTATAAAGCCAATAATTTTACTAACTTATGGGTAGATATTGCTTGTCTGGATCAATATTTTCAAGTCTGTGTCCTCCTAATATATTGTTGTTTTTTTTAATTTTAGGAAAATTTCCTTGAATCACAGTGTTTATATTTGTTTATTTTCTTGGGTTTTTTTTGAGGAATTACTAGACTACCACCAATATTTTTTTCCTCATTCACTTTAAATATCTTCATTTCTAAAATTGAGGTAAAATAATGTATGTAACATTAGGTATATCACTTAACCATTTTAAGTGTACAACTCAATGGCATTAAATACATCTACAATGTTATGCATCCACTGCCACCACCACCCTCCAGCTCAGAACTTTTCATTCTCCCAAACTTTACCCATTAAACAACAGCTCAATATTCCCTCCTCACTTTTCATTTACATTTGGTTTTTGAAAGTTTTCACCAATTTCTATTAAAGTATTGTTGTTTATTGACATTTTTCTTAGTTTTATTGATATTTAATTGATACATAAAACTTGTGTGTGTTAGGTATGCAACATGGTATCTTTTTAAAAAATTTTATTATACATTTTAGATATACATAATGCTAAAATTCATCATAGAGAATTTGTAAATGTATATGGTATATCTTGATTCCTCTTTTTTCTCTTTTCCCTTGCCTTTCTTCAATTCTTCTAGCCCTCTTTTTATTTTATTTTATTTTATTTTATTTTATTTTATTTTACAGAGAATGAAACAAAAGAGGACAGAACAAAGCAGATCAGAACAGAACAATGTAAGCAACACAACACTTTACAACAAGACAATTGGATATTAACAGTAGCTACCATAATGTCTTTCTTTGAAGTAGTTGAGCATAGCTTCACACACAATAATATCAAACATAACAAAATACAATAAAACCATTCAAGAGAATGAAAGTATTTCAGGGCATTCAGAACTAAATAACAGAAAATTAACAATGGCTACTATAATATCTCATTCTCCACAAAAATTTGTTCATATTATCACACATATTAAAATCCAATAAGATACAACATGATAGAACCAATGGTAATAGAAGAACAAAAGCATAGTAGGACTTCAAAGCAAGATGATATTAAATCAGCAATGGCTGCCATAATGTCTTGTTTTCTTCAAAGTAGTTGTTCATACCATCACACATAATAAGAACAAACAAAACAGAATAAAACCATTCCAACCGATGAGTGAAAACACTATAAGACTTCAAAGCAATGTAATGGGGAACCATGATTACCATAAAGTCTCATGTATTCTTACCATTTCTTATACTAGGGAGACTATACAGTATTTATACATGTGGTTTTAATTATTTCACTTATGAGTATGGTCTCAAGTTGCATCCATTTATTTATAAATATCTCAATGTGATCATTCTTTATAGCTGAGTAGTACTCCATTGTATAAAAGTACCACAATTTTTTTTTATTCATTTCTTAGTTGATGGGCACTTAGGTTGTTTCCAAGATCTGGCTATTACAAATTGTGCTGCTATAAACATGGGTGCACATATATCACTGTGGTATGTTTTCAGTTCCCCTGGGAATATGCCTAGGAGTGGAATAGCTGGGTCAAATGGGACTTCCAGTCACAGCTTTTTGAGGAATCTCCAGACTGATCTCCACAGTGGTTGCACCAGTCTACACTCCCACCAACAGCACAGAAGAGTTCCTTTTCCCCCACAGCCTCTCCAGCACTTGTTGTTGGTAGTTTTCTTGATCCTGGCCATTCTTTCTGGAGTGAGATGGAATCTCAGTGTGGTTTTATTTTGCATTTTTCTAATGACTAATGATGATGAACATTTTTTCATGTATTTATTTGCCATTTGTATTTTTTCATCTGAGAACTGTGTATTCACCTTGGATGTTGATATTTGGATTGGGTCTTTGAATTTTGGGGGTCTGCTTTTTAAAAATTCTTTATAAGTTCTAGACAGAAGTCCTTTGTCTGAGGGACAGTTCACTAAGATTTTTTTTCCCAGTTTGTGGGTTTTCTTTTCACTCTGCTGGAGATTTCTTTCGACATGCAGAAACTCTTTAATAAAAGACGTGATCCCAGTTATTGATTCTGGGAAGTATTTCCCTTGCTGTTTGGTTCTTGTTCATGATATTTCTACATATCCCATTGTCTTCAAGATTTTTACCTATTTTGTCTTCCAACAGATTTAGTGTTTCTGTTTTAATATTTAGATCTTTGACCCATTTAGATTTTAGTTTAGTACATGGTGAAAGGCATGGGTCTAGTTTTATTTTTTGGCATATGGATAGCCAGTTTTTCCAGTACTATTTATTAAAGAGAATATTGTTCTTCCAGTGAACATGTTTGTTCCTTTATCAAAGACTGAGTGTGTTTGTAGTTGTAGTTGTATCTTCTAATCTATTCCATTTATCTTCAGATCTGTTTTTATTGCAGTACCATGTTGATTTTATTACAGTAGATTTGTAGTATAACTTCAAGTCAGGGACTGTGATGCCTCCTGCCTTGCCTTTGTTCCTTAGAATTGCCTTTGCTATTCTAGGTCTCTTCTGGTTCCAGATGAATTTTAAGGGTGATTTCTCTAGATCTATGAGGTATGTTAGTGGTATTTTCAATGGGATTGCATTGAATATATATAACAATTTTTGGAGAATGGCCATTTTCACAATATTTATTCTTCCTATCCATGAACAAGGGATGTTTTTCCATTTTCTGAGGTCCTCTTCGATTTTTTTTCCAGGCTATTATATTTTTCCTTATATAGCTCTTTTACCTTCATTCATTAGATTAATTCCTAAGTATTTCATTTTTTTGTATGCTAATATGAAGGGTGTGGTTTCACTTATTTCTCTCTCAATGATTTTGTTGTTAGTGTATAGGAATGCTATTGACTTTTTTGAGTATTGACTTTGTTGAGTATCAACTTTGATTTACATATGTTGAATCATCCCTGCATACCTGACAGCATCCGACTTGGTCTTGGTGTATAATCTTCTTGATGATTTGCTGCATCCTGTTTACCAATATTTTATTGAGAATTTTTGCATCTATGTTCATTAGGGAGATTGGCCTGTAGTTCTCTTTTTCAGTTGGGTCTTTCTCAGGTTTTTGTACTAGAGTAATATTTGCTTCCAGGAATGACTTAGGGGGAATTGCTTCCCTTTCAATTTCATTGAAGTGTTTGAGGAATGTCAGCATTAAGTCTTCCTTGTATTTCTTGTAGAATTCCACAGTGAATCCATCTGGGCCTGGGCTCTTTTTGTTGGTAGGGACTTAATTACATTTTCAATTTCATTAATAGAAATTGGTTTATTCAGCAGTTTTACATCTTCTTGACCCCATTTTGGTAGTTTATATGTTTCTATGAATCTGTCCACTTCTTCTGTGTTATGGAACCTATAAGAGTAGAAGTTTTTGAAATAGGTGTTGATGAACTTCTGTATTTCCACAGAGTCAGTAGTGATTTCACCTTTTTCATTCCATATTGCATGAATTTAAGTCTTTTATTTCCTTTTTAAAATAAGGTTGGCTAAGGGCTTATCAATTTTATTTATTTTTTCAAAGAACCAACTCTTTGATTCATTGATGCTTTGTATTGTTTTCTTAGTCTCTATTGCATTAATTTCTGCTGTAATCTTTATAATTTCCTCTCTTCTTTTGACATTGGATTTGGCTTACTCTTATTTTTATAGAAATGCAGTATCAAGTTGCTTTATTGTGTGTGTTTGTTCTGTCTTCCTAATGTGGGAACTTGGTGCAATAAATTTTCCTCTGAGGACTGCTTTCATTGCATCCCAAAGATTCTAGTAAGTTGTATTTGTATTTTTGTTTGCTTGTAGATATTGTTTAATTTCTTCTTTAATCTCCTTTGTGCCACACTGATTGCTCAAGAGTGTATTATTCAGTTTCCATATGTTTGTAGGGTTTTTGCAGTTTCTTTTATCATTAATTTCTAGTTTCATGGTGCTATGATCTGATAACATGCATGGGATAATTTCATTACTTTTGCATTTACTTAAATATGTTCTGTGGGGGTAGTATATGGCCTATTTTAGAGAATGTCCCATGTACTGCTGAGAAGAATGTATATTCTGATGTTGTTGGATGGAACACTCTGTATATGTCTATCAAATCCATTTGTTCACATGTGTGATTCAGTTCTGTTATTTCTTTGCTGATTTTCTGTCTAGTTGATCTATCCCTTTGTGTCAATGGTGTCTTAAGGTCTCCTGTTATAACTGTGTTCTTGCTTATTTGATTTTTCACTTCTGTTAATACTAGCTTTGTGTAGCTGGGTGTTTGGAATTTGGTGCATATATATTTAAGATTGTTATCTCTTTCTCTTGAAGTTTTCCCCTAATATGTAGTGACCTTTTTTTATCTCTTTGGATCATTCTTGGTTTGAAGTTCACATTGTCTGCAAACAGAATAGGTGTCCCAGTATTTTTTGAGTTCCTGTTGCATGGAGTATTGTTTTCCACCCTGTGAGTTTCAGTCTATGAGTTTCCTTTTGGGTTAGATGGGTTTCTTATAGAAAGCATATGGTTGGATGTTGTTTCATGATCCATTCTGCCAGTCTGTTTCTTTTAATTGGTGAATTGAGGCCATTTACATTAATGGTTATAACTGTTATATATAAGTTTATTGTTGACATGTTATCTTTCTGCTGTTGTATCTTTACCTTTCCATTCTGCTTAATTGTCTGTCTTGCTTAATGGTTTTTCCTATGTGTCTCTAGAACATCTTTCAGTATTCTTTGTAGAGTTGGTTTGGTGATCACGAAGTTCTTCAGCTGTTCTTTGTCATGGAAGTACCTTATTTCTCCATCCATTTTGAAGGACAGTTTTGTAGGGTATATCAGTCTGAGTTTGAAGTTGTTTTCCTTTAGGATCTGAAATATTTCACTCCATGCTCTTCTTGACTTCATGGTTTGTGTTGAGAAGTCTGCTGTGATTCTGATAGGTTTTCATTTACAGGTGATCTTTCTTTTCTCTCTAACAGCTTTTAATATTCTGTTCTTATGTTGGGTTTCTGGGTGGTGATTATTATATGTCTGGGTGTTGTTTTGTTTTGATTATGGCTCTTTGGAGTTGTATATGCCTCATTAATTCATATGTCAGTTTCTGCTCCTATGTTTGGGAAATTTTCAGCCATTACTTGTGTAAATAGCCTTTTGATATCATTTGTGTTGTTCTCTTCTTTTTCTTTTATCCCTACTAAGCTTATGTTGTTTTTCCTTGCATCATCTTGCAGCTGTTGAATTGTTATTTCCTGATTCCTTGTTATTTTTAAAAGATCTTTCCTTTCTTGTTCACTAGCTGCAATTTTATGTTTGAGGTCTGAAATTCACTTTTGTTGAGGCAATTTTGGCAACTTTCAAAAGAATTTTTGGTTTCCTATGTATCTTTTCGAATTGGCTTCATGAATTCTATTTGTTTTTTGTACTGTTCATTCAGGGATTCTGTTTTTTTTGCTTTGTTCCTCTATTTTTTTTAGCTGTGTCTTCTTTAGATATGTTCAGTATTTCTTTCCCTCCTTTTATCATTTCTTCTTTTACCTGGGAGATTATTTCTGATATGAATTCCTTCATAGCTTCCTGTACTTGCTTCTTTATTTCAGTTGATACCACTTCAGGTGTATGTCTAATATTTTCTTCTCCGTACATGGCTCCTAGGCTTTCTTGGGATCGACTGGCAGTTTGAGATTGCATTTTAGTTTTTTGTTTTGTCATTTCCCTATATTTCTGTGTTTCCAGAGATGTTACAAAGCTTTCCCTGGGTGTGTTGGAAATCGCCTCCCCTGCCCTTGGCTCCTGGCCTTGGCTCCCCTTGCAGCATGGGCCTGGCTCTGCTGGTTGAATGACAATTTTTGGGCAAGGTCCCCTTAAGCCAGTGAAACCTCTGGAGCCTATTCCAGTGTCCCAGGGGTGCTGGGCAGGCACCCAACTGCTGGGAGTGCTGGTCACAGACTCTCCCTGGGCCACCTCACAATGGTGCAGGACTGTCTACCTCTCTTTATTTACAAAATCTTTGTTAATGTTTTTACTTCTACTTTTTTCCTTTTGCCTTTCTTCATTTTCCCCTCCCCCCTGTCCATTCTCCCTTCCCATTTGAACATTTTCTCCCTATTTCACCATATCGCTTATACATCTTGGTCCTTATTTACTCTTTGTGTTCCTCACACCAGAAAAACAATTCAACATTTAAATATTTGGTCCAATCTGTTTCACTTAAGAGTATAGTTTCAAGGAAATGTCTCAAGTTTATCCTTCTTGTGGGAAAATAGTATTCCATTGTATTAAAAAAAACACATCTTTTTTATCTGTTCATCAGTTGATGGGCATTTGGGCTATTTCCAAGATTTAGCTAGTAGAAACTGTGCTGCTTTAAACATGGGTGTGCATGTATCACTGTGGTATAATACTTTAAATCTCTTGGGAAGATACCAAAAAGGGAGATAGCAAGTCAAATGGAACTTCTAGTTTTAGTCTTTTGAGGATTCTCCACAGTGAGTTTCAGTGGTTACACTGGTCTACACTCCCACTAACAGTGGAGAAAGTTCCTTTTCCCCCACATTCCCAGCAGCATTTGTTATTGGTTGATTTCTTGATAGAAGCCATTTTTTTGTAGTAAGATGAAATATCAGTGTTGTTTTAATTTGCATCTCTTGAGTAATCAGTGATGCTGAACAGTTTTCCACATGTTTATTTACCAGTTGCATTTTTTCATCTGAGAAGTGTCCATTAATGTTAGATGCTCACTGTTGGAATGGGTCTTTAAAATTGGGTGGTTAGATTTTTTTTGAGTTCTTTATATATGCTAAATATTAATTTTTTTTTTTTGAGGAACAGCTGGCAAAATTTTTTTCCCAGTCTGTGGGTTGTCTCTTTACTCTTTTGGTAGTTTCTTTTTTTTTTCTTAGATGATATCCCAGTTATTGATTCTCTGTGATTTTTTTTGTATAATCAGTGTTTTGCTTATAAAGTTTTTGCCTATATCTATGCATTCAAGAGTTCTACCTATTCTGTCTTTCAACAGATTTAGTATTTCTGTTTTAATGTTTAGATCTTTGGTCCATTTTGATTTCAATTTAGTGTATGGTGAGAGACATGAATCTAGTCTTAGTCTTTGGTATGTGAAAGTCAAATTTTCCAGCATTATTTATTAAAGAATGTGAATGTGCTTAGCTGCTCTAGTGTAAAAAGTAAATAAGAACTACAAGTGCAATAAAGCCAAAATGTGTAATTGCGATTGTAAAAAAAAGAGGAAAAGAAAGTGCTCTAAGGGATATAACTGCATGTGTGTTTGAGTGTGTAAAATAGATGACCATATTGCTGAATCTTTGTTGGACCTTTAAGCAGAACTGTTTGTAGTCTGACTGTTTCAATATTTACTACATACCCTTTAACATTGTAACTTGAACAACTACATCCAGGATGACAGTATGTAATTTATAAATTACTGATTTCTTAGTGGGGCTTTTTCTCATTTTCCTTTCTTTCTTTTAGAATTCTGTATTGTTTCTACCCTTTTTTTCTGTTTTGCTTTTTTTCCTTCTCTTTAAATAAAATTTTAAAAATGTATAATTGCTATTGTAAAAAAAAGAGGAAATAGAAAGTGCTATAAAAGATACAGCTGCATGTATATTTAGGTGTGTGGGATTGATGACCATATTTCTAGGTTCTTGTTGGATTGTTGAACAGATCTGTTTGCACTCTCACTGCTTGAGTGTCCACTTTGTGTCCTTTAATTTTGTAACTTGAAAAATTATTTCTAAAAGAACAATATGTAATTTATCAACTAGTGATTTCTTACTGTTTATCTTCTTTTCTTGAAATTCTGTAATATTTCTATCCTTTTTCTGTTTTTTTCTCTTTTAATAATAAAAAAAGAAAAAATGAATACATTTCAAAATAGAGAAATGTGTCTTAAATTAGTTTTACCACATTCTAATCTTAATTTAAGGTATATTCAGAAATGGGAACAGGATCTGCTATCACCATGCCACAAGGAAGACTACCTTCCATCATTACCAATGCTAGCTGGCTGTGTACCCTGGTTCCTTTCTACAAAGGGCTACAGAGATAGCCACCAACCAACCAACCAACCCGATCAGAGATGAGGCCAACTTCTTGAGAAGAGATAACTCTAAAAGAGTTAGTTGCTTCAGGGAGAAATAATGGATTGTCCAGCAGAGCTAGCCCAATGTAAAGCCTACAACATTGATAAACTTCAGAACCGCTGTGTAGTTTTACTCCAAGAATGACTTCTTCATGTCAAAATAAGAGTTGGAGAAGTAAACCAGTGCAGTGCTGGCCACATTGCCAGAGAGATTTTAATCATGCACCATTTTGAGAAGGGTTGATTGTACAAGGTGAAGCCAAAGAATACATTTTAACTCCAAGACTGAAGTATAACCCTAACACAGAGACTGTGTGAGAGACTGCCACAGGAGGTAGATGTGGAAAGGATGAGGGCTAGACATACATCATCTGAGATCCTCTGAGAAGTTCAACCCAGGAAGGACACAAGTTTTGTGTTCTCTGGTGGGAGGCCAGCTTCAGTGAGTATGGCTTGTAGAGGTGACAGAGAATGAAGGTAATGACTTTGAGTCCAGAACTCCACTTGAGTCCTGTGTCTACGGCCTGCATCCAGAGAAAATGGATGTTTAATTGTCTCCCTGTTTACCAGCATGAGTAGGGATATGATTGCTTGGACAGCAGTTACAGCCTGAGGTTTATCCATGGGGAATCCTCTTGAATAGGGGGATCACTTTACAAACCCAGAGGCTATAAAGTGAGGATAGAGAGGGCTTTGATTTGCTGGCTTCTAAAGACTGAAGTTCTTGGAAAGAAACCACTCAGTTGAAATACATAGAAAATACTTTTTGACCCATTTCTCTCCTTTATTATTTTTCTTGCTTTTTTTGGTAGTGTTAAATTTCCTATTTCCTTTTAAAATTATTATATTTGTTTATTATGGTTTTTTAAACCTTTCTTGTCTCTTTTCTTACCTTCTTTTATTTTATTTTTTACCTGTAGTTCATTTCCTTCTATATACTCTTTTTTCTTCTTTCTCCATTCTCTTGTTGGCTTTTCTATTACTTTTATCTTATACTACTAATTTCCTTTTCCCATTTAATAGGATACTTTGTTTTACTCTTATCACTTGATCTTCCATCACTTAATTTTTCAAACTTTACTTTTTTTACTCATATTCTTTACATCCTTTATCCATACTAGAATAACTATTAACCTTTATGATTCTGTAGATAGTTAACTCTGTCATATTATTGTTGAACGTTTTTCTATTTTTAGTAGAGGCAAAGTTGTTTCCTTTAGCATTTACTGTAGTTAATATCTAATTTTTCCTAGTGATATATATGATTATAATTTGATTTTCTATTATTGTTGTTAACTATTGGTTCTCAGAATTTGTCAATATCCAGTTTGTATTGAATGCCATTGCTGTTGCTGATTTTATTATTATAATCAAGGTGATCTACTAGTTTGTATAAATTGGTTTTCTCTCTACACTATTTCTGGATTGCCTAGGGGTTATGAAAAATGCTTCAGCCCATTCCTGGAGAATTATTGCTGGGCCAAATAAACTGCGACCTCCCTACCAAAATTAGCAGAGATGGTTGAATCTTGAACAGAGGCAAATGCCCAGAGGATATCTTTGAATAGTAGGGATTAACTAAAGAGTTCTCCATAGTAGTGATAAAATTAACCACTCTAATCAACCCACAACATCAGCACAAAAAACAAACAAAAACAACCTTCCAATATAAACATGAGTAAACAAGTCATGAAATAACCAATGGTAACAGAAGAACAAAAGCATGGTAGAACTTCAAAGCAAGATGATATTAAATCAACAATGGCTGCCATAATGTCTTGTTTTCTTCAAAATAGCTGTTTATACCATCACACATAATAAAATCAAACAAAACAGAATAAAACCATTCCAACCAATGAATGAAAACATAAGTCTTCAAAGCAATGTGATAGGGAATCATGATTACTATAAAATCCTACCATTTCTTACACTAGGGAGACTATATGGTATTTATACATGCGAGTTTGGTTTATTTCATTTATAAGTATAGTCTCAAGTTGTGTCCACTTGTTTGTAAATATCATTCTTTATAGCTGAGTAGTACTCCATTGTATAAAAATACCACAACTTTTTTTTTTTATCTATTTCTCCATTGATGGGTACTTAGGTTGTTTCCAAGATCTGGCTATTACAAATTGTGATGCTATAAACATGGATGCACATATATCACTGAGATATGATGTTTTCAGTTCTTCTGGGAATATGCCCAGAAGTGGAATATCTGAGTCAAATGGAACCTCCAATCTCCAGACTGACCTCCACAGTGGTTGCACCAGGCTACACTCCTACCAACAGTACAGAAGAGTTCCTTTTCCCCCACAGCCTCTCCAGCAGTTTTGGTTGGTTGTTTTCTTGATCCTGGCCATTCTTTCTGGAGTGAGATGGAATCTCAGTGTGGTTTTAATTTGCATTTCTCTAATGACTAATGACGATGAACATTTTTTCATGTATTTATTTGCCATTTGTATTTCTTCATCTGAGAACTGTGTGTTCATCTTGGATGCCCATTTTTGGATTGGGTCTTTGGATTTTGGGGGTCTGCTTTTATAAAATTCTTTATAAGTTCTAGACAGAAGTCCTTTGTCTGCGGAACAGTTCACTTACATTTTTTTCCCAGTTTGTGGGTTTTCTTTTCACTCTGCTGGAGATTTTTTTCAACATACAGAAACTGTTTAATAAGATGTGATCCCAGTTATTGATTTTGGGAAGTATTTCCCATGTGGTTTGATTCTTGTTCATGAATTCTCTACCTCTCCTATGTCTTCAAGATTTTTACCCACTTTGAATTCCAACAGATTTAGTGTTTCTGTTTTAATATTTAGCTCTTTGATCCACTTAGACCTTAGTTTAGTACATGGTGATAGGCATGGGTCTAGTTTTAGTTTTCAGCATATAGATAGCCAGTTTTTCCAGCACCATTTATTAAAGAGACTATTGTGCTTCCAGTGAACATGTTTGGTTCCTTTACCAAAGATAAGGTGGCTGAGTGTGTTTGTAGTTGTGGTTGTATCTTCTATCCCATTGATCTTCAGATCTGTTTTTATTGCAGTACCATGTTGATTTTATTACAGTAGATTTGTAGTATAACTTCAAGTCAGGGACTGTGATACCTCCTGCCTTGCCATTGCTGCTTAGAGTTGCCTTTGCTATTCTAGGTCTCTTCTAGTTCCAGATGAGTTTTAGGAGTGATTTATCTAGATCTATGAGATATGTTAGTGGTATTTTCACTGGGATTGCATGGAATGTTTATAACAATTTTGGGAAAATGGCCATTTTCACAATATTTATTCTTCTTATCCATGAACAAGGGATGTCTTTCTATTTTCTTAAGTCCTCTTCAATTTCTTTTTCAGGGTATTGTAATTTTCCTTGTATAGCTCTTTTACTTCTTTTGTTAGGTTAATTCCTAAGTATTTCATTTTTTTGGATGTTAATGTGAAGGGTGTGGCTTCTCTTATTTCTCTCTCAGTGATTTTGTTGTTAGTGTATAAGAATGCTATTGATTTTTGAGTATTGACTTTGTATCCAGCTACATTGCTGAATTTATTTATTATATGTAGGAGTCTTTCGATGGAGTTTTTGGGGTCTTCTATGTAGAGTGTCATGTTGTCTGCAAATCATGATAATTAAACTTCCTCTTTTCCTATCTTTACTGCTTTCATTTCTCTCTCTTGTCTAATTGCTCTGGCTAGTATTTCCAGTACTATGTTGAGTAGGGGCAGTGATAAGGGACATCCTTGTCTTCTGCCTGATTTTAAGGTAAATGCTTTCAGTTTTGACCATTTAATATGATGCTGGCTATTGGTTTGTCATAGATGGCCTTTATCATATTGAGGTAGAGACCATCTATTCCAATTCTCTGTAAGGTTCTTATCATGAATGAGAGTTGGACCTTATCAAAAGCTTTTTCTGCATCTATAGAAATGATCATGTGATTCTTACTTTTGGCTCTATTGATATGGTGGATTACATTTATTGCTTTACATATGTTGAACCATCCCTGAATGCCTGAGATGAATCCCACTTGGTCATGGTGTATAATCTTCTAGATGATTTGCTGCATCCTGTTTGCCAAATTTTATTGAGAATTTTTGCATCTATGTTCATTAGGGAGATTGGCCTGTATTTCTGTTTTTTAGTTGGGTCTTTCTCAGCTTTTGGCACTAGAGTAATATTTGCTTCCAGGAATGAGTTACAAAGAATTGCTTCCCTTTTGATTTCATTCAAGAGTTTAAGGAGTGTTGACATTAAGTCTTCTTTGTTTTTTCTTGTAGAATTCCACAGTGAATCCATCTGGACCTGGTCTCTTCTTTGTTGGTAAGGACTTAATTACATTTTTAATTTCATTAATAGAAATTGGATTATTCAGCAGTTTTACATCTTCTTGACCCAGCTTTTTTGGTTCATATGTTTCTAGGAATCTGTCCATTTCTTCTGTGTTATTGAATCTATGAGAGTAGACATTTTCAAAATAGTTGTTGATGATCTTCTGTATTTCCACAGGGTCTGTAGTGATTTCACCTTTTTCATTCCTTACTGCATGAATTTGAGTTTTTCTTTCCTTTTTTAAAAATAAGGTTGGCTAGGGGCTTATCAATTTTATTTATTCTTTCAAAGAACCAACTCTTTGATTCATTGATGCTTTGTATTGTTTTCTTAGTCCCTATTTCATTAATTTCTGCTCTGATCTTTATAATTTCTCCCTTCTTTTGGCTTTGAGCTTGTCTTGCTCTTCTTTTTCTAGATAGTTGAAATGCAGTATCAGGTTGTTTTTTTCTTTTGTTTGTTCTGTTTTCCTGATTTGGGAACTCAATGCAATAAATTTTCCTCTGAGGACTGCTTTCATTGCATCCTACAGATTCTGGTAAGCTGTATTTGTATTTTAGTTTGCTTGTAGATATTGTTTAATATCTTTAATTTTCTCTGCAACACATTGATTGCTCAAGAGTATTATTCAGTTTTCATGTGTTTGTGGGGTTTTTGCCATTTTTTTATCATTAATTTCTAGTTTCATGGTGCTATGATCTGATAACATGCATGGGATAATTTCAATTCTTTTGCATTTACTTATATTCTGATGTTGTTGGATGAGACACTTTTATATGTCTATCAAGTCCATTTGTGCACAGGTATGATTCAGTTCTGTTATTTCCTTGTTGATTTTCTGTGTAGTTGTTCTGTCTCTTTGTGTCAATGGCATGTTGAGGTCTCCTGTTATAATTGTGTTATTGCTTATTTGATTTTTTCATTTCTGTTAATACTTGCTTTGTATAGCTGGGTGCTCTGGAATTTGGTGCATATATATTTAAGATTGTTATCTCTTCCTCTTGAAGTTTTTCCCTAACTAGTATGTAGTGACCTTCTTTATCTCTTTGGATCATTCTTGGTTTGGAGTTCACATTTTATGCAAACTGAATAGCTACCCCTACTTTTTTGGGGTTGCCTATTGTGTGAAGTATTGCTTTCCATCCTTTGACTTTCAGTCTATGAGTTTCCTTTTGGGTTAGGTGGGTTTCTTGTAGACAGCATATGGTTAGATGTTGTTTCTTGATTCATTCTGCCAGTCTGTTTCTTTTAATTGGTGAATTGAGGCCATTTACATTAATGGCTATAACTGTTATATACATGGTTTATTGTTGACATGTTATCTTTCTGCTGTTGTATCTTTACCTTTCCATTCTGTTTAATCATCTGCCTTGCTTAGTGGTTTTTTCCTATGTGTATCTAGAATGTCTTTCAGTATTTTTTGTAGAGTTGGTTTGGTGATCATGAAGTTCTTCAGCTGTTCTTTGTCATGGAAGTTTCTTATTTCTCCATCCATTTTGAAGGACAGTTTTGCAGGGTACATCAGTCTGGGTTGGAAGTCATTTTTCCTTAGGATCTGAAATACTTCACTCCATGATCTTCTTGACTTCATGGTTTGTGTTGAGAAGTCTGCTGTGATTCTGATAGGTTTTCCTTTATAGGTGATCTGTCTTTTCTCTCTAACAGCTTTTAATATTCTGTTTTTATGTTGTATTTCTGGGGTGATGATTATGATATGCATGGGTTTAGTTTTATTTTCATTATGGCTATTTGGAGTTCTATATGCTTCACTAATCTGTATGTCAGTTTCTACTCTCATGTTTGGGAAATTTTCAGCTATTGCTTATGTAAATAGCCTTTTGATATCATATGTGTTGTTCCCTTCTTTTTCATTTATCCCTATTAATCTTATGTTGTTTTTCTTTGCATCATCTTGCAGCTGTTGAATTATTTCCTGATTCCTTGTTATTTTTAAAAGATCTTTCCTTTCTTTCACTAGCTGCAATCTTATCTTCAAGGTCTGAAATTGTATCTTCACTTTCATTGAGCCGGATTTGGAGACTTTCAATAGAATTTTTCATTTCCTGTATATCTTTTTGAATCTGCTTCACACATTCTGTTTGTTTCTTAGACTGTTCTTTCAGGGATTCTATCTTTTTTGCTTTGTTCCTCTAATTTTTTAACTGTGTCTTCTTTAGATGTGTTCCATATTTCTTTCCCTCCTTTTATCATTTCCTCTTTTACCTGGGAGATTATTGCTTATTTGCTTCCTGGACTTGCTTCCTTATTTAAGTTGATATCATTTCAGGCATTTCAGGTGTATGGCTTATATTTTCTTTTGTGTACTTGGCTCCTAGGCTTTCTTGGGATGGGCTGAAATTTTGAGATTGCATTTTTCTCTTTTCTCTTGTCATTTTCCTATGTTTCCTTGTTTTGGTAGATGTTCCAAAGCTTCCCTGGGGTGTGTTGTAAATTACCTCCTGTGCCCTCAGCTCCTGGGACTGAATGAAGGTTGCTGAGCATGGCCCAGTAAGGCCCATGGGACCTCCTGAGGCAAGTCCAGTGTTTTAAAGCTGGCTAGGCACTTAACCATTGGGAGAGATGGTCTTAAACTCTTCTCTGGCCAGTGCTGGTGCACTGGAACTCACCTCACATGGTCTTGGCTCCTCCGATTGAAAGAAGGTCACTGGGTGTGGTCCACTTAGGCCTGTGAAACCTCCAGAGCCTAGTCTAGTCTTTTAGGGAGATGGGCAGGCATTTAACTGCTGGGAGCAATGGATTAAACTCTCTCCAGGGCCAGCACTGGCCTGCTGGTACTTCCCTCATGCACCTCTTAACTACCTCAAGTGGCCTTGGCTCCCTTGTGTGGCCTTGAGTTCCTGGCTTGAAAGAAGGTTGCTCAAGAATAGAATCTTAAAACCTGTTAGAAAAAAACAATAAATCACTTACAAAGGGAAAACTATTAGAATTACAGAAGACTTCTCAAGACAAACTTCAAAGCATATTCCTGATTAAATTCACTTTCGAATATATATATATATATATATATATATATATATATATATACAACTAAAAGCTTCTTCTCTAAAATTAGGAACTAGACAAGGGTGTCCACTATTATTCCTATTTAATCTAGTCCTCTAAACATAGTGAGAGCAATTAGGCCAGAGAAAGAAACAAAAGAGACTTGGGTGAGAAAGAAAGAATGCAATGTATTATTATTTGCAGATGACATGATCCCCTGTAAAGAAGACCCAAAATTTCCACCAAGACTCCTAGAATTAGGAACCAAGTTGAGCCATGCTGGAGGATACAAAATCAATGCAAAAATATCAGTAGCATTCTGTATACTGATAATGAACTCACTGAAAAAGAAATCAGCAAAACAGCATTATTGATAATAGTATTGAAAAAGTGCTTATTTAAGAATTAGCCTAACCAAGGAAGTGAGAGGCATATACAATGAAAATTACATTACTCTGAAAAAGGAAGTTGAAGTCAGGAAATAGATATCCCATGTTCCTGGACTGACAGTAACAATGGTGACAAAATGACTATTCTTTCAAAACTGATGTCTAGATTTAATTCAACTGCAATCAAAATAGCAACAGTATTCTTTGCAGATTTAGTGAAAACAATGGTAAAGTACATATGAAACTAGAAGAGACCCAGAATAGCAAAATCAATCCTGGATCCTGACCCACTGTGGGCCACTCTGTGGGTGCCTGGCCCAGGCTGCCCAAGGCCATTGGCTAGTGGCTTCTGAGAATGTCCCAGGAGCTGGAGGGCAGTGGCTTAAGGACACTGCAGAGGGCCCAGGGCAAAGAAAGTGGCTCTAAGTCCAGCCCATGTATGGTGAAGCAAGTTGAGGATTTAATATGAAGCCAGAAGCAGTGCCAGACAGCAGGCAGCACCTGGTACACATCTGGTTAGCGTGGCAGCGTTTCCTTCTCCCACTGTTGTTGAGATAGCAGAAATTAGTCAAATTCACTATGAAATGGAATACACTAAAGGTATTAGTGAATGAGGGCCCCAGAAAAATTAAAAGTCCCATCACCAAATACTGACCTGGAACAAAGATTCCAAGAAGGCTATGCTAATGCTAGTGGGATAATGCAAGTTCCAGAGAGGACTGTTACAGCATGAAATAATGAAGAAATTTCATTTTCAAGGCCAGTAGATCTTGACCCTACTCAGTCAACTGAATTAAACCCTCTGGAGCTAAAAACACTGCCTCATGTACTTATATGAACTGAAAGACTCCTAGACTTTCTGGATTTAAAAAGACCTTCTCTAACCCCTCAAAGTGAAGGGGCAGCCATGCAGTTGGCAGGCTAAAAAGAGAGTGTTCTATGAGTGAAAATGCTGTTTGCTAAAATGGACAGCTAGTCAGAAATGATTCTGTGTATAGCATTTCAAATGTAGATGCAATAGTTGAAGGAACAGTAGAGGGCATGACTGTTGTAGTTGCAGCTTCATTAAGATGACAGATACTCAAAGTAAATAGATGCCTACAGCTTCTAGAAGAGGAGAACAAGAATGTGCTAAAAGAGAGATGATCATGTATTCAAGTACTGTTGTGTTCTGGCTGCTTAATAGCTGGCTCAGGTTTTGCTACTAGAGGTAACCTCAGCACTAAAATATTGTCTCAGCTGCTGGAAATATAAAGGATTTACAAACTTCTTTGTTTCTGTCTTTTCCTTGTATGCCATTTTATAGCCTGTGCCCTAAACAATGGATTTCTTCCAGAAATAAGGAAAAGGATCTTTATTTGTAGAAGCAAAGGTGTATTCTGTCCCTCAGTTATATCTCTTTGAGGTAGGTCTGTAGTAACACCTTATATAAAATTCTTTTGTATACTTTGTAAATAGGTTCTACTTTTTTAAAAGAGAAATGGATTTTTCACCTCATCAGTCTGAGGTGATTGTCTGAAATCACCTCAACTGATTCTCTGAAAGGGAGAGAGAATGCATCAAGAATGGATTTAGAAAGGCTTCTGTAAAAGAAAAAAGGGTTTTGTGCTGTTTCTTCACACTATTAAGCAGTTTTGTTAACTGCTTAACAAAGCAGGCATTTTTGCACTACCTTTCAACATTAGCTCTTTTGAAGTCATGGTCTCGTGCCAGATTTAAGAAAATCAAATCACCTAGTATTTCATGATCACCTGTACAGATTAAATTAATTCCTAACAATTCAGTAGTAATGTATGTGTGTTATGTGCATTATTTTCATTTTAGTTTTGTAGATGGTTTTCTATAATGTACATTTTTACTAAGTTCATGTGTGAACAATTAAAAAAAGAAAAAAATGACATAACAAGGTAAAAATGTAGTGTATTTAATAATAAAAAAGGCAATACTGGCTAACAAAAGCAAAGCAGGAGGCATGACAATCCCAAATTTGAAGTTATGTTACTGAGCTACAGTGATAAAAGTGGTATAATACTGGAACAACAAAAGACACATGCATCAATGGAACAGAATAGATGAAGCACAAAAAACTCCAGGCAATTCGGCTATTTGATCTTTAACAAAGGTGCAAAAACATACACTGAAAGAAAGGTAGCCTCTTTAATGTGCAGTAGTAGTGGGAAAATCAGATATCCACATGCAGAAGATTGAATCCTAACCTATCTATCTCACCATATAGTAAACTAAAATCAAAATAGATTAAACATCTAAATGTTAAGACAAAACACTAAATCTGTTAGAAGATAAAATAGGTAAAACCTTGAAGACATGCACATACGCAAAGACTTTCTGAACAGAACCCCAATGACACAAGAAATATTACAAAGAATCAACAAATGGAATCATGTCAAATTAAAAATCTTCACAGCAAAGGAAAACAACCAACAAATTTAAAAGAACCTACAGAATGGAAAAAAGTACTTTTGCCAGTTATTTCTCAGACACAGGATTAACATCTAGAATATATAACAAACTGAAAAAATTAGATACCTCTCCAAATAAAAGACCCAGTTAAAAAAAATGGGCAAATGGAATGAATGACACTTCTCAGAAGAAGACATGAAAATGGCCAATAAATGCATAAAAATGTCCAACATTGCTTGTGATTAGAAAAGTTAAAGAAATGCAAATTAGAGCAACGCTGAGATTCCATCTTGCTACAGGAAGAATTGATATCATTAGGAAATCAAACAACAAATGCTGGTGAGGCTGCAGGAAAAAGTACCCTGTTACATTGTTGGAGGGAATATAAATTGGTACCACCTCTATGGGAATCAGTATGGAGAATTCTCAAAATATTAAAACTAGAGGAAAAATGGATTTAGCTCAGCAGCTTAAGTGCCTGCCTGGCAAGAATGAAGTTGTGAGTTCAATCCTCTGTACAAAAAAGAAAAAAATTAAAACTAGAAATTCCATTTGATCCAGTTATTTGCCTTGTAGGTATCTTCCTGAAAGACTTAAAGTCTTCATATTACTATGATACATGCACATACAAATTTTTTCTTTTCTTCTTTCTTTATGGTACCAGGAATTGAACTCAGGACCTCATGCTTACCAGGGAGGTGCTATACTACTGAGCTATATCCCTAGTCAACATATACATGTTTATAGCAGCACAGTTTATAATAGCTATATCTTAGAAATTGCCTATATGCCCATCAAGAAATGAGAGAATAACAAAAAGTAGTATTTCTACACAATAGAGTACTACTTTGCAATAAAGAAAAGGTTGAGTCATTTATAGGTAAATGGATGCACCTTAAGCCACAAGTTGAGTGAAATAAATCAGTTGCATATGTTTGAATATTGTATGGTTTTTTACATGAGAAATTCAGAATATAAATAAATATCAAAGTAAAAGATTATAAGAAGTAGGGAGAACTTTTTCCAATGCCAAGGGAAACAAAAGATGAGGGATGGGAGAAAGAGGAAGAGAAGAAGGATAAAAAAATTGGAAAAAACAACAAACAAAAATAGAGGTTTTACATATGTGAAGGGGACCAGGAGATGGTAAAAGTAAGAAGGCATACAAGGAATAGAAGACCAAAAAAATTCAGATCTGTTTATGCATGATAACTCCCTATAATAAATGTAGATATTATGTGCTGCAAAAACATACAAGTTAAACAAAAATAAAATAAATTTCAGAGTAAAGCAGAGTAAATTAAAAAAAAGAAACACATGGGTCCATTGACAAGAGTCAATCTGAATCTTTTTTGCAAGAGACTAGTTCAGAGGTGGGCATTTGAACCAGTCCTGATGGAGACACAAGGGGATGTCTGCCAGGAGATTTTGGGGAAGATTTTTCTCTTTAGCTAATATATATATATTCTGCCAAAAATGTATACATCAGGAAAAGAGAAACATAAATATTTTAATACTAAATTTATTGAGACATTATGAGATTAATGTAAGTTACTTTTGGCCTTTGCAATTATAAGAGGTGCTCAAAGTGGTTGGTGTCCATTAGCTTTCAGATGTTTGTTAGCAAGATGACCTGTTGAAATGTGTAGACTTTTTTTTTGAGAACTGTGTATATCATATGGGTTGAAACAACAACAACAAAAAACCAAGAAATGTTAAACTCTATTTTACCCTACTACTTGATTTATAAAGAAATGCATTAACTGATGCATTAACTCTAATTTACAGCAGGCAATACGTAAATGTAGGACTTAGTAGAAAGAAAAGGCTCGTACAATCTAAATATTTTCCTATGTGTCTTTTAAGTTGCTTCTTTAAATGTGACCATATCATTGATTTTAATATAGACTTTTGATTCCTGTCTGCTTTTATGGCTTATCAGTCAGTATTGCTGGCTGCTTTGCCCCCTAATCTATAAAACCCTATAATGGGATTCACTTTAAGAATCTCATTCAAGAGAAATAAAAAATTTGGAGCATTTTTAGTTTTTTAGTTATAGAACTTCTTATGGACCTAATTCATGAGGACAGAATGACCAGTGCAGGCAATTATGTGTTTCTCAATTTTGAAAGCATGTTCAGGTAAAGTGGTATTAATACTCTAAAAAATCATTACTAACTCCTCTTGGTGGAAATATTTGTTAACTGTACTCATAATTACCCTGTTGATTCTATTATTTGGCCCATACATATTTAATTATTTCTTTGGCTTTGTCTCCTTTAGACTTAAAGCTGTATGCCTACCCAATATGAAAATACCTGGTATCTACTGAGGGCTGTCAGAAGCTCTGCAGAATATCCCTGACTGCCTTTCAAAAACTATGACCCACTTCATAGACCCCTGAAGAAGCCAGATCTGTTGCAGAATATCCCTGACTGCCTTTCAACAACTATGACCCACTTCATAGACCTCTGAAGAAGCCATGTCTGTCATTGCTCATTACTCCCTCATGGCAGTTTTTGTGGGTTACTTTTTTAGAGGAGGGAATGTTATAGGCAGCTGAGTTAGTTAGAAATATAGCAGCTAGATAAGGCTGGGCCCTTGAAGAAGCTAGTGCAGAAGACCAGACACCTTGCAACCTTGGAAGCTCTGCTGTGGGCCAGATCTCAAGACAAAAGAAAACCACATCCTAAATATAAACATCAGGGATTGATATTCTAAATAGGTATGGATCAGCTTGAGGAAGCCAGGAGTCACCATCCCAACACCCTACAGAAAGAGTCACTGCTCTTTAAGTATGCCTGCTTGATACATGACTCATTTCCCCATTTGTTGGTGATTTGATAGATTTTACTTGAATAATTAATTTTTGCTGGTTAACCATAGTTCTGTTCTACCTCATGCCCATCTGCCTTGTGAATTCTCATGTTTTTCCTCATCTTGGACCCATTTCACCACTTGCTCTATAAAAGTCCCTAGAAAAGGGACAGTGTTTGACAACCCACTCAGGACCCCTTCTGTCTGTCTCTCAGGCAGAAGCTTTTTTTCTCTCAATAAATGTATTCTGCTCTTTAAAAAATCATATTAGAAAATATTTTTATGCACAGAATAATTTTTAGAACATTATTTAGTCCTGAATACTTTTAAATATCCAATTCATCTCTTAACCATGGTTATAATGTAATCAGAAAAATATAATATCTATTTTATATAACATAATCTACATCTTACTTTAATATATGCAAAAGTTACTGTTGCATTACAATAAAATAAAATAATAAAATATTGGAATGAAAATCATTTGCAGATGAAAACTTATTTGTCTTTTAAATTATCAACTGCTTATATGTTACTTATGAGGTGCAGCATACTGCTCCTAAGTTTGGGGATGTTTGCCCTTTGTGAAAATGGATTCAAAGATGGCATGCTATGGAGTAGTTTGAAGTTCAGAGGTCCAGATGAGTGGAGATTTTAACTGTGCATGGGAGGACCTGGTTTTGCTCTGGGTCTGGAGAATGTCTTGAAATGTTTTCAGTGTTCTGGGTTTGGCAAACCCAAAGTGTGTTTTGCTAAGCACTTTTCTCTTGATTTTAAGCCCATGCAAATTATAAAGGAAATTTAATCCGTATGTCTTTGATTCCTTTACACTTAACTCATCAAAATGTTGCTTTGTAAGAACTATTTGATGTCCAAAATGACTTTGAGTCTTTTTATAAGTTTAAAAAGTCTTTTCCCCCTTAAAAGCAGGAAGTTACTTCAAGTAAACAAATTGAAAAACCTTAAAAGCTAGAGTTTCTTAGAAGGCTTCAAGCCTAGGATAAATGTTAAAAATAATAACACTAAAGCAAGCACTATGTGCTTGGTTCTAAGCATTTTTCATATTTTTTCATGTTTTAACTTACTCGATTCTTACCACTAACAGGTAAAGTAGGTGCTGTTTCTCTCTCTCTCTCTCTCCTATCTCTCTCTTTCTCTCTTTTAAAAGAAAAATTAATTTGCTTGTCCAAAGGCACACATGAGATGGAGCTGGGATCTGAAGCCAACCTGTCTCTATCTGAAATACAACCATTATATGATACTGCCTGTTTCCTTAGTGCTATTCTGTAATTTAAGAACTTCAGATATGAGTTTAAATTAGCTATATACCAATGATGGTCCAGATACTGACAATATCATGATCTTGCTTGCAAGAGAGTTTACTTTGTAATAGACACAAATGGGCCAAAGAAAAGGGTGTCTTAAAAACATGCTGTACATTTCTTATATATTATTCTTTTGTTTATTCATTTAAGTCATATTTAGAGAATATTTGGTAACAGCATCCCTTTGTCTTTGGGGAGTATCTCTTTTATAAGAGTAGACTACAGGGGAAATGGGAAAGTACCTGGGTTGCTTAGGATATTTCCAATAATATTAAGAGTGTTGAGAATCAGGTGGGATACTGGGGGGGTAACCTCAATCAGCCTGAGGTCATGGAAGAATGGGTTCCTATGGAAGCACGGAGCATTCAAGATGTCTTCAGAAGCCACTACATAGTTTCTTCCTTGCACCAGTTCCTCCTTCCTCTGTGATGTACAGAAGTCAGTATTCCTGTTACTGTTAAATACGTTTTATTATCTTTTTCTTTTTCTTTTTCTTTTTGTGGTGGTGCTGGAGATTAAACTCAGGGCCTTGTGCATGCAAGGCAAGAACTCTACTACTGAGCCACATTCCCAGCCCCATGCTTTTTGATCCTTAAAAGTTTTACCTATGTTGAAAAAATACCCTGAAGACCTTCCTCAGACAAATTGGTATGTTTTACTGCATATGAACTATAAACAAGAGATTATAGAAGTTTAGTGAGAAAATGCAGAAGTTTAGCAATTAACTTAATATACTGCTTATTTTAAAATATCATGTGTTTTTTTACATGAATCATTTAAAAAATTGGAAAAAAAATAAAATTGAAAAAATGGAATTCTAACCAGAAATATAAATATAAATGATGTATCTGTTGATTATAAATGTTTTACTTTTTAAAAAAGTTATAATCATTTTGTTTTTCATTTATTTCTTACTTTTTCAATAGCTTTTTCCTTCAAAGGAGGAGAATACCACATTTTAACTTTTAAGATGAAAGAAAGATCAATAGAATTGGGAACCTTGAATTTGGCTTTGATTTTGATTTGAAGAGGTGTGTGTTTTTTGAAAGAGAAGATCATTTAAGATGCACTTTGGCTAATGAGAATTAGTGATGTGCTTACAGATGGAAAGGAGTGACCCTGGAGAGTGAGATGAACACATTTGGAAGAGATGTGTTGAAAGGTTAAGAAAAGTCATTCAAAATTATGCCTTTCCTTAAAATGCCTGTCTTGAATTCTAAATCAACATTCTTCCAAATTAATAGGATTAATTCCAAATTAACATGAAGCGGAATAATTTAGAAAGCATGAATGCCACTATTATTCTCTGCTATAGAAATACTCTAAGAATGGGTAAAAATAATGAAAAATTTGTAAGACCTATTACAAAGATATTTTTCTTCCAAGCTTTCAGAAGAAGTGCAAGATATGTATTTTGTGAAAATGGATCTTCTTATTATTTGTAAGATTGCTTTTAAAAGATTTAAGTTTTAAAAACTCCTAAAGCTCTCATGTAAGTTAAGCTCTAAAATAAAATATACTGAAATGTGGGTCTAGAGTTTTAAGCACTGTAAATTATTTCACCTGAACTCAAAGAAAAAACACAATCATACTTTGATATGTGTTAAAATCATATATGAAAATACTACAGTAAATAAAAAATTGATATGCTAAAAAGCTGCATGTTTTTAATCTTTTCAATAAGTACCTCTGAGTATCCAGAACACTCTTATTTCATTCACATGATTTTCCTGTTTCTGCCAATAAACCCTTCTTAGCCATGAGAATTTTATTCCAATGTTAAGGGTATTAAGAAAAACAAACTTTCTTTGAAAGAAAGATGGAAATTGCTAAGCCATGTTCCAACCTTTCAATTATACTATTTGAAGGGTTACTGTTTTTTTTTTTTTTGCAGAGTTATTGCAGTTTTTCATTTGTCTGCTTTCCCCCATGCTTTTGCAGAGCTAGTGATTGAACACAGGGTTTCACACAGGCAAGGCAGGCCTTCTACCTCTGAGTTATATGCCCAGGCCTTCATTTGTCTTATAACAATTTTCCCTTTAAGTAGTTTGTGTCCTTTCCATATTTGCCAAAGCTACACTGGTTTCCTTTAACAGGCCTTGTGATTGTTGGAAGCTGAGAGAAAACTGCTCTGAATGTATAAAATGGGAAAATAGAGTTTACACAGAGACTAAAAATCTCAATCTTATTTTGCTTAATAGTAATTATTATTTCTCTCACTCTTGGTATATTTTCCCTTTTACTATCAGAATAATGAATTCTTGTGATTCTCAAGCATATCTTTATTGAGCAGTTTCTTTCCCTATACTTTCTTGGGGAGAAAGAAACAAAAAGCAGCTATAAACAATTGGCTTGCAACATGACTATCAAACAAAAGACTCACAAAATTAATTATTCACTTCTAAGCTTTCCACAATGCTACATGCTCACCTTTTTTTTTAAACCGTTGTTTGTTTTTCTTTTTTTAAAAATTTATTTAAAGAGAAACAAAAGCATGTAAAGGGTAGAGGTAATACAGAATTCAAAAAAAAGATAATAAGAAATCACTACTTAATAAATTATATATTGTCCTCTTAGAAATAGTTGCTTAAGTTACAAAATTAAAGCATACAAAGTAGATAGTCAAACAGTGAGAGTGTAAACAGTATGCATGCATGAATCTCTGCATGTATTTCTATACTTTCTGTATTAGAGGGAAAAACAAAACTTAGCAAGACAAAACAAAACAAATTCCTATAAAAACATGAAACCAAAAAGTCGTATAAAACCACAGTACAAGGTGATCTACCATGATTACTGTGTTATTTCTTATTATCTTCAATAGAATGTCTATATCATCAGGCATAATTGAATATAGCAGTATAATTGAATATAGCAGTACATAACAATATTAGTAAAAATAAAACATTGTAGACAGTATAAAACTTCAAAGGCAGAAAATAATCAAACCATAGTGGATAGTCTAGAAGATCTTGTCATCTAAAGTGCAGTTGCCTATACTCTCAGACTTGATACTATCAATCATAACAGCTTTGAATAAAATCTATCAATACAAAACCACAATCCAACAAACCAAATTCAATTACAATCAATCATGGTAAAACAGTGTAGGTTTTACAGAGCTTTAGATTAAGTTAATAGGAAATTAAGGATGACTACCATACCATATCCTGTTACTTTCAGGATTATTGTCTGTGCCTTCAAATCTAGTACAGGTAGAATGATTGGAACAGAATATAATACATCTAAGTAGAGTAGTGTGAGTAATGTGGGTTTTAAATCCTGGTGCACTATTAACAATATAGTGTATCAAGGCCATATTTGTTGGAGTTTCTAGTTATCCTTCTCTGCCTCATTTCTGCTATGCTATTTTCCTGCCTTTGTTTGTCTAGTTTTCTCCTTCATTCTACTGCCTACCCCACTCATTGAGGCCTTTCTGCCACTATTCCTAAAATCCTGGTATTTTTTTCTCTCTCTTTAGAATGTCCTTCAGTATTCTCTGTAGGGTTGGATTGGTGGTCACAAATTCCCAGTTCCTCTTTGTCATGGAAGCATCTTGTTTCTCCATCAACTTCTAGTGACAGTTTTTCAGGGTACATCAATCTGGGCTGGAGGTTATTCTCTTTCAGGGCTTGGAATACTTCATTCCAAGCTCCTCTTGATCTGATGGTCTGTGTCAAGAAGTCAGCTATGATTCTCATGGGCTTACTTTATAGGTAATCTGTTTCTTTTCTCTGATGGCTTTTAATATTCTGTTTTTATATTGAATTTCTGGCATCTTGATTATTTTTTTAAAATTTTATTTAAAGAGGAGGGAAGCAAAACAGAAAAAAGGGTAGAAACAATACAGAATTTCAAAAAAAAAATACAGTAAGAAATCACTATTTGATACATTACATATTGTCTTCTTGGATATAGTTGTTCCAGTTTCAAAATTAAAGCATACAAAGTGGACATTCAAACAGTGAGGCTGCAAACAGTTCTGTTCACCAATCCAACAAAAACTTAGCAACATGATTATCAATCCTACACACTTCAGTACACATACAGTTATCTCCTCTAGAGCACTTTCCTTTCCTCCTCTTGCTTTTTTTAAAAATTGTTTTATTTAAAGAAAAATTTTGAAACAGAGAGTAGAAACAATACAAAATCTCAAAAACAAAACAAAACAAACAAACAAAAAACAAAAATAGTAACCAGTAAAAATCACTAGTTGATAATTATATACTTTCCTCTTAGATGTAGTTGTTCAAGTTACAAAAGTAAAGTCCACAAAGTAGATATCCAAACAGTGAGACTGCAGTCATTTTTGTTCATCCATCCAACTAAAGCTTTAGCAACATGGTTATTAATTTCACACACTCAAACATACATGCAGTTATATCTTTTAGAATATTCTCTTTTCCTTTTTTTTCTTTACATTAACTATAATCCATTCTCGTAAACTACTTAGAAATTCTACACATGTATAAGTCTCTACACATATACCTAGCCTTTCTGTATTAGAGAGAGAAACAAATCAAAACAAGTTAGCAGTACAAATTCCTAGAGAAATACGAAATGAAAAGAACATACAAAAACACAACACTCGGTGATCTACAGTAGTCACTAAGATGTCTCTAGTTATTTTCAATAGAATTGTCTATATCGTCAAATATAATATAAACTTAGCATTGCTTTACACTATTAATAAAATCTAAACATTGGAGACATTATAGGACTTCAAAGACAGTTAATAATCAAACCAGAATGGGTATCCTATTGAATCTTGTCATCTTCAGAGTAGTTGCCCCTACTCTCAGACTCGACACTCTCAAGCGTACCAGATTCAAATAAAATCAGTCAAGATAAAACAGTGATATTACCAATTTTCTCTGTCTTATCTCTGCCATGCTATTTTTCTGTTGTTATTTGTTTACTTTTCTCCTTCATTCTACTGTCTGCCTCTTTCTTTGAGGCCTTTCTGCCATTATTCCTGGAACCCTGGTGGTTTTCTTCTCTCTCTCTAGAATGTCCTTCAGTATTCTTTGCAGGGTTGGATTGGTGGTCACAAACTCCCCCAGTTCTTCTTTGTCATGGAAATATCTTGTCTCTCCATTAATTTTGAGAGACAGTTTTGCAGAGTAAATCATTCTGTGTTGGAGGTTATGTTCCTTCAGGGCTTGGAATATTTCACTCACTCCAAGCTCTTCGTGATTTGATGGTTTGCACTGAGAAGTCTGCTGTGATTTTGATGAGTTTTCCTTTTTAAGTAATCTGTTTCTTTTCTCTGATCACTTTTAATATTCTGTTCTTGTGATGGATTTCTGGGATCCTGATTATTATATGTCTGGGTGTAGATCTGTTTTGGTTGTAGCTGGCTGGAGTTCTATATACCTCATTTATCTGAACTTCACTTCTGTTACCTATGTTTGGGAAGTTTTCCTTAATTATTTCTGTGAATAGACTTTTTATTTCATTTGTATTTGTTACTGCATCTTCATTCACATATTTTATTCTTATGTTATAAATCCTCTTGCCATCTTCTAGCCTTTGTATCATTACTTCCTGTTTCCTTGTTATTTTTAAGAGATCCTTCCTTTCACAATCATACTTTGCAAATCTATCTTCAAGTTTTGAAAGTTTGTCTTTAGTTTCTGTTAAAAGGTTTTGCTAGGCTTCAATGGAGTTTTTAATTTCCTGATATTCTCTTTGGATCTGTTTCATATATTCTAGATTTTGTTTATATTCTTCATCAAAGGCTTCTCTCCTTTCTCTAGGTTCCTCTATTCTTTCATTTGTGTCTACTTGAGGATTACCCAGGATTTCTTTTATTAATTTTCTTATATCTTGCTTCACCTGAGTTAGAATTTCAGATTTAAATTTGATGATGAGGTCACGGATGTATTTCTTTATTTCTGATGAGGCTGTCTCTGACATTACAGGTTTGCTGCTCTCAACCTCCTCTGCATTTACTTCTGTTGGACTCACTTTCCCTGTTTCTGCAGTTGGGGACCTTTTGTTCTTTCTCTGTCTTGTCATGTTTTTGGCCCCCTTCAGACGGGTGGGTGGTGGAGGTCTCTGGGCCTTTTGTTTTGCTTAGAGTTTTTCTGCAGTGCACTTGCTAGGGAAGTACCACCCCTCAGTCTGCAGCGGATCTGCGAATTGCGTGCTGAGAGCTGGCTCCTCCCCCTACACCAGTCAACCAGTTTGTGCTTCAACAGGTTGTGTGTTCCTTGGGGATGCCACTGCCCCAGAAAAGCCTCATCCCTGGCTATTGGGTTTCAACCAGGGGCGTGGCCCAGCCCGAGCAGATCCCACCAATCTGCTTCGGACTAGGAGTCATCAGCAGATGCCATCTCAGGTTTTGATTCAAGCCGGCCCTGCCCAACTCCAAAATGTCACCCAGCCAGTCCTTCTGGTTTGGGGATTCCAGTTCCCGTCACTCACCAAAGTTTGTGCAGCTTGACTGGCTGTTTCCACTCCCCGTCTCAGGGCCTCCCCCAACCGAGGTTCTGGAGCTCACCAACCTCTGCTCTTGGCAGGGCCATGATCTCAGCTCAATCATGAGTCACCTGACTTTAAGATATGCCAGTACAGTGATCAGGGCTTGCCCAGCTCCAGCCCTCTGTCCAGTCTTCTTTTTCTTCTTTTTTTTTTTCTTTTTCTTTTTCCTCAGTTTCTTCCTGGGTTGTGAGAATTCCTCTCCTTTTGTCTGGCTTTCTCCATGTTGCCAGATTCCAGCATCTGAGTTGTTTTTATTTTTATTTTTCCTCAGAGAAGCTCTCTTACAGTGCTGCCACTCAGTCAGCCATCTTGCAATCTCTGCATCTTGATTATTATGTCTGGGTGTAGATCTGTTTTGGTTGTAGGTGGCTAGAGTTCTGTATGCCTCACACAACTGAATGTCAGTTTCTTTTCCCATGCTTGGGAAGTTTTCCTTAATTATTTCTGTGAATAGCCTTTGTAATTTGCCTGTATGTATTCCTGCTTCTTCATTCACATTTCTTATTCTTAAATTGTAGATTCTCTTGTCATCATCTAGCCTTTGTATTGTTACTGCCTGTTTCCTTGTTATTTTTAAGAGATCTTTCCTTTCATCATCACACATTGCAAACTTGTCTTCAAGTTTTGATAGTCTATCCTTAGTTTCTTTTAAGGAGTTTTGCCAGCTTTCAATGGAGTTTTTAACTTCCTGGTAGTCTCTTTGAATCTGCTTCATGTATTCTATATTTTCTTTATCGAATGTTTCTCTCCTTTTTTTGTGTTCCTCCCTTCTTCTGTCTGTGTCATCCTGAGAGATGCTTCCTGAGAGCATTTCTTTTATTACTCTACTCATATCCTGCTTTACATGATTTAATATTTCAGTTTTGAGCTCTTCTACAAGGTCCCAAAGATATCTCTTAATGTCCATTGAAGCCATGTCTAATCTTGTGTGTTTGCTGCCCTCAGTCTCCCTTGTTTTTCCTTCTCCTGGATCAGTGATCTCAGGGTTCTGGGCTGGGGGCCTCCTCCTACCTCTCTCTCCTGTCATGGCCTTGGCTTCCTTCACACAGGTTACAATGTAAGTCCCAGCCCCCTTCCCTGTTGGCCATGGTTCCTCTGAAGCACTCTGGCAAGGGACCTCTGCCCTCTCCTGCCCACTGGGCCAGCCAAACTTCAGGTGCCTTCATCCAGTTAGTGCATGCTAGGTGCAGGGAATTGATTCAGGATGGCTCATGGGGTCCTTGCCAGGGGCATGGCCCAGTTCAAGGAAATCCCATGAATCTGCTCTTGGGAGGGAGGAACCAACTGAAGTTACTGTCACTGCCAGTTCAGGCTCCTCCTGCCTGATTCCAACATGTTGCCCATTTGGTCGCACCCTTCCCGTGGCAGGGGTCTCGTTCCCATCACTGACCGTGGACTAATGGAGGTCCCTTCACCAGTTCTGCCCTCCAATGGGCTCACCAATCCCTGATTTCAGCACTGCTGTGCTTCCTGTGAGTGGCGGCGGGAACGAGTTTGGGTGGATCTGCTGGCTGGCATGGATTCAAGCTGGTGCAAATTCAGGCTGGTGCAAACTTGGCAGGTTGCTGTGAAACCTCTGTGTCCTGTAATTTTTAGCTGTTTCAGTTGTAGTCCCAAAGTATTTGATGAGCTTTTTTATGTTTTAATTTCTTCCTGTGTCAAGAAGATCCATCTCCCTCTGTCTGGGTCTCTCCAGGGTGTTTTATTCTGGCATATGAGTTGTTTCTCCTGGGAGGCTTTGTATTTTGTTGCTCTCTGATAAGCCATCTTGTCTTCTCTCCACATGCTCACCTTTAAAAGTAATGATTGCTAATATTTCAATTAGCAATATTTCAGTTTTTCACTATTAAGAAAAATGCATGTAGATACCTGTTGCAAACATCAGAATTGATTAATAATGCACCACTATCATGATGGTCTGAAGGTTCTCTGAAGTCAGTGGTGGTGGTGAGAGAGGTCCAAGCAATTAGGTTTGCACACAGTTTGATTCCACAGATAGATATATTCAGTTACACTTTTATCCTCAGGAGAACCGTGTCTCTGTTAGATTGGGTAAAGACAGTAGTGAAAAGGCCTCCCCTTTGTCTCATTTCTGTTTTTATGTCCAGAAAGCAGGACAGAGAGAAACATGCAGATGAGTAAGAATTATGCAGACTGAGGCTTGTTTCTGTTTAGGCCCTGGAACACTACTTGGGAATAGCACTAATTGCTAAATTGAAAATCTACCTAGACCCCATGGGATCTGCGTGGCCTCCCATCTCATCTCACTTCTGTGCTGAGAAGCTCATACACACAGCTGCATTCAAAAAGAAAGCAAAAGATGAGAAAAGACAAATACAGTTTTTTGTAAGTTACTTAGCATGAGAACTATTTTTTTTTTCTTGCGGTACCAGCAATCGAACTCATGACCTCATGCTTGCCGGGCAGGTGCTTATGCCACTGAGCTAAATCCCCAGCCCTGAGAACTAACTATTAAAGATATTGTGTAGATAATTTGGGAAAAGCAGCTCAGATTAAATTAAGCAAGAACTCTTCAGTTCCCATAAGTAAAAACTGTGAAGCTCAAGTTTACAGATATCTTCTACAAATTTTCTTTTACTTTGTGGTTTTGCCTTAAATTAATATTAGGAATAGAGACATTTAGAGAGTTGAGGTTATGTCTATTTTTATACTTCAAGTTTTACTACAGTTTTTAGTCAGAAACTAGGTAGTTTGTGATATGTGAGTTCTCATTTAGAAAACCCCACCTTCTGTCCTAATGAAATATTTTAATATAACACCTAAACCAGCTTGTTAAGGTCTGGAGAACCTGAAACTTTTATTCTGTCTCCAGAAGCTCAGGTGCCTGGCCTAGTCAGTGAGGAAAAATAAATATTAAAGAAATGTCTGTCTAGTTATGTGGGCAGTTTCTGACTTGTGGGGTTTACTGTTCTAAAAAGGGTCTGAGAATTTGAAAAGTTTGGGCAAAAATGGATTAATAGGATTTTATTTCCTGAGGAAATTGTTCACCTTTGCATATATTTCTTTTCTTTTTTTCTCCTTCTCCTAACCTTCTTCCTTATCTTGTAAAGTTTATTTACCTCTCACGTCTGAGAGTCACACATCATGAATCTTGTTGCCTCAGAAAGGATGATATGCAATAGTGATGCATGCTTGTAATCTCAGCACTTTGTAGGTAGAGGCAGGAGGACTGCAAATTCAAGTCCTGCCTGAGCAACTTAATGAGATTCTGTCTCAAAAAATACAAAGGGGTTAGAATGTAGCTCAGGGGTAGATTGCCCCTTGGTTTGAGTCTAAGTACCACCAAAAAAACCAAACTAAACCAAACCAAACCAAACCAAACCAAACCAAACCAAACCAAAAATACAAAAAACAGACAAACAAAAAACCCCAAAGGGAATGGGGGATGAAACACAAACAGTAAGCGTGCACCCATAAGGATAAACTTGAAGGACTTCATCAAATCTCCTTCGAATGAGCTCTTTCCCTTATCTAAGTAGGAGAAAAATTTTAGAATAGGAGGTAGGTATCTGAAGGGAAAGGATATCCTGGAGGTGACAGCCTATTAGTGAAATGGGAAACACCCCCCCACCAACTTGAGCTTTTGTTCATGAATCACGAGGTGGCTCTTACTTCATCCAATCTTAATTGTTTCTAGATAGGATTATAATATGCTACACTACAAATAGGTCAGGGAGTTTCTTTGCATAGTAATTGGATTGGTCCTGGAACTTCAGAAGGTCTGTGAGAAAATCATCTCACAATGATGATGAAGTACTATAATTGACTATGGGGTCTTCTGTTAACTTCCTTTCCTATAGCTATTCCATTGGTTTTGGCCTTTAAAGGATCTTCAACTCCTGGTTTAGGTAAACTGTACCTGGCTTAGCAGTGGGGGAAAATAGAATGAGAATGAACCTGGAAAAACACCAAGGCTTTGGCCTTATTAAGAACTGTGGGCAGAAACGGGTTCCTGCCTGGGCAGAGGCTGTGGGAGGGCAGAGCCCAGAGAGGTAAAGAAGCTAACTAGAGACAGAAAGCAATGTACATGGTGTGCAAGCCTGTGCTGCTACACCCCACTTCTGGAGATGAAATGAAAAGGAGAGAATTGCTACTCAGCAGAAACATTGCAAAGGCTGGGGAAACAGAGAAAAGACAAAGACACTGACCAGTTTTTGATTATTCACTATGTGTTATGTTTTCCCATACCAGGCACCAGAAAGATGTCATTTAGCAACTGCAACTTGACAAAGAAAAGATCGTACTTCGTATTAGAATTTTACTTTGAGAAATCTAAACTTCTGAAAGATTTTCTAACTCTGTTCATTGGCTTTCATTACCATAGTAAATACCTGAAATAATTAACTTTAGAAAAAAGGCTTTATTTGGCTCACAGTTATGGGGTTGAGCTGAGGTACTACTGTATGTATTTGAATCTAGAGTTCTCTGTTTTAAAAGCCAGTGATTCAGATACAGCTCATGCAGAAGCAATGAACCACAGAAAAATGATTTCCACTTAATAATATCTTAGTCACTTTCTTGTCCCTGGGACAAAGTACACAACACCCATGACTTAAAGATTTATTTTGGCTCATATTTTCAGCTCATGGTTGACTGGCTCTAAGGCAAAAATGAAATGGTGGGAAAGTTTGGCAAGGGAATGCTGCTCATGGGGCCAGGAAGTAAGGAGTGAAGGAGGGAGAGGGCGAGAGAGATTCACCCTCTTAGGTTCAGGCCTTTGGTGACTCTCTTCCTTCCACACCCCACCTCCTCATAGCACATCCTACAAGGAACCCATAAGTAGTTAAATTCACTGATGAGTATAACATCCCCATTACCCAATCACTCACCAAAAGCCCTGCTTCAAAGCCATGAGAATTTTGAGGGACATATAAAGCATAACAAGGAGTTTATCTGAAAGAGTAGAACACTTTTTGAAAGAAATTGAGTACCTGTGTAATACCTAAGATTTTTACGTGTTTTAACACCTAGAAGGCCAGAAGACAAAATGAATAAATACAAATTTGGGGAAGTGCACTGTTTTGGTGGTCATCCTGCTAGGGAGCCTCAGAGCACATTGGCAGCATCTCACAGACAAAACACAGAGCCACATGACCAGATGAAGATGCATGAATCGCATAGTAAATAGCATTTATTTAAAACATGTAGTGAGAAGGCTGCAAGTTTAGCTCAGTGGTACAAAGGCTTGCCTGGCAAGTGCAAGGTTGTGAGTTCGATACCTGGTACCAAATCCAACCAACCAACCAACCAAACAAACAAAACAACAACAGCAACAATGATGACAACAAAAACCAAGAACATGTAGTAAGAAACACAAGGAAGGAGATAGTGGGGAGTGACAGACAGGACAGCAACCAAAGAAGTGGCTGAACCCATCACTTGATGCCTGATAAATGCAATCCTTCTCTGTCTACCTGCTTATCTGCTGCATCAGCCTTCTCTTCTGATGGTGTAGTGACCCTACCTAAAGGCAAGCAGGTGGATGCAGTGTACAGAAAGTTCCTGGAGCCAACCTACACCTACAGCTCTTGATTTGTTGGAAAGAAGCTGGAGTAAGTATGCAGTCAGGAAAGTGAAGTTCCCTGAGAATTGCTGAGTAGCTGCAGCTTTAATCTTCTTGTCTCTGGTGGAATGAGGTCACTAATGTCTCATGAAAATGTGCTCAATTGTTATAAGTATTTGATAACTCAAAGATGTTATTTTAAAAATTGAAATTCTAAGAAACAACTTTATTGAGATATAATTGACCAAATAAAATGCATACATTATAGTATGCAATTTCATGAGTTTTGACACATACATGTCACTATAATGATAATCAAAATAATCAACACATATTTTATCTCTCAAAGCTTTCTTTGTAACCAATCTTTTTTGTCTCCCAACGCTCATTCTCAGACATCTAGGCATCAGATTTCTGTAATTACAGACCAGTTTGGATTTTCCACAATTTTTAAAATGGAAATTGTAGAGAATATTCTTTTTCTTTTTGACTGGAAAGATTCAAAGATACTGTTGCATTCATTGTTGACTACTCTTTATTGTTGACTAATACCAAAATTTGTTTATTCATTAACAATGAATTTTTTTATTCATTGGCAATGAATTTGTTTATTCAATGGATATTTGGTCATTTAGTTTTTGGCAATTGTGGATAAAGTTGCTATGAACATTCATGTCTTCATTTCTTTTGGGTTAGTATCTAAAAATGGAATGATTATATCAGATAGAAGGTTTATGTTTAATATTTTAAGAAAATGATAACTGTTTTCCATAAGTAATTTTACTATTTTTTAGTCACAGCAGCCACATATATGAATATTAGTTACTGAAAATCTTGCCCACACTTGGCATGGCCAGTCTTCTCAATTTTATCATCCTATTGGGTATGTAGTGAAACCTCATTGTGTTTTAATTTTCTTGTTACTGATCTCTAATGAGTATCTTGTCATGTACTTATTTGATATTGATATATTTTCTTTGGTGAAATTGTGTTCAAATTTTTCATCTATTTTTAATAGGTGATGTATTCTTTTTATTAGGTGATGAGTTCTTTTTCGTCTTAATATAAGTCTGTCGTTATGCTTTTTTTTACTATGTGTAGCTTTTTTTAAAAAAATTTTTTGTAGCAGCATCTTCAAGTAAAACTTTATCATTTCCAATATGGGAAAAGCAGCATATTTCCATTTCCCTTTCCAGCTTTTGTGCTACTGTCATATATTTTACTTCTACATGTTCTACTGTTTATTATTTTTGTTCTCAAGAGTTAGCTTTTAGAGAAATTTTTGAAAAAAGTATCCCCATTCTTAACCACTATTGATATTCTTCACTCCTGTCTAACTAGATTTACATTTAGTATTAATTTTCTTGTGCATGAAGGATTTCACTTAACTTGAATGTGCCCATGTTTGTATGCATGCATGTGTGCATGTGTGTTTATGTAAACTCTGCTGCTGAATTTTATCAGATTTTATGCATCTTTACTTCTGTACAAGCTCTTCATTTCTGAAAGGTATTTTTCCTGTGCTATAGTTATGCAATTAGATTTCTTGCATTGATATAATTTTCATTGCATTGATATAATGCTCTTATGTTTGTGGTTCATTGAGATTTTATGGTTCTATATTATTTGTAGATTTTATAAAATTTCAAGTATTTCAATCATTGTTTTTGCAAATATTTCTTTGTCTTCTGTTCCTCAGGACCTCAAATTACATATGTATTAGGTGGTCTCAGTTCATTGATATTCTGGTTACTTAATTTATTTCTTCTCAATGTGTTTCATTTTTCATAATTTCTCTTTCTTTGTCTTCAAGTTTGTCTGATTTTTATATACTGTGCCTAATGTGCTGTAGCTCTGATCAAGTCTTCACTATTTTATACTCTGAAAGTTCATTTTTCTTTTTTTAAAATTTTTTCATGTTGCTTGTTATTATGTTTATGTTTTCCATGACAATGAAATATTTTTATAATAACTACACTAAGGTTCTTGCCTACTAATTCTGTCACTTATGTAATTTATGAGACTATTTCATTGATTTATTTTTGTGGCATTTTTTGCTTATTTTCATATCTGGTAATTTATTGCTGCATGAAACATATTGTAAATGATACCTTGTTGGGTAATGTATGTTTTTCCATTCTTAAAAATATTTTTGAACTTAGTTCTAGGGTATAGTTATTTAGAAAAAGGTTGATTCACTCAAGGCATTTGTTTGAACTTTGTTAGGTGGACTGGAATCATATTCAGTCTAGGCAAAATTCTTCCACATTACTGAGTCCATGACTTTTTAAGTACTTTGCCTGATTCCTTGTAGATTATGAAAATTCTTTCTATGGTTATTGAATCCCAAACTCCAATTCTGTGTGGTCTCTGAGTATTTTCATTCATGTAGTCCTTTCTTCATCATTGGGGAGTTTCCTTGTATACATACTGATCAATATTCAGTGGAAATTTCCAGGGAACTCTGCATATCTTCCAACTTTTTCTCTGTAGCTCTTACTTTTCCACAAAGCTCTCTTCCCTTTGTGAAGTTTTCTCTGTGGTTAAAGTTATATCTTTTTAGTACTCTATTATCAAAGTTCTAGCTGACAATTTTCCCAAACTTCTCATATCTGTATCTTTATCTCAGTGAATCTGATAGTATCTGAGTTTCCCACACCATGATCTGTGGCTTGAAAACTCACTACATAAACTCTCATGTCCTGTTGTTTTCACATTTGTTTTCCCTTTTTCAAGAATCACCAGAACATACTATCTTTCGGTATATATATTTGTACACTTGTATCACAAAGAATAATTTAATTTTTTAAATTATACAAGTAATCATGCTTAGTTTGGAAAAATATAAGATATGAGTGAGTTAACTGTGATGTCAATTTGAGTGGATTAAGAAATGCCTTGTGAAATAGTGAAGCACAGTTCTAAGTTCATCTGGATGATTGACATGTAAGCTCTATATTGAAGAGGGAAGACCTATCTGAGATGTGGGTGGCATCAACCAATAGATTTGCAGCCTGGATTTAAAAAAAGGGAAAGAAAAAGGAAGTCTACCCTGTTGCTTACCCTGTTTTCTTCAGAAAAACTCTGGTGTTCATTATTGCCTTTGGACATTTGTCTCCTGTTCTTTCAATCTTCCAGCACAGACTCTTCAGACCTCCAACACAGTGTCAAATAATGTACAAGAAAAACAATGAACAGAACTGGAAAAGGTTGTAGAAGGAAAATTATATCTAAGGTACAAAAAGAAATGATGTTTAAAATCAATTATATTAGAGAAGACACAAATAAAAGAATAGACGAGCTTAGAGAAAGAAACAACAACAAAAAAATGTCCACCATAGATGAGAAATAGAATCCATGAAACAGATACAAAAAGAGATACAAAAAGATACAAAAGATTAAAACTTCCATTGAAATATAGGCAATGGATTAAAAGAAGGAAAGGGTAGAATTTTAGATTTTAAATAGAATTGTAGCTAGTGATCATGAAAAGAAATATCTCCTAAAGATAGCAACAGATCATGAGAAATAAACACAACAGCTAAAAATGAAACAAAGAAGAATAACACAAGATTGATTGTGATCAGTGAGAAAGCTGGAGATAGCACAAATGCCATAACAATCATAAATATATATGCACCAGGAGCATCCAGCTATATAAGAAAGACAGTTATTGGTAGACATGGAAAATCAAATAAGCAGCAACACAATTATAACAGGAGACCTCAATACCCCATGTCACTAAGAGATCAACTAGACAGAAAATTGGCAAAGAAATAGCAGAGCTGAACCAAATTTGTGGACAAATGGACTTGATAGAAATAATCCATGTTCCAAGGTTCTGCTTCAGTGGCCAAGAAAGATTCAATGATCCCAGAAAAGGTCCAACAAAGAAGCCATACCCTAAGGCCCTGCACCTAGAGGGATCCAGTGAGCCCAGAACAGGCCCAGAGAAAAAGCCACACCCTGAGCCCCTTCTGCCATCAGGGTGAGAACCACCACCCTATGCCTCTATACCACTCTGGGAACCCCATATCAGAGTATCCCAAGTTCCTAGTCCAATTCCCTGTACCAAGTGACTGGTAGCAAATGGAGAAAGCACCTGGAATGCAATGCAATGGGTTGGTCCAGAAAAACATAGGAAAATGTCAAGATGAAGGCTCTAAATACAGTCTCAGACCTCCAGCCTGCACAAAGAAAGTTTAGAAGACACAGACATAATAGGAAATTAGAAGCTGCACACCTGAAATTTCCAGAAAAAAAAAAGAACAGAATAAAGAAGCAACTTAGTTCTCATACTGATTGGTTAATTTTACATGCTTAAGTCTGATGGTTTGGACAGCTATTTGGAAGATAACAAGAGGCATTATGGTGGCCATTGTTAATTTTCCATGGGTAGGTGCCAGAACCAGGCTAAAAAATGAGAGTGTTTCAAACCCTTGTCCATAATAACTGGTCCTGGGATGGGTGAATCTGAGAGTCTAGATACATTTGAATCCTTCTTTTCTTTAGAAACACTAGCTACAAAAATGATATAAGCCCAGTGGATATTTTGCTTCCATGAAAAGACTTCCTGATAAAAATGAGAGAGAGAACTGAAGACATTTATTGAAGCCCTGTATTTAGCCATGCTCAAAGTTAGCAACAATCCTTTTGATTTTTCAAAAACTCACAACTTTCTTTTGATTACACTAATTTGAATTAGGTTTCTATTGCTCGCAATGCAAAAAATTCTATTACATGATAACTGTTGCCCTTTAGAACTTTCCCCAAGGTATTTCTTTGAGTCCTGAGAGGTATGCTACAGTGCCTCCAGAATTGGTTTGCATTGCACTTTCCTATATTGTCACATTACTGATCAGTATAAGCTGATCTTGAAATCTGCTGGCAGGGGTTCTCTTGTTTCTGCTGAGTGGAGCCCCTGTACTACAGGATGTGAATTCTCACTTATTGCTCTGAGAGGTTGCTGAATGCAAACAGGGAAGCTCTTCTTTTTGTTTTCATTTAGATATACCAGACACATCTCATTGAACCAGAAAGTATTATTAAGTAGAATGGAGACAGTCTTGATAGTGAACACATTTACCTAATTTCAGGGAGTCAAATATCACACTTCTCAACCTGCAACTCCTCTACCTTTCTCATTCTGGCTTCACTGCAAGGTGGCTAACATTCAAATTGTCATCCCCATAAGCAAACTATCCCCTCTCTTTGACCAACCATGGCTATTTGTTTCTCATTTTGTTTTTGCAAATTCAGTTGTCAACTCTGTATCTATATAATTGTTGACACTGTTCTTATTCTAGTTTATGTTTTATCCTAAGAGGTGTCTAATTCCTGACATAGTTCTAATACAGTCAGACAGAGAGGACAATGAGTAAGGCTAGTAGGATTACTCTCTTCTTAGCCACTTGCAAACCCTGGCATTGGTTCAGTGAAATTAGCCACTCATATTTAATGTGACATCAGTTTAGATTGCTGAGGTTGAATAGCACTGAATGGCTCAGCCTGAAGTCATGCAAGGTGACATATTTTTAAAAATCTACCTCTACAAGATAGATTATTAAGAAAATACACATTTCAGTCTCATATTTAAAAATGAACTGGTGAATGGTCAGACTACATTGGCATTCTCACAAAATAATCAGTATTATGGTCATCACTGCTGTAATAAGTGTAATAGGCATCTATTATGGGCCAGACACTATGATAGGTATGATGATCTGATTTTATTTGGAATGGAGTTATGCAATGTATTCTCTACATCTGCAAGTGATACCTGAAAGCAAATTCTAAATAAAATTCTTGGGAAATCTTTGAAGTTGCCTCTAATTTTAAATTCTATGAGGTTAACTTAATGGTTATGTTTTTGTCTTTCGGGCAGACAGAGTAGATCTGGGGAATGGTTAGTGAAGTAGGTTTTGCTGTGGCAAGTGTGATGGGTACTAGGAGACTTCCCTCATCTTTGACTTGAAGCACAATTTGACACTATTGGACTCTAGAACACACAGTTAGTTTAGAAGTCTAAAGAAACAGAGTCTAGAAAGACATGACATATTTATATACTTTTGCCTATACATTCGGGATATTGTGTTTTTGAGTTGCCAGATAAAGGTGAAACATCCAAAGTAATTCCCAAAATTCAAGCCCTGAAATCTCTGCACAAGTTTGGATTGTCCCTATAAACCAAATCTATGCTTCCAGATTTGTGACTGAATCTCTTTTTCATCCTTTCTTTAACGATGTAGTGGTTTTATTCTGTTCTCTCTCAAGTCACACTGTGGATCTCACAAGAGCCCTTCTGAGTGTATTCTCACATTCCAGAGTCTTTCAGCTCAGTCTTAGCTCTATCAAACCACAAAGAGATGGGATTTGACCTTGGCATGATGCAGCTGACTCAGCAATGATGGGTTCCAGAATCAAGGGAAATCTCTACATCTTTCTCTGCATTCTCTCCCCTGCTGCACAATCCAAGGCATATTGAAATCCTAAAAGAATGCAAGAGAATGATTGAGAACTTATACTGCAAAAAGATACTCAACGCAGTTTTCTTTCCCACAAGGGTGTTGAAGTGGTTATGATTTCTGAATAACTGAGCACACTATTTGGCTCAGAATATGAAAAAGTTCCAGTGATTTGGAACTGGCCAAGAGAACTGCCTTTTACCACAGATGCCACGTGACAGTAGCATTGGGCTAAGTGTCTGGTACTTCAGTGTTGTTGTTGGAGTTCAGTCTCTGCTGGCTGGAACCATACAGTAACTTCATGTTGAATTAATGGTGCAGTATTTAAACAGAATGAATCATAGGTTCAAGCCCAATTCCTGGTTTTAAAGATTGGTGCCCCATGCCTGGATAACTCTTTGTTAGGGTTTGCCAATTTTTCAAAAATCCAAATATTTTTATCCATTTATCCATTATATATATATATATATATATATATATATATATATATATATATAATTTATTCTGTTTGAAGAGAACAGCAACAAGAAAAAATGAAAACACTACCAAAATGAGAAGTCAATAAGCAAATATTTGCACAGTTTTTCAAATGGTGGCAAGGGAGAGAAGAGGAGTCACCATGTGACACAAGGGAATTTCTTGCTTTCTTCATTGTGGATTTTTTCCACATAATTATCATAAACTTCCACATGACTGGAAAGTCTTGGCTGGTTGCAAGCTCCCTTAATTTCAGCAACTAAAATATTACTCTTCTCTTAGTTTGATTGCTCTGTGTACCAGGAATCTATAATTTTTCTTTTAATCAAGTGTTCCCCTTTATATATCTGCCAAGTCAAAATGTTTCTGCCCTCAATGTCTGGGCCCTCCTTCAAGTTAGTCAGATACCCTGTCAATGGAACACAGCTCCTTCTTATTTTCTGTATCTGTGTGAATACCAGAATCTAATTTTTTCTAATAGGTAGAGTCCTAGATACTCACTGAACATTTTTACAGAAGGTAGTTAGTAGGCAATTGTGACTTTCAAAGTTCATCAGTAGTCCACATCCTGTCCTTATCAAGGTCCACAGCAGACATGACCCACCATTGGAAGATCTCACACAATTGGGATGTGTTTTGGAATCTTCTTCATGGCATTCTCCAGACACCTATGACCCATTAGAGATGGCATGAAGTTCTTTGATTAAAGAGTCATCAGCTCCAGCATCTTTCATCATCCTGAGGAGTGGTGTCTGGCCCCAGCTCTTCTGGATGAAAGGAGGCAAAAGGGGATTCCCCCTACTGGATGAAACTTCAAAAATATTGACTTCCTGAATCAAAAAAGTGCTGGGCTTTAAAGATTCTGAACAACACCTGGGGAAACAATTTCCAACCAAAGAGAATTTCAGTTCCAGTACCCAGGAGGAGAGAAACAGCAGGAGAGTCTGGTAAATACCTTAATCACTGTCTGCTGTGACTTCTTTTTTAACCAGGTATTACTTCTCTCTATTCTTTATAGAAAAGGACTACAGGCTTAACTTTGTTCTGGGGGTAGTCATAGAACTGAGTCATAGAAGAGGATGGTTAGGCTTAGAAGTAGTAAAATAGACTATAACTACCTTTTAGAATAAAAAAGGGAGAGCAAGAGAGCCAAAAAGCAGAGGAAAACACTGAGCTGCTTTGCTCTAATACAAAGCTGATTATTTGGTCAAAGCTGGACTACAGTTAATTTTGGCCCTATTAATGAAAAATATTAAGTAAATTAGAAGGTAAATAAGATTTATTGTATAAGAGAATAGATTATTTTATATATTTATGGAAATCTGTTACCAAACACACTTAAGAATATAAAAATTACATTTTATTTAAAATATTCTCTAATTCAGACTTTCCTAGAGGAAAGCCAGCTTTAGCTAAGTGATCTACATTTGTGTCTTCTGGCCAAGGTAAAAAAATATGATAGTCTTGTTGTAGGTTGTCCTACCCTATAGAATCTCTTGTTGTTTGGTCCAATTCCTGATCCACTTTCTCAATCAGCTGTGTCTAACTCTCTTCTTTTCACTACTTTTTCTCCTTCACCCTTCACAGTTTCTCTTTTCCACTTTTCTCCTGTAGTCTCTTTTACAAATACAACCTCATTATCCAGGATACCTATGATGGTGCTCTATGCATCAAGAAATGGCTATGTCCTTAATAGAAATAGCCTGAAGACATCTTGATTTCTAGTGTCTTCCTCTGTTGTTAAAGAACCTGACCATGACCAGTAAAGTTCCCATATGGAGAAACATGTTTTAAGGAAAATTTATAAATTTCTTGTTTTAATTTTTTATTTTAATATTTAATTTCAATTTCCATATATTTTTCTCTAATCTTGGTGCTCACACACACACACACACACACACACTCACACTTATATAACCTTAGGGATTCGTTTTTAAGTTTTTAGCTACTGTAGAAATAGTCTTTATAAATATCCTTAACAACACAGGTAAATGACCGACACTACTAAAGAGTGAGAATATTTTGTAAAGAGGCATATTCTATGCTTAGTTTTAATATTTTAAAATTTATACCTTTTCACTGTTTTCTATATCTTTGCTTTTGTCATATAAAAACTTATTCTTAATTTTTCCTATCAGTGATAATTTAATATTGTCAGATTTAGGATCTAAAAATGTAGGAAACAGTTAAATTTGAATTTTATCTACAAAACAAGTGCTTTTTTTGTACATGTATGTTCTTTATCTGGTAACCCCGGTAAAAGTTGAGGTTCTTCATTTTACGATGATTATTTCTAAGACCTGTTATGTTGAAGAGTACTGACCATGTAACCATGATTTTTATTCTATGAGTATATCAATATTTTAAGGCTTTAGACTCAAATATGTAAGGGGTTCATGCTGTGCTTGAAAGAAGTTTCCAGGCATTACTAATTATACAGGTAGATCCATGTTGCTTTGACCCTAATGTAACATGTCTTCTGGGAAATATCTGACTTCCCCAGTCTATACTATGTTTCAGTTACACTCCATTATGTTATTTCCCCTCATGGGTTTAATTACTATGGCAAATATTGTGGCTAAGGTAGTGATTACCTACTTACAGTAAAGCTGTATCAGTACTATATGCTATTATACCTGACATATAATAGATGACCAAAAAGTATAGAAACTACAACAGAAGATCCCATTTTGTATAGCAACACATTAATTTAAAAACTTTAAAATGAATATATTGACCAATATGAAAGACATATATAAAGAAAATGTGAAAACACTCCTGAAAGGCACAGAAAAGTTATGAACAAATGGAAAGTCATTCCATATTCTTAGATAAGAAACCTCAATGACAGCAAAGATATCAACACATGCTGAACTGATTTATAGATTTAATATGTTCCTGAAACTTGACAAAGTGACTCTAATGTTCAAATAAAGACAAAACAAAACAAAATTATAGGAAAAATGTAAAAATAAATAGGAATAAGGGTGGATTATTCCTCCCAGATAATACAATATATTAATAAAACATCAATAATAAAACTGCGATACTGGCATAGGAACAAGCAAAGAAAGCAATGAAATAGATGAAACAATCTAAGCTGCATCTTAAATTAATGACAAAGGATGAAATTTTTATTAAATGATGTTGTGGCATCAAGGTAGCCATATGGGAAAAATAAATTTCAACTCATACCTCACATCATACACTGTATAAACTTCAAAGGGGATCAGCAATTTAAATGTAAAATTGAAACTATAAATGTAATAGAAGAAAATGTAGCTGAACATGTATAATCTTGACCTTTATGACTCTAACAAGGTTTAGAAGCCACATGAAAAATATTGAGAAATTAAATTATATAAGGGAAAAAGAGGTTTCTGACTGACAAACAAAAAACAACTGCTAAAATAAAGTAAAAAAAAAATCAACAAAATAGGAAAAAAATACAATTCTTACCATTGAAGAAAATATGATATATCAAGTTTTCAGACATTATCAAGAAAAACATCAAACAATTCAATAGAAGGTAGGTACTGTTATGGGCAAGTCTGTGGGGGAAACATTACTCTTACATCTCTTGGTATGCGTGTCAATTGAAAAACTCTTATGGAACGTAATTCAGCAATAGCTAAGAAATTTATGCTTGCATCAACTATTTTAAAGATACATAAAAATAGCTATGGATATTAATTTGATGACTTAATTTCCATTTAAAAGGGACTAGGTAAATAAATTAAGATGCTCTACAGAATGGAAATGTGAAAAATGCTATAAATCTTTTATGAACTACTGAAGGAAGACCTTCAAAGTACATATGTGAAAAGAAAAGCAAGGTGTTAAACTGCCTACACAAGCAAAACAATGTTTTATGATTGTGCATGTATTCTCATATATATATTCATTCATGAATATCATTTAAATATATACTCAATATACATAAAGATACAAGGGACATATAAAAAATTTCCTGAGTAATTCCTTTTTGAATGAGTTAAGGGTAGTAAGAGGAAATTAGGTGAATTGGGGTAAGGGCAGGAAGGAAAATTTTTATTGTAAGATTATTATTTATTTTATTTGAAAGATGATAAGGCAATACATACACAACAAATTAGGTAAATAACTTGATTTTAAAAGAAAACAATTACATCATCCAGAAATACAATAACAACTGTTGATTCTATGAAATTGATATAGACTGAATAAAAGTATATTAAAAGAATGTCAAGGCTAATGTCATAATATTTTAGGTTCTTTTTAATTTAAGCTGTCTTAAATCAGTTTTGGAAATGAAAGAAGATGTAGATGAATAAATAAACATGTATAGTTATGCTAATGTTTGTTGGTTAGTATTATTTATCTAGTGATACTAGTGATTTCTTTAAATTAGGAATGGGGTGTTTCCTCACAATTACACAGAGACTTATAACAGGTTAACTAAGTACTCTTTCTTAGGAGATGTTCGCTAGGATTTTGTGCTGCTGAAAGAATGCTTAAAGACTTTCTGGCACTGCACAGATCAAGAAAAAAAATCTTAAATCCAGATATGGTAAAGCTCAATAAAGTTCTCTGAAAACACTAAACTACCTCAGGGAGACAACAAGGGCAATCTCTTTCCTACTGGGCAGTGCCAACACTGGTTTCTGGCACTGAGAGGTGAATGGAACATCAAAGTCAGAAAGCATCCTTATGTTGAGTGTAAAGTTTATTACTGCAATTGTATCTTGTCATTGTTAACAACAAAAGAGCCGGGGAGCATAAAACAGAATTCTTTCTTTATACATGATAGGAAAGTCACTCTTTATAAGATCATCCACTGTATATGTTTCAAACAGAACAATTTCCTTGATCTTCTGTTTATAATAGAGGTCTGATGAAATCCACATGGCTTGCATTCAGCTGAAATGATGTTGATTGACAGCGGAAAGGACTTTAATAACTGCCAAGAGGTAAGACTTCATTGTGGAGTAAGGAAGTTTACTTTCAAATTATGAAGCTGAGATGGAAATTTTAAATTTCTTAACTCCATACGAAAATCATTCTCCACTCCTATATTTCTTTGACATTAATGGCTGAATTATTTTTCCACCCTCACCTTGCCAGGAAAGTCTGCCAGAGCTATCTTTATGCTCATCATTTCTTGGATGGACTATTAGGAAGTGCTGAATTGGGTGCAGAGACAAGGAACAGGATGGGAAGGGAATATATCCCCAAATGAGAACAGATTATAGAGGCTTCACTAAGCTGCTTTAGGTCTTGGATCTTAGAGTCTCTTAGGGTTATCCACATGTCTTCTTTGTCCTTTCATAGCTATGATAACAGTTTCTAGGAGATGATTTAAACTAATATTGCTACCTTGAAATATTTTCAGTCAGCCTTTTTTTTAAACAACAAAATGTATGTTCTCAGTGGTTCTGTTCCTTTTAACTCTACAAACAGTTTATTTAATGAGGTATGTGCAATCTCTATTCACTCCATACATTTAGGTGCATATTTTGGTTCTCAGTATCCTGAAATGAGTAGATACTAATAGCTTTTATTTTCTGAAATAATTATTCACATGAAATACACATTTACCAGTTATTTGTTAATATTTGCTTTCCTCTGTCAAAAACATACACACAGGCACATGCAACACACATACAAATAGAAATTTTGTCTGTCTTACTGATCTCAGAATTCCTTGTATCTAACACAAGCCTAGCACATAAGTTCTTGATAAACATTACTGAAAAATAGATTTGGGTTTCAATCTAGTTTTATCACTTACAACTTTCTGACCTTGGCTATATTAATTAACCTAAGCCCAGCTTCTTCATCTATTACAACAATTGCAGCTTTCTTTGAGCAATTCTGTTGCATTTAAATTATGCTTAGTGAACTGCCTGGCATATAGCAAACACTTATAAAGTGTTTACCATTAGTGGTTGTTAGCTCTTTGCCACTTTCTCTTAGAGAAATTTGTAACTGAACAATGATTTCAAATCTGACATATGTGATTGATTTTCTTGGTGAAGAATTTAGACTGTTTTTGAATTATAGATGGTCCCATACTCAAAATGTTTCTGCTTATAAAATTTTTTCTCAGGCATAGGATCCTTCTAATGCTAGGGAGCAGAAGTGGACCCCAGTTCCAAGTTGGCTAAGTTATTACCAGGGGCCACAAAGGGTACTCTAAAATATATTGTGATAGTCCCTAATATTCCATAGGTTTGGTGTGTTAAATGCTCTTGACTCGTGAAATTTTCAACCTAAGATGGGTTTTAAGGATTTGACCAAAGAATAATTTGATGAACATCTATATACCCAAATTCATCTGCCTTTTTCAATAGCAATGTTCGCAGCTACTTACTTGTCTTTTCAGCAATTCAAAATATTGTTCTGGATGTGGTGGTGGATGCCTATAATCCCAGCACTTGGGAGATTGAGAAAAGGATGGCTGTGAGTGTGAAGCCAAACTGGGCTACATAGTTAGACGGTGTCTCAACAAGAAAAATGACAACAGCAACAACAACAAAGCAAAAACAAAAAACAAAAGTAAAATAAAACAATTCAAAATAATCTATGAGTTCTGATAATTTAAAGTCAATGAAAATGTTATTTATAAACACTGATAATTTGCCATAAGATGTTAAATTTGCCACTAGACATTTGCAAACTTTGGTTAATAGTAAGTCATAGTAGTTGAGCAATAAAAACATCTCTTTAAATTTACTACCTTGATCCATAAAATAGGCACTAAAGAATATTGTAAAATAAGAAAAATTGGAAAAAACAGTTTTAACATGTGAGTTGACTGCTGAAAAACTGTGGTAACAGAGTTTTTAAAAATAGAGACATGTGAATAGACACTAGAAAAATATGCCAAATATAATGAATAGAAGAAAAACTTAATTACAAAACTAGAGCATATTATTACAATTTCTTAGTATATTTAGGATTTTTAAATCTTGATAACATGGATAATTTTTAAATAGTAAAGGATTACAACAGATTGAATAGATGAAAGCTAAAGATGACATAGTATATCTACACAATGGAATACTATCAACCTTGAAAAAGAATATTTATCATTTTCAACAACATAAATGAACCTGGAGATATTATGTCAAGTGAAATACTCCAGACACCAAGGACAAAAGTGACATGATTTCCTGTCAGACATGTTGTCTGTTGTCAGGTAGACAACAGAATGGTGATTGCCAGAGGCTGGGATGGTGTTAAGATGGGGAGATGTTGGTTAGCTAACACATAGGTTTAGTTAGGCAGGAGGATTATATTTTTTGAGATCAATTGCATGTCATGATCCTACTGTTAATAATTTATAGTTAACAATAATATATATGTGGAGGTTAGGGTTGAATGTTGTGTTGGTTACTTTTCTCTCATTGCTGAGGCAAAATACCTGACACCTCAAATTAAGGGAGGAAAGGTTGATTTAGCTCTCAGTTTGTAGCAGTTTCATTCCATAATCAGCTGACTCAAAGGCAGGATGCCATGGCACGAAGGTCACTGTTCAAGGTAGCAGAACACAGCAAATGCAACAAGAGCAAAAAGTAGGGAGAACAAATCTCTTTTTTCCACTCTTATATTGTAAGCAGGCTACACCCCTCAGTGGGTGTGGCGATCACACCATCTCCATGTACTCCACTTAAACAGGCTGAGGATGTTTATAAAGTAAGGACCCCAGTCCCCTGCTGAATCACTTAGTTAGACTTCTGACCTTGTCAACTTTACACAATGTATCAACCATAACAAATGTCAACTCCATTGACTTTGGGATTCACTTCGGAAATTAGTGATGCACACTTACAGATGAGTCTGGATGAGTTATGGTGTCGTGGTCTTGTGGGTATATATATGGTCTCTTGCTCTTTCTGGATGGTTCTCTTGGTCTGCTTCTCAGATGCTATGAACTAAGCTGTTTTGTCTGATAACATTCTTCTATCATACGATTCTTGTCTTGGTACCAATCAATCCTGCACTGAAAATCTCTGAAACTGTGAGTCAAATTAAATCTTTACTCTTTAAATTGTAGGTATTGGGTATTGTGTTCTAGTTTCAAAAATTGAATTATTACAGAATATATGGTGTTGGAGAAGTTGAGATTTTGCTGTGACTATACCTGCCATGTCATTTATAAACATTTGGAATTGACTTGCAAAGGAGTGTGGACAGATTTGGAGATGTGAGATATTGAGACCTTAGAATGTTATTAGCAGAGCTTGAAGAGTGACTCTAGTGAAAACTAAGAAGAACAGAATACTGATAAGAGTACAGAGAGGAAAGACCAGGTTAAGGAGATTTCAATTGAGAATAAGGACTCCACTGGCAATTTGAACTGGATGTTATGTGTATTACACTCTTATGCAAAATTTGTCTACATTTTGCCTCTGTCTCAGGTCTTTGCAGGAGACTGAGATTAAGTGGATGGACTAATTTATCTGGGAGAGGAAATCCAAAAGACAGCCCAAAATTCAAGCTGTGGCATAAATTTTGTTGGTGACTTTTAGCCAGATTTATAGTAAAAATTAGGAGCAAAAAGCAGAGGAAAAAAAATTGAAAATCTTAAATTTTGTCTCAAAAGGAGTCATGTATAAAGTGGGACCAATAGAGACATTGCTGCTGATAAAAGGTACCTTGAGGTTATCTTAGAGACCAGCAAGACTTCACCCATCACAGGCTCAAAAGTTCAAAGGAATAAACATCTTATTTGATAAGAGAATCCCTGGGACTCCTGCACAAAAATGGTCTCCTTGGTAGGATTTATTATATTGAGCTCAACCATCCAGGCACTCAGGGAGCCTCTGCAGCCATGGTCTAAAGGGGCTTGGCTACTGTGTCTGCTGACAGCAGACCTTAGGATTATTCATGTGATGCTGGTTTTAATGACATGCAGAATGTGAGAGCTGTGTGGTCATGGGCACTTCCTCCCAGATTTTATGCCAAGTAGGGAGGAATTCTTGAAATAGTAATATAGGAAGCTATATTAAAGAAGTTAAAGGTGCAGTAAAAACCCTATAAAAGTCAAAGATGCCAAAAATAAAGAACATCTGCTGAGAAAAGTTACAGTCTGTGAGTGGAACCAGCCTGAGAGAATTTTCATATAAGTTACAATCAGCAAGGCTGGTGATGATGGGGTGATGATAGAGTGGTGGTGGTGGGGGGCACCCAACTCTATTTGAGCTCATATTTTACCACCATGTGCACTGTATGCTGTTTATGGAACTACAGGAATTATTACTTAATCTGTTGGATTTTGGTTTTGTTTTGGTTCCACTCTTTTTTACTGTTCTATTCCTCCCTCTCGGATGGGAATATTTAACCTATACCATTGTACTTTGGGATTATGTAACTTGTTTTTACTTTTTACAGTTCACAGATAAGAGTGCCTTGAGGGTCGGAAAGACTTGATTTGGATTTTTGAAAAATTCTAGCACTCTTGAGTCTTAGGGAAAGGGATTTCTTCATTTCTGGTTATAATCAGGACAGTTATGTCACGGTAGAATTAAGAACTTGGGTCTGTCTTTTTTAGTTAGACTTGAGCCAAATTATACTTCTCTTCATTAAATTGTGGATGTTTGATATTGTGTCCTAGTGATGGAAAGCTAATTTATATATTTCCAAATTGGTAAGAGAGTAAATTTCAAATGTTCTCACTACAAAAACAGTATTTCAAAATGGTATTTCAGGTGATAGATTTATTAATTAACATTTATCATCCTATGTTGTACAAGTATACCATGACATCACTTTGTACTTCATAAATATATGCAATTGTAAAACATCAATTTGTAATAAAATAAAAAAGAAGTTTAGTATTTGGATGGGCCATCAACAATTAAAGAATATTTTATTATAGAACTACATTTAATAAGTAGCAGACAAATTTTTTTCAACTGATGTGTATTATTTTAAAGCATAGAAAATAGCAATTTTCATTTCCTTTAATTAGTTATGATGGATATGAAAAATAGTGTTACCCTATTAATTTCATGCTGCTAGGAAAATTCTGATAACAAAATTTGATCGATATATCTCTAAAATACAAGGTATGTATTGATTTATCTTTTAAACATAATTAAAATATTGTTAAAATGTATAAATTAAAGAATCATTTAACCCAAATCATTGTTTTTACCTAGAAATACATAGATTAACACCACAAATTATTAATATATTCATAATACAGTCATTATGGCTTATATATAGATGTTTCCCTAAGGCCCATTATGGTCATAGGTGGAACTTTTCAGAAGTGGCTGGATGTAATGTGCATGATGCTAGGATTAAAGATATGATGTGGAGACTGATTCATGGTATGATGCTAGGATTAAGGGTGTCCACTCTGGGTGTAAATTATACACACCCAAAGTGCAGGTAGCCTGGATAAAATGTAAGGGACAGAAAGAAGTTGTCACTTGTTGCATCTTTGCCCTGTCATTTTTTGCTGCTTGCTGCTTGTTGCTTTTGCTGCCTCTTACCTTCTGCCTTCCATGCCATGAACTGTTTTTTCTCCTTTCCCATGCATCTTTGCCATGCTAGCCTGCCTTGAAGCTACCCAATTTTTGATTAAAACCTCTGGAAAGTGTGAGACAAAATAAACCTTTCTTCCTTTAACTTTGGGTGGTGGCTATTTTGCTTCAGTAATGAGAACAATGAGTAAGACAAAGGCTGATAATATCATTCATGTGAGTATTTAAGTAAACTTTTGACAAGGTAGTCAAAAATAGTAACAGCATTTTCTATTCATTCTTAGTTTAAATGCAAGAAATGTTGAAAATATAGGATATGTCCTTTGTAAAGAATATTTACTTTAACCCATCAGAAAATAGTACTATATTTATGTATTTATTTATTTCTTTTTGTTTTATTTTAAAGAGGATAAAACAGAATAAAACCAATCAAAGCAAACCAATGTAAGAGATACAGGACTTCAAAACATTACAATAGTTACCATAATGTCTTTTGATATCTTCAAAATAGCTGCAGATACCTTCAGACATAGCAAAAATCAAACAGAACAGAATAGAATAGAAACAATAAAAACAAAACAATGAATGCATTAAAAGATGTCATAACAAGCCAATAGTAAATCCAAAATTGCTACCATATGTCTTGTTATCTTTGAAATAACTACTCCTGCTATCAGATTTAACATAATCAAATAAAACAAAAAAGAATAAAACTCCACCCAACAAAACAATGGAAATGATATAGAACTTTAGAACAGGACCATACAATGGCTACAACCCACAAGAAGGAGACCCCTCCTAGATGCCACACTGCATACCACTATCCTCTGAACCTATGTTCAGACCACTGGCCCTAGACCTGCAATGTTAGTGAAACACCAAAGAACCACAGGCATCCAGTTGCATTTCACTCCATAGCTATCATCACAGCCTGTTTTTCTCTAGATGAGCCAGTCACTTATGTAGAGGTGGGGGTGTGGGGAACAATTGGTACTTCTTGTTTGCCAGCCCGTGTAATGGTAGGGGCTGTGGTCTGGCTGTTCCCAGACTGGCAGGAGCCTGCGCATGCCACTGGTTCTCAGACTGGGCTTGCTTGCTAGTGTGGCTTTGTTCTTTCTCCCTTCAGTGTGTGAAAGGTGATGACTTACAGGAAGAGGCTTGGAACTGGCTGTTCCTGATCCAGTGGTGGTCTGCACATTGTTCTGGTTCCCAGATTCAGTAGTACCATATTTAATGATAGGATTCTAGAGACATTCTTTGTACCATAAGTAATATGATGTCCACAATTATTATTATTACTTACCATTTTCCTAAACATCTGACAATTATATACTATGAAAATAAAATGAGATATTGTAACCAGAAAGGTGATTACATCTTTACTTCAGACTGCAGGATTAAATGCTTCACAAAACCAAAAATTAATACAAAATTTCTAGAAATAAGTATACTAGGTTAAAAAGTCATGTATAAAATAAAGTGACTAGTATTTATTTTATTTCAAAGACATTTATAAAACATTAAATATATGACATTTTAAATAACACCAACAGAAAATATGTAGGGGAATATATGCATCTATTAAATAATTTCTAATTCCTTGGAATTTTATCTGAATAAGTTATTTGAGAATTGACTTCACATTGGATTTCTTCCAAGAAAATGTGCATTTTTTTCATCTAATCAACTGGATATATTGCTATTTTAGAATCACTTTTTTTATTTTTAAAAAATTTTTTGGCTACCAGGGATTGAACTCATGACCTTGCACTTGCCAGGCAGGTGCTTATGCTGCTAAACTAAACTGCCACCCCTAGAATCACTTTAAACTAAATTCTGTGTATGGGTTTCCTCATAATTTCAAGCAGAGTGAATTCAGGCTATAATATATGTAAGGCAAGATTATTGTTATAAATTTTCAAGTAGTTTTTTTTTCTCTGCTCTATCCCAGCAATGATACCTGAGACAATTATACTGGTTCTGTCTTAAGAAAGAGAATGTTGTATTTATTCATAGCACAGAATACCATAGATGGTATAGCTCAGTGGTGGTGAACCTATGGCATTACTGTTATTTGTCTTTAAGACAAAATATGTCAATATTGGGTTGGTTTTTCTAAACTAAAGCTCCAAATTCAGGTTTAATTGCAACATTGGCACTTTGCAATAATACCTGGGTTTGGGGTTGCAGTTTGGGCATTCATCTCTAAAAACTTCACCATTACTGGTCTAGCTGATTAGGACTTCAGTTACACATACTGTGGTTGGGTGCTGGTGTTTCTTTTCTTAACTCGGTAGGCTTTGAAAACCAAATCTCTAGTTAATCTTGAGTCAGTCTGCAAAATTCAAGTTATTCTTAGTTCCTGGCTAATGACTCTGAATTCCTTCTTTCCTCTAGTCACTAAAGTCTCCAAATATCTTGGTAAGTTATAGATACACTTTAAAAGATGCTTTAAATCTTATTCCACATTTTAAGTTATTGTTAGCAGAAAGGTCTGTCAGGATCTCTTATCAGTCATACACAAATTCCAGAATCTGTTTTTGAGAAATGATCCTTCCTAGTATCTTAAATCTTCTGGAGACTTGTACAATTCTTGGCACATCTGTGGATTATATTCATGAACTTTTTTTTCTTTGCTATGTTTTGTTGTTTCTGATTTGTTAGATCATTTACCATATGTGAAGTTAAACAATTTCAGGGGAATTTGAACAGATGACTCATTTTAGTTTTGTTGAAGCGTGTGGGAATATAATACTATATCAAAATACAGTATCAGTGTTATGGAAATGTGGGAGGAAAAATTAGCTTGGGAATGTATAAGATGAGCCTCAAATATCTTATAGTGCCAAAAAGTAAGGAAGTGCTCAGAAAAGAAAAATCCATGATGAAGAGCGTAGGCCAAAAGGACAGGGGAAACTATTGAAAATGCCCTCAATGGCCAAAGCCGAAACAATTTGAGCAACATAATTAGAAAGCAGTATTGGATCATAACCTAATGTATAGAATAAATATCTATATACCCATAGTGACATAAGGAAATGACTGAATAGTGCATAAATTTGAAATATAAATTTATGTAGACCCTCTTTCCTCAAGTACATGCTGCAGGATTCCTGACTCTTTAAGTGTGACTGGTATATAGTATAGCAGCTTCTTTCTAAAGAGGACAATATTTGAAGTGGGAGAGAGGATAATTTTATATTGAAGAAAACTGATAACCAGCACTGTAGCCAGGTGATCAATGTTAACATTAACAGTGCACAAACTCTGATATATGCATTGAGAATGATGTTGTAATTCTGAGACTTTGCTCCCAAAAACCTATAATCCTAGTAAGGGTATGAAGAAACCATCAAATAGAGATTTTTTTACATTGTATTTTTGTTAATTTCTCAAAATTATCAATGTTTTCAAAACTAAAAATGTGAGAAACTGTCACAGCTAAGAGTGGCAATAAGGATACATGATGACTAAATATAATGTGATATCCTGGATAAGTTTGTTGAATAAGAATGGGATATTAGGTAAAGATTAAAGAAATGTGAATAAAGTCTTGACTTTAATAATGATATATCATCAATTTTGGCTTATTATGACAGATATACCATTCTAATGTAAGATGTTGATAATTGTGATCCTGTAAGTTTGGTATATGTAAGTTCTCTGCATTACCTTTACAATATTTCTTTAAAACTATACTGGAATAAAATGTTTGTTATTAAAATAAAGCAGAGAAAAAGAAATAGCTTGAGAACCAGGAGTTATAATTTTGGCTTTGTGGTTAACCAGACTTAGTGGCTTTGAATAAGTTACTTAAACTCATATTCTGTATTCTACAGAAAAATAAGACAATATTAGACCTAAGTTCCTACATGTGGAACAAAAAGTCAAAGTTCAAAGAAATTAATTAGAAAAGAAAGCACTTGACTTTATTTTACTTATGCTGGTACCATCTGACCCAAATTGCAGTGATGGTGTGAATTTCATGTGAACAAGTATGGTGGAGTAGATAGGATTTGAGAAAAGAATCAGTAGATGGGGATGATAGTAAAGCTACTGTTATTAGTATTAAAAATTAACTTCGGCTAGGATTTAGCTCAGTGGAACAGTGTCTGCCTGGCAAATATGAAGTAGTGAGTTCAATTCCTGGTACCAAAAAATCCCCTCAAAAAACCAGAACTAACTTCAAGTGACAACTTACTATGTGCCATAGTTCTGTGTGCTGAGAAGTCTGAGATCAAGACACTTGTAGATTCAGTGTCTGTGTGGCTTCCCTTGTTATTTTGTAAGAGTGCCTTCTCAACATCCCAGAGGACAGGCTGGTTGGAAGACGGAGTCCATGCTCTGCACCCCTCCATTACATCCCAGAGAGTGGGCTGGCAGGAAGACAGTGAGTTTGCGATCTGGGCCTCCTGCACTGTATCCTGGAAGGTAGGATAGCAGGAAGAGTGTAAGATCGAAGGGAACCCCAAGACCCAGGACAACAGCCCAGTGCACAGATGCATACATACCTCTGGATGGTGAAATAACGAGAGGCTAGTAACATGGAAGCACCTGAAGCAGTAGTGAGGATATAGCCATTGAACTGTGAAGAACTCAAGAGAGAGAAGACTAGTCCTAGACAAGAAGCCAAGACCAGTTTCATATCCGGCACATCTCTGGGATGCAGCACAGACGTTATCATAGAACAGAAAACACCAGAAGAAAGTAGTTTTTTAGGATAGTTATAAAGAGTGAATTACATCTGAAGGATGTCCCTGAGGAACAGCAATCTCCTTCCTCCTTGAGAGAAGCCTCCGTGCTAATAGTAGAGTTATATTTCATGGGAGAGTGGTGGGAATCAACACAACAGACAAAATAAAAGAAAAAAGAGAAGGTGGAGAATGGCAAGATGCAGAAGCGGGGTAGAGCCCCAGACTTCCAGACCACTCAGGACAGGCCTGGAACTCAGTGAGATGGATGAAGTTGGAAGTCAAACACTGGAACTTTCTGAAATGATAACAGAAGTAAAAAAAATGAGCAGAAAAGTATATAGAGAAAATGATCTCTCAGGCACAAAAAAGAAATAATGCTTAAAACCAATGATATTAGAGAAAACACAAAGAAAGAATAGATGAGCTTAGAAAAAGATGGAAACAAAAAATGCTCACCATAGGAGAGAATAGAATCCATGAAACAGATACAAAAAAGAGATACAAGAGACTAAAATCTGCATTGAAATTATATACAATGGATTAGAAGAAGGAAAGGGTAGAATTTTAGATTTTAAACAGAATTGCAGCTAGTGATAATGAAAAAAAAATCTCTGAAAAATAGCAAGAGACCATGAGAAATCAATCAAACAGCTACAAAACAAAGCAAAGAAGAATAACACAAGATTGATTGTGGTCAATGAGTAATGAGACATCTTTAGACAGCACAGATGCCATAATAATCATAAATATATATGAACTTAACATGGGAGCATCCAACTATGTAAGACAGTTATTGATAGACATGGAAAATTAAATAAGGAATAACACAGTTATAATGGGAGACCTCAGTGCCCCATTGTCACTGACAGATCAACTAGACAGAAAATCAGCAAAGCAATAGAAGCTGAACCAAATATAGACTTAGCAGGACCGAATAGATGGAACTAAATAGACTTAATAGGAAGAAGCCATAACCTAAGGCCCTGTGCCAGTGGCCCAGAGGGACCCAGCAAGCCCATCATGGGCCCAAAGAAGCTGCACCCAAGGTCCCTCCACCATTAAGGGAGCATTGGTGAACCACCGCCCATGCATTTCCACCACTGCAGGAACACCAGCTCGCACCAGGTGCCTAGTACAATCACCTACACCTAGGAACTGGCAGCAAATGTAGGGAGCACCCTTGATGTAACAATGGACTGATTTAGAGAAACACAGGAAAATATCAAGCTGAAGGAGTAAAACACAATCTCAGACTTCCGGCCCACACAGAACAAGTTTAGGAGACACAGGCATAGTATAAATTAGAAGATACACCTAAAATTTCTGAAAAGATAACAACTGAAGTAAAGAAGCAACTTAGTTCTTGGTTTTTTTTTTTTTTTTTTTTATTAATTTTACGTGCCTGTATCTGATGGTCTGGGCAGCTATTTTGAAGATGACAAGAGGCATTGCGGTAGCCATTGTTGATTTCCTGTTATCTTGTTTTGAAGTTCTGTATCACTTTCATTGTTTTGTTTTGGTTGGCTTTATTCTGTTTTATTTTATGTGGTTTTATTCTTTAAAAAAGAGTGCCTTCTCACTGTGTGATCACATGGTAGAAGGGATCTCTTCTTGGTTTCTTTTAGAATGTACCAATACCATTCACAAGGGTGGATAGCCAGATCTCTCTCAATACTTCATAAATACCATCACTCAGGCATTAGAATTTCAACATACAATGTTTGGAAGCAAACAAATATTCAGGCTATAGCAGGTACATTTGTACTTCCCATTTTAGAGAAAAAAAAAACAGTATCAGAGAAGCTAAATGAATTGTACAATTTACTAAATGATAAAGATATTTTATACCCTGTTTTTTCCAACAGTAAAATTTTTTTTGTATGTTGACCATACTAATTTCATGGTTGCCTTTTTCCAAACACGTGTGTTGAAAACATAGACTCTAGTTCAATTTAATTTGTCAATAAAATGAATTTGGAAAAGATGAATTCTTCTGTCCCATTTAATTTTAGTATTTTTGTCTATTCTGAGAAGTTATCATTGAATTGCTTGATATGGATTATATTTGCCTTCCACTTTTAAGCATTGAGGAAATTAAGCAAGCAGGAAAAATAATCAAGTAAAGTGACTGACAAATACTGCAATAAAAACCTTTGGTAGAACTTGGGAGTTCTAAATGAGGCTCCTATCTCCTCAGTGGTGAACTGCAGATAAGAGAATGTTTCATAAAATGCCCTTCTCACATTTTCCCTAACTTCAGACAGGAAACTAATACAGATAAAGAGAAGGGTCTGCATTGCTTTGCTTTATGTTCAGATATTCCACCTACTGTAAAGGGACCCAGTGGACATGGAGCTTTCGTGGATAAGGCACTCTCCCTGGGAAGAACTGACTCTCAGGGGTTACAGAGAAAAGAAAGGAAGCTTTCTTTCCAAACTCCCCTACCTTGAGAGGATTTCTATCCTATCTGTGGGCTGAGGTAGAAGCACAGAAGGTCATAAACATTTTCTCAGTTTCTTAACACCGTCCAATTTTTTTTCAAACCCCCAGCCAAGCTCAGGAAAAATCATGTCCTGTAAAAAAGGAGGTCAGTAGTTTATGAGGTGACTCCTGAACCACATATGTATTTTTTCTTCACTGATCCTGGTTCTGCTTCTTGTATGTTCTGAGACAATGAGAAAGACAATTCTTCTGTTCTTCCAAAGCCTTTTAAATAGATTAAAAAAGGATTTTAAAGTTAATATCCTACAGTCTGGGTGCAAAATTCATCCTCTCTGACATTTCTGCTTTCTAGTCATTCTGTCACAATACCAAGTAAATCTCTTTAAATATCTTCTACAAGCCCATACAATACAATGAAATATTATGTCTCCAAAATAATATTATTTTGTTGTAAATCATCATCCTGAACTCCTCTCCCTCTAATTTTGTATTTTAAATATTTTTAGCCCTCCAATTTTGCATTTTGCTCACTATGAGATCACAGTTTTCCTTCTCTGCAAATGTTTACTTTCTTCATAGAAAATATTTGAAGTTGTCACATAGGGAGATCCTAACTTCATCATTTACCACCTCCGAACTCACTCCAATCTGGTTTATTTCTTAAATTAAAACCTCTCTATGTGGTCACTATTTTCCATATTATTAAATCCAAAGGACAATTTTCAATTCTCATCTCACATCATCTTCCAGAAACATTTGAAGCAGGAGTCAACTTTCTATTTGGAACATCCACATACAATGGAACCAATCTTTAAGAAACTTGACATCTATATCCCTTTGGTTTCCCCCTAAACCCCTCCTCTCTGACACCTTGAAGAGAGGTTCATCTTTATTATCTGGAAACTCAGTATAGAGTTCCAAGAGCTAAGGTTTCTATGCTCCTTTCTCCTACTGTAATCTTTTCCTAAGCAATATCATTTATGCCTGTGATTTGATTTCTGACTTTAAATAATGCAGCCATAAATTGTAAATTTATTTCTCAAGTATAAAGTTCTCCTCAGAACTTCTGACTCATATATTGTTACTGCTTGGCTTATCTACTTACACATTGCCAAGGTTCCTCAAAGTTAAGATGGGATTTACGATCTTTCCCCAAGCTCCTTCTGTACAGTGTTCCTTGTCTCAGTGAATTACACCCATGGCCATCGGTTCAATTACTCAATTCAGAAACCAAAGATTAATCTTGAATACTTTCCACATTCTCACCTCTAGTCTGTCATCAATTCCTGTCAACTGTTCTTTAAGAACTTTAATATTTATCTATTTAACATCCTACTGCAAACTTCTTACTTCTCTCATCTATACCATTTCACAAGTCACCGGATTTGTCCTCCACCCTCTTTTCTTCTTGCATTTCAATCTTGTCATATTTTTTTAGGAAATTTTTTCAGAAACAAATCTGATCCTATTACCTCATTGCTTAAGACATTCTAGTGGCTTTGTAACGGTCTTAATCCCTAAAATACAGTATGTGCCATGGTTCCTGCAGCCCCACAGCCTCTCCAGCTCCCCTCTTCCAGTTTCATCTCATGTCATGTCTCTTTTACCTTCCCTGGCTTGTTCATGTTCCTGGGATCTCAAGCAGTTTCTAACTGTCTTAAAAGCTTCCTCTCTCTTCCTCTCTCTCCCTCTCTCCCTCCCTCCCACCCCCTGTCTCCTTTTAAATTATAATTAAATTCTGTTATTCTTGCAAATCAGAGTTCATTGTGCTCCCTAAGGAGTGTCTTCCTTGATACTGGTTCTCACATTATAAATGTTTCATTCCTTTTGAACACTTATTCATATGGGAAAGTATATATTTATCAGGTCATTATTTAGTTCAGGTCTGTTTCTTTGAACTACAGGCTTACTCAGTGAATCTAGAACAATTCCTGGTTCCTGATATGCGTTCAATAAACGCTTGCTGAGTGTGTGAATGAATGAAGAAGTGCGCCATTCTGATGCCTAGTTCCCCTGAAGCATGTGGCCTGGACTAGATTAGGTGGCCGCAGAATAACACACACCACTCCTTCAGCAACTCCAAAGCTGAATTAATGTTTTTTGTTATCTTCCAATTTTGATTTTCACAATTCCAAAACATTGATTCAACCTCACAACCACACAGTTTTAATGCCAATGTAACTCTTCCAGTAAAAGAATTTTTCAAACAAAAATAAGAGGGAAAAACACAGACAAAAGAAATATAGCTTTCAGAGTTTATTTCTCTGGAGTTTATAACCTGGAAAATAAAGTGCACTTGGGATAAATTTCCATAAATAAATAAATAAATAATAAGTGTCCCTATTCATTCCCCACATATGAAAGCAAACTCTATGTTTATTGTAATCAATTCAAAGTAAGACATTTGAGATAAAGTTAAATTCCCATGAAATTGTTATGTCATCCTTTATTATATCCCAAGGCTGTCTTCTTATCTTTAAAACTCATTTACATAATTTAATCTACTCAATTTTCTTTTTCCTTGTGTGTTCCTGGAGTAACAGTGAAATTTCTCTTTATTGATCACAGTGCCAATTTTTCTTGTGGCCATGGGCACCTCTCTGAGCATCACTGAAAGGAAGGTCAGGCTTCTTCACATGTTATCTAATTTTCTCATGATTTCTCCTCCCCTCCAGGGCCCCAGGAATTCTTTTATTTGTGCCAAAGTTGTCTGCTTTCACTGCCTGCTTTCACTGTAATACATTTGTGTGTTTTTTTTTAAATTTTTGTTTTACAGAGAATAAAACAAAAGAGGACAGAACAAAACAGATCAGAACAGAACAATGTAAACAACACAGCACTTCATGACAAGACGACCGGATATTAACAGTAGCTACCATAATGTCTCTTTCTTTGAAATAGTTGAGCATAGTTTCACACACAATAATATCAAACATAACAAAATAGTATAAAACCATTCAAGAGAATTATAGTAATACAGGGCATTCTGAACCAAATAACAGAAAAAGAACAATGGCTACTATAATATCTCATTTTCTATAAAAATTGTTTATACTATCACACATATTAAAATCCAATAAGACACAACATGATAGAACAATGGTAATAGAAGAACAAAAGCATGATAGGACTTCAAAGCAAGATGATATTAAATCAGCAATGGCTGTCATAATGTCTTGTTTTCTTCAAAATAGCTGTTCATACCATCATACACAGTAAAATCAAACAAAACAGAATAAAACTATTCCAACTAATGAATGGAAACATTATAAAACTTCAAAGCAATATAATGGGGAACCATGATTACCATAGAATCTTATGTACTTTTACCATTTCTTACACTATGCAGACTATGCAGTATTTATACATGTGATTTTGATTTATTTCACTTATGAGTATGGTCTCAAGTTGCATCCATTTATTTATAAATATCTCAATGTGATCATTCTTTATAGCTGAGTAGTACTCCATTGTATAAAAATACCTCAATTTTTTTTTTTTATCTATCTCAGTTGATGGGCACTTAGGTTGTTTCCAAGATTTGGCTATTATAAATTGTGCTGCTATAAACACAGGTGCACATATATCACTGTGATATGATGTTTTCAGTTCTTCTGGGAATATGCCTAGGAGTGGAATAGCTGGGTCAAATGGGACTTCCAGTCACAGCTTTTTGAGGAATCTCCAGACTGACCTCCACAGTGGTTGCACCAGTCTACGCTCCCACCAACAGTGCAGAAGACTTCTTTTTCTCCCACAGCCTCTCCAGCATTTGTTGTTGGTAGTTTTCTTGATCCTGGCCATTCTTTCTGGAGTGAGATGGAATCTCAGTGTGGTTTTAATTTGCATTTCTCTAATGACTAATGATGACGAACATTTTTTCATGTATTTATTTGCCATTCATATTTCTTCATCTGAGAACTGTGTATTCACCTCGAATGTCCATATTTGGATTGGGTCTTTGAATTTTGGGGGTCTGATTTTTAAAAATTCTCTATAAGTTCTAGACAGAAGTCCTTTGTCTAAGGGACAGTTCACTAAGATTTTTTCCCAGTTCGTGGGTCTTCTTTTCACTATGCTGGAGATTTCTTTAGACATGCAGAAACTTTTTTTTGTCTGTGGGAAATAATTTTAATCAAAGAATGTACATTTTTCTCTTCACATGTCCTTCTTTGAATTAGGAATGATATTGCAATACATTTCACTACAAGTAAAATATTATAAAATATTTACATGAAAATATTAAAAATAACTCAAACACAAAAAGTAGATGAAACAAACTGGTTTTTGAGAAATCTCTATTCCATGGCCCACAGCACATAAGAAGAGAGCCAAAACAAATAACTAAGATGCACCTGGTCAAAATTTACAAAAAATTGTAGAAAGGGAAGAAATGGATGAAAACAGAAGTGGGAAGAGAATGGGGGTCAGCAGCACTGCTTTAATAACCAGTCTTCTGGCTGAAATACTCTTGCTCATGTGCAGGAAATTCCAAACAAAGCTAAGCTCTATGATATTCCTTGAACTGAGATTACAAAATACCCTGACAGTGGAAGCAGCTTTTTCACCTAAGTTTCAATTGTGTCTAGCTCCATGAACTGCAGCTGTGAACAGAAGCCTGTTTTGGCATCAGAACCTGTCACAGCAACCCTTCCATCTCTTTCATGAAAGCTTCATAAACATCATCTTTAGTTTGTACTGAGACAGGAACAGGAGGACCAGATTTGGGGGCTGCTTTGGCAAGAGGCACAGTAGAATCATTCTCTGGCTTTCTTTGGGGAGCAGCAGGGGCCCCTTTATTCTCCCACTGTACCCTCAGTGCAGTGGGCACAAATCAAGTAATCTCTGCCTTGGGATTAGTGATCTGTGGCTTGGCACTGATGGTTGCTGTAGCTTTCTTCTCAATAGTGGCTGCACTCCTGTCATCCACCTTGGGTCATTGAATCAAGTTGGGTGGAGCACTCAACACTCCTGGGTTGGGCAAGGGAGCTGGTGGGAAAAGCCCATGTGGGGCAGGTCCAAGTGGAGGCATCAGAGGTGGGTGCATCATGCCAGGACGGGGTGGAAGGATGCCTGGAGGTGCTGGCGGAGGTAGCCTGAGTGGTGTTTCCTGAGGAGGAGGGCCAGGAGGCAGCCCTGGAGGTGGTTCAGGGGGAAGACCAGGGGGTCAGTCTAGTGGGGGTCCTGGAAAGAAAAGGTGTGGCAAAGGCCCTTGGAGTCCTGGCATCCCAGGTGGTCTCAGGAATGGCGGAGCCCCTGGAGGTTGTCCAGGAGGAAGGCCTGTAAGCGGTCCAGGAGGCTGTAAAGGTGGGGTGGGTGGTGGTCCAAGAGGAGGCAGTCCTGGCATTGGAGGTGCCTGAATCTGAGAGGGAGGAACAGACTGTGGGGTGCCTACTGCTGTGAAGAAGCAATAGTTGTGTCATCAGAGTGAGAATCTTCTTTATGCTGTTTCTGTGATTGCTATTCTGCTTCAGAATCATTACAGTCATCATGATCATCATCCTCTGAAAATTCCTCTGCTTCCAGTCCCTCCTCAGGGATTTCCTGACCTGCCAATTCACAGCATCATGGCTTGAGGAGGAGTCAGCTCCTTCATGTTCTTTTTCTTCCTTGATTTTCCAGGCATATCTGCAAACTGTACACTCAGACCTGCCTTCTTTTCCTTGGTGTTGTCTCGCTCATTATCATCACAGTGCACAAACTCATTCCCCTCACTCTCTCTCCATCTGACCTGTCTGTGTCACTGTCATCAGTAATGTCATCATGCTTGTCCTGATCCATGTTTTTAAGGTAGCCATCATCTTCACTGGTGCTGGAAATGTCATCGTCCTGACCATGCTGTGTGAGGTCAAGACTGTACAACATGTCTTCATCTCACCTGTGAGGAGGAGGATCAAGAGCAAAGCCCACTTTATGACTGTACATCTGCAAGACTTGGGGAGGAGGTGGACCAGCAGAGGACCTGGAGGTTTCCTGCCAGGGGGCAGATGTGGAACACCATGTCCAAGAAGAGGAAGGATAGAAACTGCTCGAGTTGGAGATCCATAGGCTAGGGTCTTCTTAAGGATGGAGGGTGGCTGGGCACCAGAAAGTGGAATGTCCTAGATTAAGATGTTGGAAGGAGCATACGGCATATCTGGCAAAGGAATACTCTCTACTTCTACGTGCTGAGCATTCTTGACAGCATCAAAATATTGGCTAAATTGAGCCCTTTTCTGTTCATATTCTACTTCTAGCTTTCACAATTCTTTGTAAATATCTGGATTCTCTTTTTCATAAAGTCGTAGGATACGTTCAAAGGTTTCACAAAGCTTTTTACGTTTATATTTTAGTACTTTCTCATTTAACTGTGGTTGTTGTATGGGGTTAAACTCTATTTCATCCAATTTCTCCATGTCCCAGATAATTTGTTTGGGATCCTTCATCTTCAACACTGCAGTCCTAACCATCATGCGATGTTTTTTCTTCTTCTTCAATTCTCCCTTCAGGTCTTCCTTTCACTTCTGCTGGGTTTCCACAACAGCTAAAGGCAGAGAAGGAACAATTGCCAGCCTCTTTTACTCATCAGTGGCCTTCACCTCTGCTTCTCATAAACTCTTTAATAAGATGTGATCCCAGTTATTGAATCTGGGAAGTATTTCCCGTGCAGTTTGATTCTTGTTCATGAATTCTCTATGTCTCTACCCCTATGTCTTCAAGATTTTTTCCTACTTTGTCTTCCAACAGATTTAGTGTTTCTGTTTTAATATTTAGATCTTTGAACCATTTAGATTTTAGTTTAGTACATGGTGATAAGCATGGGTCTAGTTTTAGTTTTTGGCGTATGGATAGCTAATTTTTCCAGCACCATTTATTGAAGAGACTATTGTTCTTTCAGTGAACATGTTTGGCCCCTTTATCAAAGATAAAGTGGTTGGGTGTGATTTTAGTTGTGGTTGTATCTTCTAATCTATTCCATTGATCTTCAGACCTGTTTTTATTCCAGTACCATGTTGATTTTATTACAATACCTTTGTAGTATAACTTCAAGTCAGGGATTGTGATGCCTCCTGCCTTGGCTTTGCTGCTTAGAATTGCCTTTGCTATTCTGGGTCTCTTCTGGTTCCAAATGAATCTTAGGAGTGATTTCTCTAGATCTATGAGATACGTTAGTGATATTTTCATTGGGATTGCATTGAATCTGTATAACAATTTTGGGAGAATTGCCATTTTAACAATATTTATTCTTCCTATCCATGAACAAGGGATGTTTTTCCATTTTCTGAGGTCCTCTTCAATTTCTTTTTTTCAGGGCATTATAATTTTTCCTGTATAGCTCTTTTACTTTTTTTGTTCAATTAATTCCTAAGTATTTCTTTTTTTTTTTTGATGCTAGTGTGAAGGGTGTGGCTTCTCTTATTTCCTCTCAGTGATTTTGTTGTTAGTGTATAAGAATGCTATTGATTTTTTTGACTATTGACTTTGTATCCAGCTACATTGCTGAATTTATTTATTATATCTAGGAGTCTTTCAATGGAGTTTTGGGGGTCTTCTATGTAGAGTATCATGTCATCTGCAAATAATAATTTAACTTCCTCTTTTCCTATCTTTACTCCTTTTACTTCTCTCTCTTGTCTAATTGCTCTGGCTAGTATTTCTAGTACTACATTGAATAGGATCAGTGATAAGGGACATCCTTGTCTTGTGCCTGATTTTAAAGTAAGGGCTTTCAGTTTTGACCATTTAGCATGATGCTGGCCATTGGTTTGTCATAGATGGTCTTTATCATACTGAGGTAAAGACCATCTATTCCAATTCTCTGTAAGGTTCTTATCATGAATGAGTGTTGGATCTTATCAAAAGCTTTTTCTGCATCTATAGAAATGATCATGTGATTCTTACTTTTGGCTCTATTGATATGGTGGATTACATTTATTGATTTACATATGTTGAACCATCCCTGGGTGCCTGGGATGAATCCCACTTGGTCATGGTGTATAATCTTCTTGATGATTTGCTACATTCTGTTTGCTATTATTTTATTGAGAAGTTTTGCATTTATGTTCATTAGGGATATTGGCCTGTAGTTCTTTTTTTTAGTTGGGTCTTTCTCAGGTTTTGGCACTAGAGAAATATTTGCCTCCAGGAATGCCTTAGGAAGAATTTCTTCTCTTTTGATTTCATTGAAGAGTTTGAGGAGTGTTGGCATTAAGTCTTCTTTGTATTTCTTGTAGAATTTCACAGTGAATCCATCGGGGCCTGGGCTCTTCTTTGTTGGTAAAGACTTAATTACATTTTCAATTTCATTAATAGAAATTGGGTTATTCAGCAGTTTTACATCTTCTTGACCCCATTTTGGTAGTTCATATGTTTCTAGTAATCTGTCCACTCCTTCTGTGTTATGGAACCTATGAGAGTAGGGGTTTCTGAAATAGGTGTTGATTATCTTCTGTATTTCTACAGAGTCTGTAGCAATTTCACCTTTTTCATTCCTTATTGCATGAATTTGAGCCTTTCTTTCCTTTTTTAAATAAGGTTGGCTAGGGGGTTATCAATTTTATTTATTTTTCAAAGAATCAACTCTTTGATTCATTGATTCTTTGTCTTGTTTTCTTAGTCTCTGTTGCATTGATTTCTGCTCTGATCTTTATAATTTCCTCCCTTCTTTTGGCTTTGGGCATGGCTTGCTCTTCTTTTCCTATATGTTTGATGTGTAGCATCAGGTTTTTTTTTTTGTATTTGTTCTGTTTTCCTGATATGGGAACTCAATGCAATAAGTTTTCCTCTGAGGACCACATTCATTGCATCCCACAGATTCTAGTAAGTTGTATTTGTATTGTTGTTTAGATATTGTTTAATTTTGTAGATATTGTTTAATTTCTCCTTTAATTTCCTCTGTGACACACTGATTGCTCAAGAGTATATTAGTTAATTTCCATGTGTTTGTGGGGTTTTTGCAGTTACTTTTATCATTAATTTCTAGTTTTATGGCCCTATGATCTGATAGCATGCATGAGATAATTTCAATTCTCTTGCATTTACTTAAATATGTTCTGTGGGCTATTATATGAGAGAATGTCCCATGTACCACTGAGAAGAATGCATATTCTGATATTGTTGAATGGAACACTCTGTAAATGGCTATCATGTCCATTTGTTCACAGGTGTGATTCTGTTCTGTTATTTCTTTGCTGATTTTCTGTTAAGTTGATCTGTCCCTTTGTGTCAATGGCATGTTGAGGTCTCCTGTTATAATTGTGTTATTGCTTATTTGATTTTTCATTTCTGTTAATACTTGCTTTGTATAGCTGGGTGCTGTGGAATTTGGTGCATATATATTTAAGAGTGTTATCTCTTCCTCTTGAAGTTTTTCTCTAACTAGTATGTAGTGACCTTCTTTCTCTCTTTGGCTCATTCTTGGTTTGAAGTTCACATTTTATGCAAACTGAATAGCTACCCTCACTTTTTTTAGGGTTCCTGTTGCATGAAGTATTGCTTTCCATCCTTTGACTTTCAGTCTATGAATTTCCTTTTGGGTTGGATGGGTTTCTTGTAGACAGCATATGGTTGGATGTTGTTTCCTGATCCATTCTGCCAGTTTGTTTCTTTTAACTGGTGAATTGCGGCCATTTACATTAATGGTTATAATTGTTATATATTGGTTTATTGTTGACATTTTATCTTTCTGCTGTTGTATCTTTACCTTTCCATTCTGTTTAATTGTCTGCCTTGCTTAGTGGTTTTTTTTCCTATGTGTATCTAGAATGTCTTCAGTATTCTCTATAAGGTGGGTTTGATGATCATGAAGTTCTTCAACTGTTCTTTGTCATGGAAGTATCTTATATCTCCATCCATTTTGAAGGACAGTTTTGCAGGGTACATCAGTCTGTGTTGGAAGTCGTTTTCCTTTAGGATATGAAATACTTCACTCCATACTCTTCTTGACTTCATTGTTTGTGTTGAGAAGTCTTCTGTGATTCTGATAGGTTTTGCTTTATAGGCGATCTGTCTTTTCTCTCTAACAGCTTTTAATTTTCTGTTCTTATGTTGGATTTCTGGGATGGTGATTATTGTATGTCTGGGTGTAGTTTTTGGTTATGGCTATTTGGAGCTCTGTATGCTTCACTAATCCATATGTCAGTTTCCATTCTCAAGTTTGGGAAATTTTCAGCTATTACTTCTGTAAATAGCCTCTTGATATCATATGTGTTGTTCCCTTCTTTTTCATTTATCCCTATTAATCTTATGTTGTTTTTCTTTGCATCATCTTGCAGCTGTTGAATTGTTATTTCCTGATTCCTTGTTATTTTTAGAAGATCTCTCCTTTGCTGTTCACTAGCTTCAATCTTATCTTCCAGGTCTGAAATTGTATCTTCACTTTCATTGAGGTGGATTTGGCAACTTTCAATAGAATTTTTTATTTCCTGTATATCTCTTTGAATCTGCTTCATGTATTCTGTTTGTTTCTTATACTGTTCATTAGGGGATTCTATCTTTTTCTTTGTTCCTCTATTTTTTTTTATCTGTGTCTTCTTCAGATGTGTTTAGTATTTCTTTCACTACTTTTATCATTTCTTCTTTTACCTGGGAGATTATTTCTGATTTGAGTTACTTTTTAGCTTTCTGGAGTTGCTTCTTTATTTAAGTTGATATCATTTTAGACGTTTCAGGTGTATGACTTATATTTTCTTCTATGTAAATGACTCCTAGGCTTCCTTGGGATGGGCTGGAGGTTTGAGATTGCATTTTGGTCTTTTGTCTTGTCATTTTCCTATATTTCCATGTTTGGAGTGATGTTCCAAAGCTTCCCCTGGGCATGTTGTAAATCACCTCCTGCGCCCTTGGCTTCTGGGACTGAATAAAGGTTGCTGAGTGTGAACCAGATAGGCCCTCAGGACCTCCAGAGCCAAATCCAGTCTTTTAGGAAGGTGGGAAGGCACTTAACTGCTGGGAGCAATGGTTTTAAATTTTCCCAGCACCAGCACTGGTGGGCTCGAACTCACCTCATGGTGCGGGCCTGGCTTCCCAGTTGAAAGAAGGTGGCTAGGTCCACCTTCTTTCTGAGCCTAGTCCAGTGTCCTAGGGAGCTGGGCAGGCACCCAGTCGCTGGGAGTGATGGTTCCAAAATCTCCCGGGGCCAGCGCCAGAGGGCTAGAACTCACCTTGAGCTGGCCTGCCTCCCAGTTGAAAGCAGCTGTAATATATTTGGTTCAAGAATCCATTTTGTAAGTAATAGAGAGGTTCATTAGATTTTTGTTCATTAGATTCTTCACTAGCTTCATTGTTGCTCATTCTGAGTATCATGCCCATAGTCAGGTGCCTACCAAGGACTGGTATGCCATTTGCCGTGTTGTTGTTCCTTAATGTTTTACTTTTCATCTATTTGAAGTTATTGGGAAAGCTGTTCTCAAGAGAAATATCTTGTTTTCCTTCTTTCAAGTGTGTTTTGAAGAAGTCTTAAAAAATAAACCATTTCTTCATATCATTGTTTTTTACTATTATAGATAGGAAAGACACTGTTCATGTGTCAGAATATCTTCCTTTTTCTTATGTCCACCAACTACCTCATGAGCTCACAGGAGGTCTTTTTGGAAGGTTGTTAAATCAAGAGAGGAATACAGCTGTGGGGATTGGGGAGTTGGGACTTGGTTGAGAGAGAAGGATCAGTGGGGGTGTGACTGGGGAGGATATAAATCCTTTCCTGCTTCTCACTTTTCTCTCTGCTTCCTGGCTGTCATGACATGTGCAGATTTCTCCTGCTGTTCCCCTTGGCCATGCTCCTCTGTCTTAGAGTCAGCTGGCCATGCACTGTAACCATGAGCCAAAGTTTGTATCTCTTCTTTTAAATTCTAGGTGTCAGATATTGTGTCTCAGTGACTAGCAAAATGACCATGACCCTTTCCTTCAGTAACATACATGTCCAGATTTGCTTTAATGGGATCCATGGTAAGAAATAGGAAGCTACAAAGATTGTCACAGATGCCTCTTATTCATTTACTATATAAATAAATAACTTTACATCAGTTTGAGAATACACAGGGTGATGTATTAAGTATCCAAGAATTTGTGCCTAACAGGATAAACTTAAGAGGCACCAAATGCCATGTATGGATGAAACAGCTGATAAGAACTGTTTAAAGTACCTAAGTATGAAATGTTAGTGCCCTACATTTGTCATGGATTTTAAGTGCCAGCATGTAAAACCAACTGTGCCCACAGTATGGACCATCTCAATCTATAGTGCTGTAGTCACTTTCTAGAACCAGTTAGGCCTATAGTGCCACAGCTGTCTACAATGAGCGTAAAAATTTTGATTTTCCTGTTGGAAATTTTGACCTCAAAATGTTAGTATCTGACCCTGTACCCAATGGACTGCATGTGGCAAGTCAATAGGATGTGCTGGTAACCTTATTTCCTTTGGAGTTTTGGCAGGTGGCAGATACATGTAGAAATTTCAGGGAGAAAAGAAAACTGAATTCAAATTGTATTAATTTTTGTATCGGTCCAATTATTGCCAAAAGACTGGAAAATATATGCTTTTTCTAAGACACATTTGGATACCCAGATTAGCTGGTTTTTTTCTTGAAAGTATGGAATAAACAAATACAAATCAAATGAGATAAAGCAAAGGCTATTTCGGGCTTGCTGTAAGAAAGGAGTCATCTGCCATTGTGTATTTTTTGAGAGATGCAAATGCAGAAAACTGAAGAAGTGTTATAATGGAAAAAAAGGAAGGTCTTAAGTGTGCTCTGATAGGCAGCCTTAGCAGGGAAAGCTTTAGGCAGGTCAACTTGAAATAAAGCATCCTATGTGACTGGTAGGGGTGTGTGCTTGACTTTCTCTAAATTGCAAGAAGGGGTGCAAATTAAGGAAGCTGTCAGTTATTAGGCATATCCTGGCCGTTTAGTGCCAATTATTACAAAACATATTGTTTGGCTTCCTAAAACTTTCTTAGAGATAGCAATCTGACTTTCTATAGGTCTGACTTATAGCAACAAACTGGCTGGTTATTACAGATAAATTTAACAGTTTAGAGTATCATCTTGATTGGTTTGGGGGCCACCTAGGGAATTAGTAAAGCACACTTGTGAGTGTGTCTGGGTGGGTCATGAAAGGCTGACCTTGGGTTTTCTGTATGGTCCCTGATCTCTTCTTCTCTGGCAGTGTTCCCTTGTTTTGCTTTCCAGCACCATAATCTAAGCATCTTCACTCTCCTATGCCCTTCTGCCATGAGGTTTCTGCCTTGATGTCAGCTGACCCCAAGCCAAATTAGCCTGCTCAACTTTTTGTCCCAGTGACATGACTAAAACAAAGAAACTGATGCAAGCAAGGGGTTGGTTGCTGGTGAGTTTGCTGCAGGTTGAGGTTCAGAATTTTGTTTTTATATATGATCTAAGACTTATTGATTTGCATATTAATCTCTTAGGAGTTGGAAAAAGCCGGAAAAAAGTGAGGATATGCCCTTTATCTGCTATCTCATGCATTCTGAAAAGATGTAACTTTCAAAGACAAAGATTAAATGTGAGGGAAATGTCCCCTTGCCCTCTATGAAAATTCCCATTGAGAATCTATTCCCTCAGTAATAAAGAAATATAGTATATGAATACAAATAGAACTCAAACACTGTAATATAACACAGAGAGAATTTCTATATGAAATAACTTTCTCTGTGAAAATTAACTGGTGTTTGGATGAAAAGGTTCTGTAAACCATAGTGAGCCTAGCAAAAGGAGGAAGAGAGACCAAAATGTAGAAAGATCCTGAGAGATGTGACTGGATCCATCAAAGCTGTGTACTATTCAGAGACACCCAGGAAATACTGTTGTTGATTTTGCCTTTGAAGTAACCCATATTGGTTTAGATGTTAATACAACAAGTACAGTGAGGTACTAGTGAAGCCCTTTAGGTTTGCTAGTTGATTTGTGCTTCTGATCATTCTGTTGATGGGTTGGCTTTAGCAGACTGTGCCTTGGTTAATATTTGCTGTGATTGATTTTATATTATGAACTAGGTTTCAGTGGGCTGATGGGAGGGAAAATGAAAGGTATTTAAGAGACTAGCCAAAATATCTATATAGCACCTATGAAAAATGGAACTCCAAATGCCCTGATATCCATTCTAATTTGCCTGTTTTACCTGGTGTTAATTGCTTCCTGGCATTACTCCTTAAAATGAACCTTTAAATTTCATATCCTGTTCACTTAGACGTCCAGTGCTTTCCATTGTATGGAAGTGGACACATTTTCATTTGCCTTTCTTGGTTACCCTAAAGACAGTTCAATTAACCTTCAAGCAGTAAGTTTGACAATTTTGACTTTGTATCCAACCGTTTTCTTCAGTTTCCTCTTTTAACGGGCTCTTTGTGGTAAGACCAGAGATTTTCATGATTCATTTATTACCTAAATCAAATCAAGCAATGGGAGATTTGTGCAAGAATCTTTTGGAGTTTTATTATTTTTAGAACTAAGTTTTAAAGTTTTAATTTTTAAAAGAAAGATTTCCCTGTTAATGATCTATTGTCTTTTTTTCTGGAGATTAATTTACCTGGCAAACATTTTCCACTCATCTTATTCCATTGAAACTTCTCTGTAGATTGAAAAAGCAAGCAAGCAAGCAAGCAGGCAAGCAACCAAACAAGCAAATTAGTGTAAAGGCTTTTAGACCACCCTTTTCTATAGATGGTTTGTTTCCCCAGAGCATTTTGAAACTGCTCTACTGCCCTGCCCTGTATTTAATGAGACCTGCGGGCAAACACATGATTCAGTGGAAAGTAAGAGACGGAGTTTAAATATGTTCCGATGACAGCTGGCTTACTTGTGCGAGCCCTGTTGTGAAAGAACTTTACTAATGGTTCAAGCAGATGGACAGAGGGAAGAAAGCTGAATGTTAGAACGTGTGAGAGGCCAAAGGTCAAGGTGAATGAGCCTGGTGATTTCCTGAGGTCTGTGGGTGTTTTTGTGTTACAGCTTAAATTGAGGGTTGTTTTTAATTTGATGGATTTTTCTGAACTTAAATAGGTTCATTAAAGCAAAAGCAAAAAATGGCCTCAGCTCTTCATTCAGTGTTCAATTAAATTCTGGTTTTTAATTTCTAAGATAATGCAGCATTTACTCATGAAGTATAGGCATTTGTAATATATATAATACATATATACAGGGGTATGTTCCAAATGGTTTATCTAGCAAATATTTTTTATAAAACACCATCTCTTGAGTTTTTTTTAATTTAACAAAGTATGTATTCTATATCCTTTTGGAAATTTTTTTAAACTTAAAAATAGTTTTTTTTTCCTGCTGACATAAGGGAATTACAAAACATTTTAAATACATTGCATAAAGAATAACTACTATTTGGCTCTTTCTAGAAAATACTTTCCAGATACTTGCCAGGATTTAGATTAAAAATCCAGCTATTTTTCTATTTCTTCTGATTTTATAACTCTTATATCTTTCAGCTTTAATCAGATTTTATTGAGCCAAAACATTAACTAACTTTTAGTTTGACAATCAAGCCCTTTAAAGTTGGCCATAAATTTAAAAGGAAGATTGTTTTTGTTCCAAAAAAGAGATTATTTTGAAAGCTAAAATATATGTACTACTTATGGAAAGAAACACAGTAATGCTTTGTCACAAAGGTTACCTTCCATATTTCTCTGATTCAGGGAATGGAGCAGGCCTCAGAAAAAAGTGGAGAAAGGTAGGCTGCAAGCTATGCAGTTCCCTTTCCTCTCTTCCCACAGGGACACCATTGGTACTGACAGTGGCCCTGGGGTCAATATTTATTTATTTTAAAATAAAATATAAATTATTTGAAACCAAAAATTTAAGGGTGTGTAAAATATTAATACAGCAATTAGTTGTATTGTTTATCACCTTGATTTCCAAACTTTTCAGACTGAAATTCATGTGGGAGTCATAAAAAGTAACCTGAATTGGCCCTTAAAAAAATACCTCAAATCACAATTAGCAGGTCTTTCTTTGCAGTTTTCATGCATACACAGAGGCACTGTTTGAGTTTCCATTTCAGGAGTAATTCAGTATGATCAATTATATTTTTTAAATGAGCACATAAGTAGAGGCTGAGGTCATTTGAAACCTAACAAATTCAAAATTCAAAGTAACTTCCTTCCCATAAGTGACCAACTTTTCTTTTCTTTTTTTCCCTTATATTTTGGTTTCTGGTGATCAGTGGTTATAATTCATTATTAAAGAAGTTCTTTTCTTTTTTTAAATTAAAGATGTTCTTTAGATGATGGAAAGGTCCCCGAAAAGAAACTTGAGAAACAAACTTTAACACTTACAGAGGGAAATGTTTACTTCTTCTTTATTAAGTTCTCAGAAAGAGACATTGACAGGGATTTTCAAAAACTTGTATTTTATAAGTGACATACACAAAGAGAAAATGTCAGTTTCATGGAATCAATTCATTTTTCCAAATGACGTTAGCCTAACCATCCATTTTTTTTTAATAATGAGAAGATTTGGAGGGCTAAGATATTACAAAAGAAAAAAATGCCAAAAAACTTTGCTTGACTGTGTAATTTTAATTATAATATGATTAAAATATGGTTTAATATAAATACAAAATATATGCTTTTAACTATTGTCTATGCATTGTGGGTTTTACAATTTTTAGTTGTTGTCTTTTAATACTTTTGGAAAACATATGCCCAGAAAATTTTTCTTTCAGAGTGAATGAGTCTTGTTGAGGAAAGGCAGCTTGGGGCCTGAGGGAACAGCAGGCCTGGCTCCTCTCAGAGCAGTATCATGGACTTCTTTTGTGAGCTTGGGCAAAAATATTTTTCTTTTTCTTTTCTTTTTTTCTTCCTTTTTCTTCCTCCTTTCTTTTTGGAGATAGAGTCTCACTGGTCATGAACTTCTGCCTTAGCCTCCCACGTTCTCAAGTGCTGGGATCACAGGAACCTGGGGACATTTGTTAATCTGAGTCTTTATTTCATTATTTATAAAATAAGTAATTTATGGGGTACTCTGAGTCTTAACTAAAGATAATTAATGCAAAGCAGGGCTTGGTAAATAAGGGTTTTCTTTCACTTTCATGGATAAAGAAAATGTAGCACTGTATATACACACATCAGGGAACCACTCAGTCATAAAGAACAATAAATTTAAATCACTTGTAAGAAAATAGATAGATCTTGAAGTCACAATGCTAAGTAAAATAAATCAGATACAGAAGAATAACTGTCATAGTTTCTTTTATATGAGAAACCCAAAATATAAATAATTTAAAAAGCAAAATAAAAGAGATGATAGGAAATAGGGAGGTAGACTTTATGGACATGGGAAGGGAATCTGGGGAAAGGGAGAGACATTATAGGGGCATTATGGTTTGTGTTCAAACGTCCCCTCAAAGTTTCATGCAGATGGCTGAATCTAATGTTTGTGATTGGTTCATTGTCTATTGCTGGAATTGATGGTGTGAGTGATGCACCCATCCAGGGGTGAGGAGCCAGCATACAATATAAGGGAGGGAAAGAAGTGTACTTTCCCCATTTACCCTTTTCTCTGTTGTCACTGTGGCTGCCATGAACGGTTGCCCCTTAAGCCGTGACACCCTACCTTTGAGCCAGCTGAATATGGACTGAAACCTCCAAAAACTGTAAGCTAAATAAAACTTTCTTTCCTTCATTTTGGGTGTCAAATATTTTGTTTCAACAATGAGAGAAATGTAAACAAGACAAGGGGGAAAGAGGAAGTAAAAAAGATCAAAATACAATATGTGGATGTACCAATGTAATTATTTGTGTCATAAAGATATACTAACAAAATTTACTTGAGGAAAGATTTATTATTTGCTACACTAACTGTTTTACATATGTTTGTCTTGTTTATCTTTAAAAAAAAACCAACAAAACTAAAAAACTCCTAAGAAGTCTCTCTAATCATTGCTGTTCTGCACCAAGAGAACTGAAGCACTAAACAGCTGGTGAATGGCTTTAACACAGGTCTGCTCCATTCTAAGCTTGTGCTGTTAAACATGGAATTCACTGTGACAAAAGATTGTCTATGAAGTCATAGATGACACACAGATTAGTAGTGATGCTGGGGGTCAAGACATAAGAGAATAGAAAATCTAATAATTTTGTAACTCTAAGGATCTATAATGAAACTTTGGAAATAACGAAAAGCTGTAAGTGGTTAGACATGATAGATGAATACTATACAGAAAAAGTTCATTTAAAAAAAGAAAGGAATGGGTATAGCTCAAAAAGATAAAAAGTCTGTTGGTGCACTCATAATTAAGTTATTCTGATGCTGGCATTAGTAAGTATTTTTCTCTAATACATACTACTTTAGACAGGCCATGGTATAGTCACAAAGAAGACCTCAATTTCAGTAACTAAATATAACTAAGGTTTTCTTTTTATTTATTCAAAGTCTACTGAAAGTCCTTTGAGTGATCACCCAGAGATCTAGTTATTTCATCCTCAAGGCTCTGTCACCTCAGTGTACATAGGTTGCTGAAGGATTTTCCAGGATAATTGAATTTTCCATTCTCAACCCACCAGCGAGAACTAGGAACATATGCCCTGCCTAGCTGTAAGGGAAGAACTGCATTTGCATCACCAATCTCCATGATCTGTGCTGAAGACGGTCAGTAGGCTTTCTGTTTCTATAAGCTATGACTCTTAGCCAGTAGGTGAGTGTCATTTTCATTTCAAAACCATTTGTGAGTTTTATGCCTTAAAATACTTAGATGATTTAAGTGGGAGAGGTTATCTGGAAGTGATTTTGCAAACTACAATCAGCAGGGATTATGTGATGGTTGCTCTGCTCTGTTTCCGGCAATAGAAGGCCACCTTACAGTGACAGATGCATAAAACAAAAGGGAATCTAAAAACTGCTTTTTTATTCTGCTATAATGGCTGAGTTGATTTAAGTTTGAGTGACAGACTGCTCCTTTACGATTGGACCACTGAACAGCAGAATGTGTGGAAAGAGGGATGTGAGGAGCACATATTATCTCAGAGTCCTTCCACAACATGACCTCCACCCTCCAGTAGTTGAACAATACTGGCAGGTGACCTATGATTTTGTGATAATATAACAGCTAATACCAGCTAAACAGTGTCAGTAACTCAGCATGAAAAACCAACTCATGGCTACTATAAAAGAGAAAACATGTTTTGGAAACACACACACACACACACACACACACACACACACGCTCTTATGTAAATAAAAGTATATTCATCTGAATTTGTAAAATGATTGTTCATGCCATTCCATGGGACATCACTCCATTCTAAAGAAAGCAGAATTTACTTCTCTTGCAAATATAAAAATAGGCACAAAAGAGGATATTGAAAACTTTCTGGTAGCCTAAACCAATTATTCCCTGGCTTTGGGTTTTTGTTTTTAAAAGATCAAGTGTTGTATTTACTAAAGTAGTAAGTGGCTTGAAAAAATGGTTACTTCAAAAACTTTCAACCAAACACATTTATTGAATACTCAATAGCTATGAGCCAAAAGCATAAAAATAAATAAACACGTAAAGGAGTAAATCAACTAACTGAACAACCAACCAAACCACATTTGAGGTTTTTAATTTTGTTTCTTAATTTGTTGACATCTAAATATATATACTGTGTGGAAGTTTTTATTTGTGGTTTTACTGTCAAAGGGCCTTCTTCCTAACGTATTTCTATCTCTATGAGGCATTCCTGAAAAAAAAAAGTAAAGGAAAAATCAGTTGCATCCTCAAACATTTGTAAACCATAATTTCCTGATTCAGTAGTCTGGGTTGGAAGTTTGAAATCAGTATTTTTAAAACATTTTCTGAGTGATTTACTTACAAACCTATTGCCTACACTGTGAATTTAGAGCATTCCAAAGTGGGTGGCATGTAGGAATCTTACAGAGATATAACAGTATTGAGGATTAAATCCATGGCTTTTACACTAAGCTATACTCCCCCCAACCATTTATTTTGAGACAGAATCTCACTAAGTTGCTAGATTTTCTATGTTAGACTTAAATTTTTAGTTCTCTTGCTTCCATCTCTCAGAGTACTGTGATTATAGTCATGCACCACCATACTTGGTTCAAAAGAGCTGCAGTTAGGCAGCCACAATTTTGGCAGGTTACATTCTATCCAGGACTTCTGATTCTCACCTCTCTTGAAGGAAGCTTGGGTTAAGGTTCTGGGAAGCACTGACTATGGTTTGCATTCTTGGCTCATCTATTTCATAGCTGTATGATCTCAGGCAAGCTTTACACTTTGAGTTGTGGTGGTAGTTGCCTTTTCTGATGAAAGAGTTCATTTTCTCTGTGTGATGCCCTACTAGAGAGAGTATTTGTAAGAAAACACCCTATTCTATGCCTGGAACATGATGAATATTGTTTTTATTTCACTCAGAGTAAAAGCCAGAAGATCCTCCATGGCCTGTGTCTCTGCTTCCATTACCCCAGCTCATTAGTTACTCTTTCTTTAGCTGTCTTCCTGTTGGTCTCTGCTGTGTCTAGCACACTCCAGCTCTAGTGTTGTACCTGCCTATCTCTACCTGAAGTGCACTACCTCAGGAACTTCAGACTTCCTCTCCCCTCCCTTCCGGGCCTCGGTTGTGCCTGAGACCATCTCTGACTTTCCTGATTGAAGTTGAAACTGCTCATTTCACTCATGATTTCACATTCCCACACCTAGCACCATCTACTATACTCTATATTTTATTTATTGAGCTTGTTTATTCTCTTTCTACCATCCAGGAGGACAGAAGTTTCTGTTTGTTTCAGAACTACTTTTTAATTTCTAAAAATACTACTTAAAGAATCTCTGGCAGACACAAAGTGTTTAGTAAATTCTTATTAAATAAATCATTGTGAAAAAGTCTATCTTCGAGCCATCCCTGAGGGGTATGGGGAGAGAGATGATTATTAGGCCAGAGAAAGAGTATGCCTAGTTTTGCTCTCTAGTTTTGCTTTTAGACTGTCCTGGGTCTCGAACTTCTGTATTTTTTTGGGTGAACAAAATCACCACATTGTCCCTGTGAACACCACAATCTCCCAGCGACATTAGAAGTGGAGTAACTCTGGGTTTTTCTAGACAAGCTTCTTTTTTCTTTCTTCTCCATTTGGAATTACTCTTTCCAAGGAAATGTGGTACTTTAACTACATTTACAGAAAGGGGAATTGAGCAAAATTTGAAAGTATGACTATAGAGACATCTGTTTGATGATCATAATATCTGATTAATACACTCAACTTATACTTCTCACCAGTAAATTTCTGTAGTTTTCCCTGTGATTAACTTCAGTAAATTTTACAGAGTTCCTTAGATCCACACAGGGAGAAAATTCTCATGTTGGCCCCTGCAGCTTTCTCTTGCTGTAGACACAGGAATGTGACTTCCTTCCTTTTATCATGCCCAGAGAATGAATCTCTCTCCCTCTGAAGCAAGGGATAATCAAACAAAGAATTATCCCAATCTTCTCATTCCTCCATTAAAAAAGTATTTCCTAAATGTAGTTAAAATAAATCTGGGAATTATCGTTTATGACAGAAATGTCAATTTTGTGAAAAAATGTTGGTTTTACCAGATGCTTCTGGTCTTGGCTGCCTAATCCAATTGCTCTCTCAACAGCTGCAAGCCCTTTGTGGGACCCCACACCTCCTCCCATGTGGTGTCTCTATCAGTTGGAGCCCAAAGTGGTGCCTGCTGTAGCTGCTAAACTCTAGGCAAATAAAATAGCAGGGCTGAGTCACGAACAAGACAAGTTAAAAAAAAAAAAAGAAAAAGGAAAACCTTCTTCTCTACCTCTAAATTGTAGTATCATAATTACACTCTTAAATGCTCTAAGAAAGCTGACTGCAGTGATTTGGAAGATAATTTTTCAGTTGGAGAACCCAAGAATATTGCTGGAAAAAAGAAAATTTACCCAGGGAAGTTGGACTGTAAGTTCTGCAAGCAAAATTCAATTAAATGTATTTTATTTAATCCTCACATACCTAGTGAGGACTGGAGTACATTTAAAAAAAACAAAAACAAAAACAGAGCAATATTCAGAAAAGCCAACTAAGTTATCCAAGGTCACATTTCTAAGTAAGCGAATACCTAGATTTTTCCTAGGATTGACTGATTCTGAAGTCTACACTCTTGATGGATGCTCTTTGCTCCTTGTCTAGCTAAAATCTGAGGAACATAACAAGCACACAACTATCCTCCCTTCTTTTGAGTATTTCCAAATTACAATATCCAAATAAATACTATCATTGAAAATATCCATGATGGAAATTTGTATAACTACGATAGGATTTGACATTTGCCAAGACTTTATCCTGAGAATTTCAGGATGAATCCCCAGAATCAGAGTCTATACTGTAAAAACTTTTCTCTAGTGCTGCTACAGAGCTTGTACAGAACAGGCTTGTGGTTACTTCAGTAAACCTCAGTCTTTCATACTATGATGAGCTCTTGTGAGCAAGCTAAAAACACTCAAATCCAAGTCTTGGAATAATTGTAAATTATGTCATCAGGACTGTTGAAAGTTGAAAAATGTGTAAATGTTTAGTCCAGCAGCCTTTTGCAAGAGTAGAATTTGACTGGGGCTTCCCTTTTGAATCAGTCTTAGGTTATGGCATGGTGATTAAAAGCAAGGAATTTGGAGGTGGACTTCCCTGGTTTGACTCCTTGGTGGTGCCGTTTACTAAATCGTGCTCTGGGACTGTCTTCCTTCTCTCTGCTTGTATGTCTTTATGTGGTGATGGTGCCACCTGCAACATGAGGTTAGGTACGGTAATGTGTGAAATCGTGATGGTCAAATGCTTAGAACAGTGACACTTCATAAGAATTAAAGTGTTGGGTAATGTTACACAAGACAAATTTTCTTATTGTATGGGTTCATTTAAGGACTTAATGGAATTTTGCCTCAATTTTCATACTCTAGTTTACTTAATTTATTAGAATTGGTGGTGCTCAACTTCAAACACTTTCAAATTTACCCTCGAGAGGAAGTGTTTCTATTTTTTAGTAAAGACAATGATTTAGTGTCCAGCAGCAACAAATTGAATGAATGTGGACTTTTGAACTTGATTGTTTTTTGGGAAACAACGCTGGATTTGTAGATCTGAAGTATTAGTTCAAAAAGTAGTCATATTACCTTATAGTCATACCTCATAAAGAATGATCTCTTTGACTTATTTCATGAGATTTCCCACTCCATTCATGATCTCATGAACATATTGAGATCTCTCCAAGATGCCAGATGTTGCTGTGAATTAAACACAAGCTCCAGAATGTTTGAAGTTTATTTCATCTGTAATTGCTATCAGAAACCCCAGGCATTGAAAGTAGGCCTTACATTTGATACCATCTGAAAGGGATGAATAATCTTTAACCAATCACCCTTTTCTAAGTGGCTTACACTCAACAGGATTTACAGTTCCAAGAAACAATTTTAAACTTCCTCTACCTTTAATTTACTTTAGTATGCAACTGAAAAAATCAGGCAGAGACAGGATGGTTACTTTTTTCATACAGAGGTATTTTTTTTTCATATTTGCATAGCAAATGTGTTAATAACTAAAGTTTCATAAAATCTTAAGCAAATTTTGCAATTCTATAAAATAGTAAGACACAAGTATTCGAATTTTTGTAATTAAAAATACTCATTGGCATAACTGATTTTGGGGTATTCCCTGAGGCTTTCTCCTCTGGGAAAATAAAAAGCTTAAGAAATGGCAATGTGATGTATTGTTGCTACATGTTGGTTCTTTAGTTATACTACTGAAAAAAATTTAAAAAGAAATTTGCTTTGAAATTTTCTAGTTTCTTGTTTCAGTTACCTTCTTTACCTCTTAGCACCTCCTCCTCTGCCTTTTCAGGAATTTTCCTTTCTCTTGCTCCTTGTTTTTTCCTTAAATCTTTTTGGTTAGTACATGTTTGAAGCACGCAGTGATTGTACGTATTATGGGGAAATGCACAGGTACATAACACATCTTCATTTTTGTTTTCATCCACTTACTCATCCCTCTCTGCTTCTTCCATCTCTTGGTCCATTTCCCATTTGTAAAAGCTCTATTTCCATTTTCTCTTTGATTTCTTTCTTTTTCTTTCTCTTTTGGTCACCTCTCTCCTGCTCCCCCTATCTCCAGTTCCCATCTTTGCTGATCTTTATCACTTTCATATCTCAGTAGGTAGAGGATTGAGTTATCCTCATTGTTCCACAGTCTGTAGAACAACATATTCTCTCCCAAATCCATGTATGTGTCAATGTACTGTTGATGACCAATACCAGCTAAGTGTGCTTGCTCTTGAGGACGATGATGAAGACAGTTCATGGACTCCATAAACTCTTATCTTGGGAATATTTTCTTGTGAATTTAGAACTATTAATGACAAAATGCCAAAGGAAGAATTAAATGTCTTAGAACATTAGGCCTATAGGCCTGTGACATTGAGAAGCAAGTAAGTAGGTTTAGACAAAATCTTTCCCTGAATTCTTTGAGTCATTCTCTGAGTATGCAGTGTGTATGTGTGCATGTGATTGCATGCTGTGGGGATATAAATGCATGTTTTGCTAATAAGAGCATTTTCATTGTTGTAGTTTTAAGAAACAGGTACTCTAGGAACTTTATTTGCTAGGAAAAAATAGTGAGGTCTAATGGAACTTCCTATGTAGTTTGGATAAAAAACTGAAATAACCTGATTTTTATTTGGAAGATTTGAAATTGGAGACTATATGAAGGATGCTATTATAGTATTTTAACATACATGTACATATGTATGCATGTGTTTATAACCATGAAAAACTATTATTACCCTAAAATTCCCTTTCATTTTGCATGACGTTTACTTTAAGGTATTACAGAACGGCAATGCAAATATTTTCTAACATAGTAATGGAACTCAGGTGCTAAATTTATGTGTACATATTTTAGCATGAATAATAAGTCTAGCACCAGAAAGGAAAAGAACTTGCTTCAAAATAGAATTTAAGGCTTTATTTATACAGAGGTTTTTTTTCAAAGTAATGCCATTAAGAAAATTATTTCTTTCCACTTCCCTTTAAGTAACTAAACTACAAAAAGTGTCCACATCATGGGTGTATGATGTCTTTCTATTGAAGACTTATTTTCTTGTCAATATTTTTACTTCTGGTTTTATCTTTTGATGTGACAGTCTTCAAGTTAAATCACAGACAGTGGTTTTCATTTTCTTACTTCAAAATGACACACTTATTTCTAACTCTAAAGTGATTGCCAAAAAATGCTTAATTCCTTAAATTGGCCGTTTGAGGCGACACAGTAAATTAGTCTCCTAAATGGTGTCCATGGTTAAAGTTCACCTTGAAGTAGGAACTTTGCATTTGAAGTAGGAACTTTGTGTTTAAAAAACTAAAACTATAAAATTTTTGGTGTCTCAAGAATTCTGACTCCAAATTAGTTGTTTTCCTTTAATACTAGGAAAATTAAAATTATTAAAAGTTGGCTGTTAGTGTGCATAATTGTAGCCTCCATCTCTCCTGTTTCTGGAAATGAAAGGAATGTTGAAAGTATTCCTGTTTTATAACATAAGAGGCGACCAAGCATTTACAGCTCTATATACTCCTCCAGCTGAAACCTCAGACCTGGCCTGCAGGTTTCTCCCAGACGATTTTCATTTTCATAACATTCACATCCAATAAACTGCACAAAACATAGTGTGAGAGAAAAAAGGGGGACAGGAAATGGCTCTGTTGCATGGTTATTACATCCTATTGCCTGTGGGTTGCTTGTTATGAGTTTTAACTATGTAAATATGACGTATATGACATCAGAATTTAATCTTAAAGCTTCTATGTGGGAGATAGAGTGTGACTTTATTGTTAGGGCTAAAATCAACTGGGTGTTGACAAGTTTCAAAAGTCACTGAGTAAAAGCTTAAAAAGAAAAAGCTCAGACTGATAAGCTGTTCTTTGATTGACAACTTTAGGCATGACTGCCACTATTGAAAACAGTTGGGCTAAAGTTTTGTAGGGGGGAAAGTGTTATTTCATAAGAAGCTATACCAGGAAATACAGGAAGATTTATAAGCTGATATATCACAAAACCCAAAGAAAAACAGGTGTGAGGTTTAGAAAATCTGGAAACTAGAAGAAAGGATACTGTCTATGAATGATTTAATTAATATTGTAAAAGGACTTTATCCAAAGAATGCTGACTCAAGTAGAAAAATAAAACATTTCTATCCACTAACTTTGGGTTTCAACAAATCATTTATCAACAGCTTGTGGTAAAACAATGTAGTGTGGAGTGGGGTGGGAAGCAAGAATAAAATGTACAAGCAAAAGATTGCAATGGAAAATAAATGTAGAAGGAAAAAGAATATGGGTCTTTTTTCATCTTCCTAGTAGAGTAGAACCTGTTCTGGCACTGCCAAATCCATTATGGAAACAATAAAATAAATGCATTCTAAAGTAGCCATGATTTCTTGATTGAAATGTTATGATTTTCATACATGCCATATCTTATCAAATATTATCCATAAGGTAGTATTCAATTCCTGTTGTGGCAATTATCCTACTATGTGCATCATAAACTTTTATGGCTTGTTATGGAATGTCACTTGGCTATTTCTGCCTTCAAATATTGCATCATAAGATTCAGATGGAAAACATATTCTAATGTGGCAAAGTGTTAAAGAAATTTAATACCCAAGGGCTAAATGAAACTGTTATGGTTCATCTCCTGGATAAGCACAACAATTTATGAATGCAATATTCATTTCCTGAGGTGAACACAAGCAAAATCCTCATCTGAAACTTAAAACCTAGATGTTTGGCCTCTGGTAGTTTCCTCATTTAACTCATTGATGTCATATATTAAGGCCACTGGTAAGATCACATCTGGGGAGTACGCACTTTTTCGACTTTCCTAATTACTTTTACAGGGAACTCCTGGCATAATTGCAACAGCAAGGGCCAGACCACAGAGTCTTTGAGATCATCTTTCACTTTCAATATGTTGTTTAAAATGTCACAATAATTGACTTTTTATCTTGACCATGAATATTGGATCACAGTTTAGAATATTAATTCATGGGGGAATTCATTTAGATCTAGGTTCTAGAACAGTTCACATGAAGGTATAAAGTTGGCCTAGGGAACTCAGAGAGGTTTCTCTGTTATCTTTGTGGAAAAAAAAAACTCCAAAAACTAGCAACAGCAATGAAAGAATGATTGCCAAGAACGGTAATTTTCTTCCTTCTAAGAGCTAGCATCACTATACATTTTAATGTATTAATCTGAATAAATTGAACTTACAGGGAATCCTGTTTGAAACTTAAGTATCAGAGTGGTAGAGGGAAATATGGAGGACCATTCTTTTTGCTTTTAATACAACATATTTTAATGTAATAAAAATTGCTCATGTTTAATATTTTAGAATTTTCTAGAATTCACAGAAAGTCTAGGCCACAGGGTGAAATGTTCAGATGAATGTGTGAAATTTGACTGTCTATCTGAGACTCACAGAGTCAGGGAAAGTCTCATTCAAAGCAAGAACATGCAGCCTTGATGACCTCTGAGCAGATCTATAACTGAGGGGAAATGAGACAGCAGTGAAAAGGAGCACAGTGCAAGCTTTCACATAAAACCTCCTTATCTTTTGTAAATCATCTCTGACCATGAAGCTAAACCTGAAACAGAGGTGAAAGACACTTTGATAAGACCTGGCATTTAGAGAGTTCATCTCTGGTAAGAAATGTACTCAGGATGAAAAAAATTATTAAGAATAAAATGAGGCAAGTTGAAAGTACGAGAAAAATGAGCACAATAATAATCATCAGCATTTTAGGAGGTAACTCAAACAAGCACACAAAAAGGTGGAAGAGAGGCTCTGGCATAAAATGAAATCCAAATCTGACATACATGTGAGGCCAGTGGAGAAAGAAGGAGGAAAGCAAAAGAGTGAGAAATCAGCTTCTTCTGGAAGAAGCAAGTGCATCATTCTTTGGGGTTTACTCTCCCACCTTGAAATTCTAATGCTCTGCTTAACATTTCTTACAGCTATTCCTAGATCTTTTTCATTACAAAATGTTCAGAATTTACTCATTTATCAGAAATACAAAAAGAGAAAATAACTTCTCTGCAAGTACAGTGTATTGTTTTAGCTTAGCTGAAATTTGCCTTCAGAAGAATAAACTCAGTGTTATCTTTACATGAAGCTCTGGCAGCATCCTCATCCCTGCATGCTATACATAAACTTCATCTCCTGGGCAAGAATGTACATCCCAGAAAGATTCTAATGATACATGACTGCTTTCTCTTTGCTCTTTGCTGAATTAGAGAAGAAATGCTGAGCAGGGAGGAAAGAGACTATGGAAATGGAGTCCTTGTTAATGCCTCACATCTTATATGAGGTAATAGATTTTTTACATTATCTAATTCCATCTATGTCACAACCCTATGCTTTAGATATACCTACCTCCCTTCACCAGATGAGGAAATGGGTTAAGAGCTCATATAGTTTGTGAGAGCTTGGCCCGAATCCAAGTTTGGGCTTCTTCCACTGTATTATGACATGAATCCCTTTAGTATTTTCCTTCTCAAGTATTCTAAAGACTCTTTGGATTGCTAAGTGTTCATCTACTGAGGGTATTTTAAAGTCAGAAGAAAACCCTCTTTCTAATTGATACATGTATGAAAAGTGAACAGCTGTACTCTCGGAATGCTGCATAAACAATGGCCAGCATATCACAAAGTGAGATCAAATGAAAGGACTAACGTGAAAATAAAATGAGAGTGGATGTGTCAAAGAGGTACTGGAGTAAAGCCAGACAAGAGTGTCAATGGAATATATAATTAGAATGACGGGTTCTCAAGGTGTGGGAGCAGAAATTCTGAGCACCAGCAATTTGGCAAGATTTACAGATTTAGCCATGAAGGAAACGGTTTCCAACATGCCTGGGTGGTAGGCACCCACCTGCATGAAATCTTAGGTGGTTTTAAAGTTGTGGTTAAGCGTCATCTATACATATTGTCTTCTACACCTTCAAGTAAAAGACACTTCTTGTTTTCCAAGAACAGTTGATCTTTTCTGATGGAGGTGTAACTTCTGGAAAGGAGAACTACAATGTGATAAGGTAAGGAGCCATAGATGCAGACACCTGAAAGCAGAGACAACAGTCCTGGTGATGGATGAGGTAGCATATCAGAATTGAGTGACCTTTACATACATGGGTACAAACTAGAAAACCACTGGATTACTTGCTGATTATCTAAATTCAAAGAAAAGAACACAGTGTTATAAATAAGAGAATGAAGTCAAGCTTGGGAGGTATAAAAGAATATAGAATTTATTGTAAGAAGATTTTTGATCCGGCTAAAATATAGGATTAATGAAAGATATGACAAGAGAATTTTATCACCACAATAAAGCAAAGATATAGTAAAGTATCTAAGATGTTTTGCTCAGCCTTGTCTAGCATGAGTCAGAGCCCCCATTCTTCTATGTGTTTATAAGGAAAGATTAACTGATGCTAAAAATAATTATAACTCTGGGTGTGTTATGGTGAGTGGGGGACACAGTGCATAAAACGCACAAAAAGGGTTTCATTTATAGGTACTGTATAATTTAATCACGTCAAAGCTTAATATGTATATGTTCTGTTGCTTTCTTTATTTGGTTTATGTGAAATCTTAGGCATGGAGTGGAAGAGAACTTCCCAGGATAAAAGCTCATGCTAACAGAACCCAGGTCTGTTGGACTCCAGAGATGATGGCCATCACCAGTGTACTCACTAAATTTTCCTGTGGATAGATTTATTTGGGCCTCATGTCATATGCTATACTGTAGCTACCAGATACTAATGTAATTTTTAAATTAAGACTTGGTAAATAATAAAAATATCTTTAATTTTTTTTTTGGGGGGTGCTGGAGATTGAACTCATGACATTGCGCTTGCCAGAGCAGGCGCTTATGCTACTAAGCTAACCCCCCGACCCCCTTTAGATCATTATTAACTGAAAATTGATCATATACTTAGCTCTTGGTTCACTTGTTTTCTTTAATGATGTAGGTATGAATTAAATGTTTCCACATGAATGTGTGGGCTAAGTTTGATATTCTAGCATGCAATGCAAAGTCATAAACATGGAATCACTAATGTGTGGATTATCATTGTTCTATTTTCAAAAGCAAGTGCTTTTCAAAATTGAAGTTCACACAAAAATTCATTTTCCCAAATTGATAATTAAATATTCTTGCTATAGTTGGGGTCCTCTATTTTAGTTGTGCATGTGTGTGTGTGTACACATGTGTGTATGATAATGATGGCGGCACTACATAATTGAGAATATTGGAGAGCTCAGGTGAAGAAGAAGAATGAAACACCAAGTCAGAAGCAAGACATCAATTATGTGCAGTACTGCATAAATCAAAGAGGTACTGGATGATATGGCTGTGGTTTTGTTGTAAAAATGAAGAGGAAAGGAATCATTTAGGAATACTAGGGACCACTGATTGTTTGTAAAGGAAAGAAAACAAGATAATTTTAAGCATGTCTTAAGTAGAAAATTACTCTATTGAATTTTCAATGAAACTATTAAAATAAGGACATTTTTCCAATGCACGTTGACCCTTACAAGATTTACTAATGGATTTTTCTGTAACTACACCACGTTTATAATCTATCAAAGCTGCTCCACAATTATTTATAAAATTCTTTTCTATAAGCCTTGCAACAAACTAAACCTTAAGCTTCAGTGAAGACTAATACATTTTTATGTTGAATATAGACTTAATGTTTACTATTTTAATAGAGTTTCTGCCTAGTGAAGATTCATTTTTTTCTGCTTGATTGAAAGATTGTAACAATCCTCTTTCCAAATTTACAATCAGATCAAAATGGCATTTTATTTGCCCATCTGGAGATCGCCAAATGTGGAAAGCTTGTCAGTGTGGAGGCCATCTGTTGTGAACGGAGACACAAATGGAAACTTAATCCTTGAACCTCTTTTGCAACTTTCTCTTTTGCTTGCCTGAGTAGAAGTCAATTCAGACCAGTCCCATGAGATGTAAGCTGTAGGCTAAGATAGGTCGCTGCCCTTTAATGTTACGGTCACTTTCATTTGCCTACCTATGAACATCTCTCTGAGAAGGTCTAAAAAGCAAAAAAACTCTTGTGACTGTCTTTTGCCTACATCATGACACAAGCTGAAGGTCAGAGACAGAGCTCTCCCTATTGGGATGTTGCTTGGACTGTACTTTGAACAAGAGAAGAGTAATGAGAATCACGTCCAGCTCTTCTGGTTTAAAGAGACTCATATTGTCTCTGAACAAATCTAACAGTCTTGAACATGGTGAAAACACTTTTCTGGTTGAATGATTTTTTTGTCTACTTATTTGTTTTTAACTTTGCATCCTCATGTGTTTCCATTTCAAGTTGGAGAAAATACTTTGGCTTAAAATTCATTTCAAAATTTTGTTACTTATGGGTTAACACAAATGAATCACAAGGGCCTGGATTCCAAGAGACACTTTGGGTGAGCATAAAATTCTAGCAAAAATTCACTGTTCTTCTATAATTAGCTTATGTGAACGTAAAATTTCATGTCTGAAATTCCACAAGTCAGTGTGTTACCTGGACCATCTTGATGATAACACCCAATGCTTACCTGTAAGCTAGGAGACCACAGGTTGCTGGCAGCAAATTATCTGCCTCAGACCACTTTGAGACCCTTCCATCAACTTTAGTGCCTGAACTGTCTCTCATTAAAGTGAACAAAATTGCTTCTTAAAATCTTAGTCTCAGCTTTGCTTTCTGCATTGTCTTTCTTCAAGACTCATTCTATTCCTTTTTAACGGGTCTACATTGTGCTTTCTTCTCTTACACTCATCTCTTGAATAGGTGCTCAAACTTCTGCTTTGATGGCATCTTGCCTTGCATTTAAACAGCTTCTAAAAAGTCTCAGCAATGCTACCATGCTGGCCTTTTCACTACCTGAACCATGAGATTTTGATTTGTATACTGGTAATGTCAAAAGTAATTTTTTCTTTATTTTTTTAATGAAATGGTTTTCATGGTAAGAGTCAAAAAAGAAAAAAAAATTTAAAAATTGAATCATAGGGAAATAGATTAATGGATTATGGTGTATAAACATAATTCAATCTGGAGCACACACTATGAATTATTTTAAAAGAGAGTTAATTATTTGGACAGTGGTCACAACTTAAGGTAGAAATGTGGTTAAAAATATGTGAAGTATCACCACATTTGCAATAAGAAATACATATCTGGATATAGATGGAAAGACTGAAATAATGTACACCAAGAAGTTAATCATAGCTATCTCTGAGTGATAGAATTATGGGGACCTTATTTTCTTCTTTAAGGTTTTTCCCCTGTATTTCTTAAATGTTCTGAATGAAAATATTTTATTTTAGAATCAGGAAGACTTATTTTAGAAAATGGGCAGAAGTATATTTTGGCACTTCCTTTTATTATTCTTAAACATTTATCAAAATATAGACTTAAAATTTGTAGCTAGAAAGGTGTCACACCTCTAAATCAAGGAGCTGATGAAAATTTTTTACTATGTGTAAGAAATGAGCCAAACATGCAGATTTCTGGATGGTTTCTACTGTTTTCAGCGTATGTGCTACTGAAATGAGTAATGGACAATTTCTACTGTCTGAGACTCTACAGTAATTGCATGACATGCAAGTTCATTTATGTTTTAACATTTCTAGAAATAGTATCCTGCACTCTACTTTCTTTTCTTGATACCAAAGATACAAAAGATGTGGCATCATCTTTCATTCTAGATTATGTCCAAGGGCACCAGTGCCTGTGAAAATCCTTCAGCAGCATTTATTTCCTTTAACCACTTCAGTGTTCTACCCTAATCCCTTCCTTTGTTCACTGTCTCTTTTACTGGGTTATCTTTTGTCAATCTCAGGACACTTTCTCAAGCTGTAACATATGCCAGAGGTGCCAATCCTGTCCTGAAAAAATATAGTAAGATATTTGCATGGGTCCTTCCACTACTTTGTGGCTCCCAAACCAAATTTTGTGCAGAGCCCCTACACCCTACTGCTAGACCAAGGGACAAATAGAGAGGAAAGCCCAGGCAGGTTACTGTGCAATGACCTTGAGTCAAACCTCAAGAACTTCTGCACATTCCTACATAGGGTGGGTGTGAGAAAGTTAGATGAGAAGCAGAGTCCTTAAGAGGAATCCAAACATGGCAGAGCAGACTGGCAGGCCTCTCATGGCTTTTAGGAGTCATGAGGAAAATATAGCAATGACCTGCAAGATGATGTAGAAAACCTCTGAGCATCTATATGGAAGTGCCCAGTGAGAAGATGACAATCATATATGAAATACTCATCACTGTTCTCTGGCATCTGAACTCTCTGATAGAAGTAGAAGAGTTTAATCAACTTTAAGATCTAGTTGTGAATTAAAACTGAATCAACTGGGACAGAATTTCTCCCATCTGTAAAATGGGGTTGGAAAAAGAACATTAGTTAGCTATGGTAAAATGAAGATTTTTTGCCTGCTTAGGGATGTAGTCTGTAGGAATTGTTCTTAAATATATACTATTCATATATGTAGTAAATATGTGCATGTGTAAACTGAAGATACCTATGTACCTAGACACATTTCCTTGTGTGAATTCCTTCCACATCATTTTTGGATATGTCAAATCTATTCTTTATAAAAATTTGTACATGTTTGTAGTACATAATGATTACATTCATCAGGGGGAATTAGTGCATATTAATGACACATCTCGATTCTGTTTTTATTATGCTTTATCCCTTCCCTTCCCCCAGCTCTTGGATCTATTTATTCATATGTATATATAACCCCCTTCCTTATAGAGACTTGGCACATGTGCACAACACATTCCAATTCTCCCTTCCTATTTAATCTCGTTTCCTGCCCTTCCTTCCTTTCTCTACTTCTTGGTTCCCTTTCCATATCTGAAACCCAAAATATAAATAAAGAAGAAAATAAAAGATAGATGTGAGGAAATAGCAAGATAGATCTTTAGTATATGGAAAGCGATCCATTCTTTTTATAGCAGTGTCCAGGACTATCACATCTAAAAGCAATGAGTTAAAAGTCCTTTAGAGGAATTGACAAAGAAGAAAGCACTAAGTATGTATCTTTATTATTTAAAACAAGAAAGACAGAAGAGAATTCAGCATTTTCTCTAGGATGAAAGAAGGTGTTTTTCCTCCCTATAGAGCCAAAAATTACTTACTAGGTTTCCCAAGAAACTAAGTTAGCAGGAGCACTGCAAAGTTTCAGTCAAATTCTCCCTAAACTACAAATTAAAGAGCTGTGGGAGTGTCTACTTAGCCATGGTTAGTCCTGTGCTTCACAAATTCAAAAACCTTTAGAAGCCTGGTGAATGATAAAAATGAATAAAGATGTGGGCACGAAAGGAGAGGTGGATGCTCTGATAAATAGCTCTAAGATCTAAAGGGTAACTGGCAGCCAGCCAAATGCAGATGCTAGGAAAGTGTTTACAAGAAAATGGAAGAAGTGCGGGTTGATGCCCAAGGCAAGTGGGAGCTTGGCATCTCCTGGGAGTGAAAGAAAAAGACCAAGAGGAAGGTGAAGAGAAAAATAAGACAGGGAACCAGGGATGATGTGTGTCTTACACCTGCTCTACTTTGTAGAATAAAACAATGGATAAACTAACATCATTCTCAAATCTCCTCCTTCTGCCTTCATTCTACACTTCTTTTTTTAAGCTTTACCCACATTTAATTAGCAAATGAAAGTCATACATATTTAAGGTACAAAATGCTATATTTCCACATATGTATGCATTGTGAAGTGATTACCACAAGCAAAATACTTTATACACTCATCACTTTGTTATTTTTTATGGTGGAGGTGAGAACACTTCAGATCTATCTCAAAGCAAAATTCAAGAATATGGCACAGCACCGCCATTACATTTCTGGAACATATTTATCCTGAATATCTGAATCCATTCACCCTCTGACAAATGTCTGCATATTTCTTAGTTCTCATAACCACCATTCTCTTTTTTACTTCAATATGTTTGACTTTTTTAGATTCTACATATAAATGAGATAACACAGTATTTAACTTTCTATGTCTGGGTTATTTCTCTTGGCACACTGTCATCCATGTTCATCAGTGTTGTTGCAAATGGAATAATTTTATTCTTTTTTATGTCTGAATAATACTCTCTTTCATATATACAGTATGGTTTCTGTATCCATTTGTCAATTGATGAATACTTAGGTTACTTCCATATTTTGGCTGTTGTAAATAATGCTGAAATGAACCTGGGAATGTGTGTATCTTTTCAAGACAGTGATTTTCATTCTTTTGGATATATGCTCAGAAGTAGTATTGCTGGATCCCGTAGTATTTTGTTTTTGAATTTTTTGAAGCATCTTTATGCTATTTTCTACAATGGGGCTGTGCCAATTGCCAATAACAGCCTACCAGGGCTCACTTTGCTTTGCACCATTTCCAAGTGTGTTATTGCTCATCATTTTGTATAAAACTATCCTAACACGTGTGAAGTGATAGCCTACTGTGATTTTTTTGTAGGCCCCATGAGAATTTTTTTAATCATGTTGGCCATTTTTATGTCTTCTTTCTGGGGAACTCTATCATATTCTTTTACATTTTTTCTGGCATTGCTATAAGGTTAATACTGGTCTTGCAAAATTAGTTTGGATGTGTGTTCCCACCTTTTCAATATTTTAGAAGAGTTTGAAGATTGTCATTGGTTTTTCCTAAAATGTTTAATAGAATTTACCCATGTCATCTAGTCCTTGGCTTTTCAATGATAGGAAGCTTCAATTTCTTTACTCATTGTTCTCTAAAGATTCTTATTTCATCATGTTTCAGTATTTCCATTTCTTCTATATTATCCAATTTACTGTTATATAATTTTTCATAGTAGGTCTTAAAGTCTTTTTGTTTGCTTCTTTGCTATCAATTGTGAGGCTTCCTCTTTCATTTGTGATTTTATTTGTTTTTCTCCGTGTCCCTCATTACTGGTTACTTTAAAGATTTGTTGATTTTATTTATTTTTCAAAAGCTTTTGGTTTAGTTGATAGCTTCAGTTCCATTTCTTTAATCTCTGTTATTTTCTTTTGCTAATTTTGGGTTTCTTATATAAGAGAAATCATACAATATGTCCTCCTGTTTTTAATTTTTTTTGACTTAGCAATGTGGTTGAAAAAACTATCCATTTTCCTACAAATGACTGAAGTTCATCTTTCTCAGGACTGAGTAGTGCTCCCTGGTGTACATGTGTCACATTGTATTTATCCATTCATCTATTGATGAGCATATTGGCCACATCCTTTCTTTTTAAATGTAGGCTGCATTTGTTGCCTTCCATAAGTTTTGGCATTATAGTTGTCTTTTGGGAAGATCACCTTTATTGCTTCTTTTATGATAGATACATTTTTTCCAATTATATTTGATGAAACTTCATATAAACAACTTCTTATAACTCATTTATCAGTTAAATATTTTCAAAAATTCATGTTGTTTTGAAGCTGCCTAGCAGAGGAGTTCAAATTATGTGTAAGTTTTCACACTGGGCTCTTCCCACACGTCTTCATCTTACCTGTTTACTCCTCACCACTGCTTTTATGAATCAATTCTTTAAAAGTCTGTGATGAAGCTACTTTAACTCTATATTAGTTTCCTATTTAAATGTTAGCCTAGATATGGAAAATGATTCTAATAATGTCATATTATCTTTCTGGATTAAAGTCAAAACAAGTAATTTTTGAAAATTGATTTGTTGTCTAGCAACAGTTTCTGTAAAAGTTATATGAAATGGAACTAACCTAAAAGTAGAACTGTTGTTTTTTCAGCCTTATAATCATGACCAAAATACACCTTTAAATATGATATTCATAGTTTCTTCTATTCTCTTATTTACTAGTCTTTCTTAATCTTCAGGATATGACCCTAATTCCAGGTCCTTCTTCTCTTACTACCTTAACTGCTAGTGCTCTGATATGTCCTCTGACTTCTAAATTCAAAAATTCTTTCAAAAAAACCCTTACTGAGCACATATTTATAAAATATCATGTTTGTTGTAAAGCAGACTGACATTCTTGTCTTCGTGGAGCACATAGTCAACTGAAATAAATTATATGAAGGAAAAGTTGGAAGGTACTATGAGAAATGATAATGAAAGAACATTTTAGTATGGCAGATCATAGAAAGTCTCCTTGAAAAGATAACATTTTAAATTGTTTCTTGATTGATAAGCAGAATGAAGTGGAAGGGGAAGAGGAACTGTGAGTTCCAGTCATAGGGAACAGTGTGGCTTCTGATGTCCTGAAACCGTTGAGAACTTGGAGCACTCTAAGAACAGAGAAAAGCCCAGAATGTCTAGAATGGGATGGGTGAGGGGGAGAGCACCGGGAGAGAAGGTCTAAGGGAAGAACAGGGATAAAAGGCTCCATTAAGGTTGTTGAAATTATCTTTGTAAATGATAGGAGGCCTTTAACTGACTTCAAGCATGGCTGTGACAGTCTAGATGTGGACTTTATGAAAAGATCTCTTTGACTTTTTGAAGAAAAGGTTTCAGAAAGCAAAGGAAGATGAAGGAAAGCTTAGGGGCTGTTTCTATAGGGTTCAAGATAAGCAATGGTGGTGGCTAGTACCAGGTTGGTAACAATAGAGCTAAAGACACATGTGGGCATGTAGGAGACATAATTGATTATTGATTATCTGCATCAATCATTTGGTAGTTGCAGAATATTGTTTTAAAATGTAAAATTGTTGTGTGTCTTTTTGCCACTTCCACCTCCCTTTCTTGAAGCTGGGAATTGTGCTTATATTTTTTCATGTCTCATGATGACAAGACACTCTTTGAAGATGTATAGGTTGATTAAAATATATATACAATAAAAGATGTATTGGTAAGATATCCACTGCTTGGCTAAAACACCTGACACATGCTATTTATTTATTTTTGGTACTGGTGTTCAAACTCATGACCAGGCAAGTGCTTATACTGCTGAGCTAAATTCCCAGCCCCAAAATATGCAATTTAAGGGAAGAAAGGTTTATTTTGACTCACAATTCTAGAGATTTAAATCAATAGTCTGAGGCAGAAATATTATGGCAGAAGACCATGGTGGAGGAAAACTGTTAACTTCCTGGCAGCAAGGAAGAAAAGAGCAAGAGAAAAGCACAAGAAGAAGACACCAAGGAGCAGACGTAATTCCCATGCTCACGCCTCCATAACTTAGCCAAACACAGAAGAAAAGACTTGATATTTCTGTTTCTACAGCTACCTGATTTCTTCAGTTTCTTTTAGGATCCTGCAGTCTCTTCTTTCTCATAGCTTCATCCCCATTCTCACTTGTCCTTTCTTTTGGCAGCACTTAAAAACAGCTTAGAAGAAAGGGAAATTGAGTTAAACATGGTAGCATCTAAACAGGTCAATTGATTCTCATTGTTGGTTTAAAAAATACATATTTATTTTAACTCTCTAGGAATAAAAAAGTGCCTTTCTTTTCAGGAATTCTAGCAAACCCGAAAGAGAACACTACAACAAGAGTAGAACACAGACCACCTTCTATTCTTTTTTCCTGCTTCAAGAGAAGGCATGAATTATGCCATGAAAGTTGTTACAGCAAAGGTATTTCTGGGGCAGGGATTACTGGAATGAGCCACATCTATTTAGTATTATTATCATGCACAGATTTTGCAGATTATAACAAAAGATCTCCTCCAAAAAATTCTTTCCAAAGATCTCCTTTTCAGCTTACCAGGCTTTCAGGCTTCTAGAGTCCTCCAGTCAAACCTCCTCTGAGCTAAAGCCCTGAGCATTCTATTAGAACACAGACATTCCTCAGTATTCCAGCACTTACTATTGTCAGTGTGACCTGGATGCTGTACTTGGATTTTTCATCTCTAAAAAAAGGGTTGTGCTAGATAAAATTCAAAGCCTCATTAAATTCTCACCTTTATTGATTATATTTGTTAAAATCTTGCCATATAATAATCCAGTGAAGCGACATCAGATGATTCAGGTAGTATTCAGAGGTCCAGGCAGACTCCTGGAACTCCTCAGGCATGGGGCATTGCAGAGCACACAGGTGCTCTGTGCCCTTAACACTGGCCTCCAGTGAACTTGATCCCACAGACCTTTGAGAGAGCAACAGAATCCCTCAGATGATGCTCCACATCAATATTTTTTAGCGATGACAAAATAGGAATACTCACTCAGGTACAATTAAACCTCCAAGAGGGGAAGGGATTTTAAATATAGGCCTATGCCAAGAAAAAGATGAAATGGTTCTTATTTCATAGACTCTTACTGAAATAAATGAACCAATAAGACTCAGAGGGGCAACTGGACTCTGCTATACTGGAAGGAGGCTGAGCTCCAGCTGGGCACGGCCCTTCTGATCCTTTTATAAACCTTGACTCCTAGTACAGCCTGGCATACTATAAGCGCACTGTCAGTGTTTATTGAATGAATGAAATAGTACATTCCAGTACCAGCGGGGTGGAAGTTCCTTAATGTGCATACATTGCCTAATGTGGATGAGGAACAGTCCCAGCTAGGCTTTAAATGTAACACCTTCTTAAAGAGGCTTGGTAAGGGGTGGAGAGTGAGGAGGCACAGAGAAGGAATATCCCCATCAGTTTTTCAAAGGCTGTTCCTGGCCTTTACTTGATCCTAGAAGTAATACCCCCATGGGATGGCATGCTGACTGAAGCTTGAGGAAAACCCCCCTTTCAGGGGGAGTTGTGAAAAACAAGGCTCCTAAGCAAAGAAAATGAAATTTGCTGTTACTTTTTCACTTGTGAATATCTGGCTGTCTTGAAAATCCCAACGTCTTGACATTGAGCTTTAGTTCTGTCCAGGTGCAACCTGCGCTTTCCTTCCCATTAAAATCCACAAAGGAGACTGGTAATGTGAGGCAGAAAGAATATAAGTGTAAGGTGGAATTTACACATCTGGCAAACTTTTAATGGTTGAAATGGAAGAGTCACCTGGCAACACTGAGTAAGTGCAAACTAATCCATTTTAATTTGATGTCAGGAGAGTGGTCCAAATCTTCTATTCTATTGAGATAAAATAGAAACTAATAATGCTCTAGCGGAGATTTGGGATTTTGTTTACTTTTAATTTTATACTCATCGCTATGTTTGGCAATTTTCCTCCAGGCACAAAAATACAATGAGTTCACTCCTTTGTGGGTTTTTTGGGGGGAGTTCATGGTCCTTCCAGAGTAATAGTAAAGTAAGAACCAAGTTCTACTTCCTAGTGGAAAGCTTGTAAAGATCTAGGAATTCAGTGTTAAGTCACTTTTCTGTTGGCAGAATTTCAGGCTAGTAACTTCTTTTGTGACTCCCTTGAATTGTGCCCTGTCTACACAGAAGTGTCATGGATTCTTGACTTTGACCCAAAGATAATTTATACTGAGGTACTAACAATACAGAGATACTTGTTTTAAATCAATAAAAGTTATTTTTGTTAAATAGCATTGCATTTTTTTTGTTAAAAAAGGATTTTGTTACACTGAAGAAAAAGTGCTTATGATTTGTAAGAAACAATAGTTACAGGCAGAATTGACATTTTTGAGATGAATACACTAAATTTTATTGAGAATGAACTTCATTCATCTTTATGTCAAAGTACATTAAGGTTTTAAAAGTTAACATTGGTAATAAACTAATTCTGGAGAGTTGTCATATTCTTCTTGTCGTTGTCATATATCAGGCTATTGGGAAAAATATTTTAAATTGGAAACCCTGGGTTCTTATCCCAACTGCTATTCTTTAGCATTTTTAATCTTAATACAAAATGAGAGAATTAGCCACCGAAAGCATACAATTTCTATCCAGGTTTAAATTCTGTGACTCCATGATTTTGTTTAAACTGAGTTTGGGGAATAATTTTATCTCAGAACAAACAGAAGTAAGTAAGTGGATATGTGTTCTAACAGAGCTTGTATTTGTTCAAATGTTCTCTTTTTGGGTATTTGAAAAATTCCATTGGTGTTTTCTATCTGTTGGAGTTTTCTTGGAGGTCCTTAACCCCTGACTTGATTCTTCTCTAACTTAGAATACTGCTCAGCTTTGGTTTTTTAAGTTCCAAAACCTTCCTGACCAGTTCTGCCTTTTGTACCATGACCCTTACTTCCTTTCAAAAGCTTGAGAATTAGACCTGTATATTTGGACAAGACTTGTGGAAAACAACAATTTTCCAATACTGACATGAATTTAATTCTCATGTCTAGAGACCTTTTCCCCATCAGAAAATGAAACATTTAACATAATTTTTCTAATTCTTCTATTGTTATCATGGTTGAAAAACAAGGATGCTTGTTTCCAGATGTCTTGCTCAGCAGTACCCAAGGAACACATGGGAATATTTTGTAGTGGCTGACAGAGTGGGCTGGAGAAAAATAAAAAACAGATGGACACACATTAACTCTATCTGTTCCTAGTCTATGCTTCCCTAGGGATCCTAGTCATGGGATTTTTCTCTCCAATTGTATCTGTAGACCAATCACAAGCTTGGCAATGAATCATAAGAAACCACTGAGTTGGTCTAAATGCCCTATGTGTAAAGTTATGTTGCATTGTGTACTGGGCAGTAGTTGGCTTTAATTATCTCTAGATACCAGATTTGGCCAGTATTCAACAGACTAATCAGCCACTCCCACTGTTTAATTATTACAGGAAGAGTGAGTATTCAAAGATCCTCTAGGTAAATATACATTAACAAATTATTAGACAAAATTTGAATTCCAAATCTCTGTGGTCTTCTCTTATGTTGAATTAAAGTGGGCTATATAAGAGCTCTTTTTGTAGAAGATTTTAATGACAGATCAAGTTGATTTCTTGGTTATTTCTTCGGGTCCTTCTCCTAGTATCTTAATCTCACCTTTCTGAGTCATTTTACTCAGATTATGAGAATATACTGAAAAGAGAACAAAAGGCTGAATCTCAGGCATTCTTTCCTTGGACCTCACTGGTCTTTCCTTGGACCTCACTGTTGATGAAGAGATACCTCTACTCTAAATTGGAAGATGGTTCCAGGTATACCTTAGGTATGTTTTAGGTTGAGTTTTCTATATGTAACACCTAAATAGGTATTATCAAACAATTTATTAATAGAGTATCTCATAAGAAAACAAATTAAGAAGCACAGTAAGTCAAGGAAGGAAGTTAAGCAAGAAAGTTGTCTAGTCTGGAGACTAGCTTCAGCCTGGCTCTATAAAGAAGCCCTGAGGAAGTGCAGTGAAGAATTGTACTTAAGAGGCAAGAGAGACAATCTAGTTTTTGAATTCTTACAGTCAGTCAATAATATCTGCTGGCTGTTCCTTAGGAGGGACAGAAGAATCTTCCACTCCTATTTGGGCAGGGGCAATTGTCTGGTAAAGTCGGCCATTGTGTATCCTTTGTAGCCAATACTCACAACATCTAGGACCTGGATCAACCAACCTAGTGAAAAACATCTTCACCTCACACTGAAAGTACCCACTGTGGGTGTGAAGTGAGAGACGAAAAAATTTCAAAGCTACTTAAATGAAAATAGAAAAAGAGGCTTAATTTGTTCACTCCTTTTACCCAAAACTCCACTTTTTATATTGGGATGTATTTTTGCATATATCAGAGTTCCTCATTTTTCATGGTGGCACTAGTAAGAATCAGAATCTTGAACTAACCCGAGGGATTGGACAATGTGTTCTGCATGTGAATCCCAAGGCCTCGGTATAGGATCTCTCTCTGATAATATAATATGGTATAATACTGCACTTTGATAACCATCAAGTTTTAACATGGAGAATAAAATGTTTAACATGGAGAATAAAGATATCTCCAGAAAATTTAGTTATATCATCTTTGTCTGTTGGTAAATTTTAGAGATTGTTTTTAGTGTGTATGCAATAATAATTCCTAAAAAGAGGCACTAGAATACTGTACGTAGCACATTACTACAAGGTCTCTATTTCACAGATTGTTAATATATTTTGTTAGTAACAGCCTTGGTAACAGACTCCTAGAGTTTAAATATTAGTTTATAAAATTCCTTAATTTCAAAATAAGATTGTAGAGCTCAAAGTTAAATAACCTGTACAGGTCATATGGCTAATTTGTCCCAGTGAAATAAGAAATGGAAAAAATCTAAATTTATGCTATTGCTTTTTCATTTACCATACTATAGTTCACTGGAGCTTTGTTACTCACTAATTTTTCTTATTACTGATTACCATTATAATATTATTTACAATCCATTAGGGAGAGGAAACTTTTCAATACTTCCTTTGGAAAAAGGATTATCTCTTCTCCTTTCTTCTTTTTTCAATTCAAGAAGAATATATTATAATCCAATCTATGTTTTTCATTCCTGGGGCTGGTTGTGTGTTAAGTGGTCATGTTCAATCATGTCTCAGTTTCTTTTGCTTCCTGTTCTCATAAATTAATGTTAAATAGATTTTGCCTTGAAGCTGTCTAAACATCTTTCACATGTCCCACGCATAGTAGGTACTTCTTTTTGATTTTACGTGTATATAATGCATTTGAAGAAACAGAGGGGAAAAAGAGTATTTTACTGGTGATTTTAGAAATTCCCAGTCTACTGGTCCAATATTACCCCTCATATTGTTATGGTGGCTCTCTACTTGAAGTACATGATGCTCAAAGTTTAGAAGTTAGTAATGGATACCCTAATTAAGCATGCATTAAATGACTAGTACTATAACTAGTTGTAGATTAACTGAATTAAAGACTGTATGAAAGGCACTAAAGCATAGTACATAAAGCCTTGTTCTCTTTGGTTAGTAGACACTGAATTCAAGTATGATTTTTTTCCTTTACTAGATGTAGGGCCTTGGCAAAAACAAGAAACAAAACAAAACAAATAAACAAAAACCTACCTTATTTTTGAGGAGAGTAATCACAGATCAAAGGATAAACAAGTCATCAGAACTTCATCAGCATAGGTTACTGTGGCTGTTCAGGCTTCAAAATGGAGCAGATGCCATTTCCACCCCTACTCTGTCAAAGGATTTAATCCTTAGGCAAAACTGGGGACTCAATAACTGCTTGGCAAGTATTAAGTACGTCTAATCACAGAAGTTCTGAGTCCATCCTTTTAAGGTAATGACTGGCTCTTTTTCTCACAATTTGTGAGACAAGGAATGTTGCAAATTCTCTGAGTCCATCTTGGATAAACTTGTTCATGTGGCGATGTCTGATCCATTAATGAGAACCTGGATGCCTGTAGCAATCTATGATATAAGGACTCTAAAATATTCTCTTCAATGTGGTTGTAAAAAAAAATTCATTGCTGAAAATTCTTTTTAAATCTTGGGAGAAAGGGAAATTTCAAACAATTCCTCATATAGATCAATGGCTTTAAATTAAACATTTTCTCACAAAAAACTGTTAAATAAACACATAGTATGCTTACTGAATGGAATTGTATGGCTATTTTAAAATTTTTGAGTTATTGAATTACATAAATTACTATATTCAAGTCATAGAAAATAACTTCAGCAAAGAATTTTCTCTCAAGAGAGCAAAAAAAAAAAAAAAAAAAAAAACCAAAACAAAAGAAACCTCAAACAGTGGTTAAATTATTGCTGGATTTATGTCATCTTTTTCAGTCTAATAAATGTTTTTTAAATAGCTCTTTACAAAATCCCTAAACCCTACATCTATAAAAATAATATTAGACTTTAAAAGTGAGACCTATTGAAGTGGTCACTACCTAAAAACTCCATGTTGAAAAATATTTCCTTTTATTGTTCAGAATGTTATTATTCAAAGACTTTTGTTTAGGAAAAGTTTTATGAGGCTTCCAAGGGCATTATATACTAAATTTTGAATTCAAGCAACTCTGGATTTAGACTTAATGCAGGAAAACAACTTTCTGCCTTCTTCTTGGTTCTTTAGATGAGACAAAACAGCTGTCAGGACCCCAGTGCTTGCAACTAATCCTCTGTTACTTTCAGATCTGTATCTTTCAATGAAATCAGTTAAGGAAAGTTTGCAGTCCACCAGACTAGGATATTAGTGAACCTGTCCAAGTCCTTGGCCATTATGCACTGAGATACAGTCCTCATTTATCTTTTGCTCTATCATCACTCAGGAGGGCTAAATATTATAAATTACAAGGGGCTTGATGCTTGAAGCCTTCCATTTCCTGAAACCAACTACCATGTCAGTGGTAGGCATTGGCTATATATTTAACCCTTTTGCTACATTTTTGGAAAGGATCTGTTTTGAGACAAAAGAATGAAATAAATGAAAATAAAATAAATATATTTGAAGGTAATATATTACCTTCATGTGTTCACTTAGTTAATGTGTTCACTTAGTTATGTACATGTGTTCACTTAGTTAATGTACATCTCTCTGCTGTGCTATTTACCTATTACCTAGCACAATATCCAGCATATGGTACATATGCAACAAATATTGTTGACTGATAAATTGAATAATGAATAACGATCTACTTGAGGACATTTAACTAGTTAGGGTAGTGCTGGAATTCAAAGCTCAAGACTGTTCAACTTCAGCATAGTGGAATTCCTATTAAATTATAGCTGATAACCTTAATATAAAATTTATTGGGCTTAATATAAGTAAGAAATTAAAGTAAGGGATTAATTCTTCATATTCAGTAATAAATCAGCATATCTTTCCTATTCATTTTACATAGCAAATTTGTTGTTGTGTCTATGCTATGTAACATTGTTCATGTTGATTGACTCACAGACAAAACTAGAAAATAGAGTACATGCATCAATGATGCTATTTAAAATCTACTAATTAAACATGTTTTACATGCAATACCTTCTCAATCCTTCAGAAACTACAAAGAATCAAAAACATGAGTTATTCCTTCTCTCAAGGAATTTGTAATATAGTTGTGGAAAAATTCATCCATACCTAAAGACTAACAATATAATTATTATCTATAAGACCAAATGGAATACACTGAAAAAGAACAGGATGACTTTTGACCTCTATTGTCAATAGTATGTTATTAGTTTTTTTCCCACTGCTATAACAAAATATCTAGTTGGGTAATCTGTAGGTTTGGAGATGTGAAGTAGAAATAACATGGCACTGGCTCTGGTGAAGATGCTCCTTGCTGCATGCCATCAAGAAGGCTATCATCATGGCTGGAGCACATGTAAGAGGAAAAGATCATATGGAGAGACAGAAAGTAAAATGCAAGAGCAAGCCTTGTTCATTTATAATAATGCTTTTCACTGGAAATAATGTCACTGAGGGTCCCATGAGAATCACCTTAACCCTTTCTGAGCTGAACACCTCTAATGACGTAATCATTTTCTCCTGGGCAGCACCTTTTTAAGGTACCATACCTGTACATCATGACAAAGTCTTTGATGTATGAAACCTTGGGAGATGCACTTAAGATTTATTTTATTTTACTTTATTAGTACATGTGTGTATCACATAATGTCCATGTTCTTTGTGGGAGGTTGGTACATGTGCATAATTCATCTTAGTTCCTTTTTTCATCCCTTTTCCCTTTCCTCCCTCCCTACTCAATCCATATCTTTATCTTCTTTCTTTTCTTTTGGTACATGTTTGCAGTACATAATGTTTACACATATACTTAAACTGTGTCCAAAGAACATCAGTGGGGCAGAAGATATAACTCAAAGAATGCTACTCAGAGGAACAGAAAACTTCAGGCCAAAATATATCATTGAAATGGTAAAAAATGGAGAAATAAGAAAAAGCTAATCCAAAGAGAAAATGGAAATCTTCAAAATGTGAATAAACTTTCTTCCCTGCATAGGAATGTTCTACATGTTTTTTTCCTCTTTATATTATTGTATATTTTCTGAGAATTCTCTAATAAACTTATATTGCTTTTACTTTATTTCTTTTACTATGGTAGTGGAGACTGAACCCAGGGCCTTCATGTTGAACTACAATTCCATCCCTTCTTTTTAGTTTGACACAGGTATTGCTAAATTGCCCAGGGCTTGAATTTGCCACCCTTCTGTTTCAGCCTCTCAGAGTGCTGAGACTATACATGTGTGCCTCCATGCCTGAACATCATTTTTAATATGGCATTATTACTGTTTTTCTTTATTTTTTGAAGTGCTAAGCATATATAAAAGTATAAAACATATTATCTTGAATTCTTATGGAACCATCATCTTGCTTCAACAATAATTAACTCATGGCAATAGATCTCTTACCCACTTTTTCTCTTACATTAATTTTATAACCAAAAATGTATACTGGGGACTCCTAAATTTCTACTTAGGATACAAGAAACTGGTAGAAGCATAAATTCCACTCACATGGCCAGAAATCAAAGCAAAACAAAAACAACAAATAGGCCAGACAAACTACAAATTTGCAACTTTTTTGATGTATCAGAAAATTGAACTCACAGAAGGAGTAAGAAATAAACACTTGTATCTTTGAGACAGATGCAGCTTTCCACTAGTAAGGAGAAGTCAGTTAAAGTTTTTAAATTAACAAAGAAAAAATGTAGGCTACATTGTAGAATTCTCCAAGCAGGAAGACATTAGGAGAATTTTCTACTCACAGTCATTCACAACAGAGCACAATGTGCTCTCAGAAAAGACTGGCAAAGATCCTGAGAAAGTGTCCCTCAAGGTACAGGCCTAGGATAGAAAACAGCAACCAATGCAGATCTCAGATCCTTCTCCCCTATGGGAAACAAAATAAAACAAAACAACTTTTAAAATATGTGTATGTAGAGGAAAGTGTAGCAATTATTTTTATCCTTTGGGAACTACTGAAAAATGCATTGCAGCTAGAAATATATGCACAGAAAAAACAAAAACCAAATTTAAAAATTTCCTTTTGGCATAAGGGAGAAGTGGAAATAAAGTTGCAGGTTCAGAACTACATCTGGAACATAACTCCATCTGGAAGAGAGACAGGCGCCCTAAAAAAGCCACAATTCCAAGACACATGGGCACATTGGCTAGCTAAAACAGAGGCTTTCCGGATCACAGAGGAAGCTGTCCACCACCAGGCTAACAAATGTAAGAATCTTTTCCTCTCTGGAGTGTAGTGTAAAGAAACAAACACAATGATGAAGCAAAATGGAACAAACAAACGAACACAAGCAAACAATAGCCTTGGTAAACCAGCCTCTATCCAAAAGATAAGGTATCACTCGAGGAATTTAAAATGTGCCATGATGTACTGAGGGAAACAGCACCAGTAGACCCCACACCTAACTCCTACTGGATTCTAACAAATACCTGAAATTAAAGACCTAGCAAAGAATAGTGTGCTCCTTTTCAAGCACAAAAATTATTTAGTGCAGTACCTACTAACCTATACAAGATATCTGGCTTTAAACAAAAACTTACAAGACATATGAAAAAGCAAGCAAAAGAAGCACATTGCCTAAGCAACCAAAAGAGTTATGCATAGTAGATATGAGACTATCGTCTGACACTATATGGATACTGAGACTATCAGAGAATTTTAAAAAGCTAATAAAATATAAGAAGTGCATTAACATCTATACTGGAAAAAGTAGGAAACATGCAACACTTGGCAGGAAATTTCAGCAAAGAAATGGAAACTATAAGCAATAAGTAAATGGAAATCCTAGAAGTGAAAAATAAGTATCAGTGGTAAAAAACTTTAGACAATTGTTCTTTAGATGGACTAATTTCTAGATTACATAAAGAATTGAAAAATATCAGATCCTCCAAATTTGAAGACCCAGTCCAAAAATTGGCATCTGAGATGGGTATAAACTTCTCAGATGAAGTGCAAACAGCAAATAAATATATGAGAAAAATGTTCAATATCACTTTGAGAAATGCATTTGAGAAATGTAAATTGAAACAACATTAGGGTTCCTTCTCACTCCAGAAAACAGTGGCTATTGTCAAGAAATTGACTAGTAACAAATCCTGGCAGGGCAATGTTCCTTTTTCTTTCTTTCTTTTTTTTTTTTTAAAGTTTATTTATTTATTTTTTTTATCGGTACCAGGGATTGAACTCACGACCACACACTTGCAAGGCAGGCACTTATGCCATTGAGCTAAATCCCCAGCCCATAATGTTCCTTTTTCTTTGTGGTTGGTGGAGTGTAGACCGGTGCAACAGCTGTGGAGATCAGTGTGGAGTTACCTCGAAGAACTGGAACTAGAAATCCTATTTGACCCAGCTATTATACTTCTTGGTATCTTCCCAAAAGAATTAAGTGCATCATACCTTAGGTGATATTTGCACACCCATGTTTACAGCAACATAGTTTGTAATGACTAGATCATGGAAACAACCTAAATGCCAATCAATTGTAAGTAGATGAAAAAGATGATTTTTTGTATACAATGGAGAACTACTCTGCCATAAAGAAGAATAAACTTGAGACATTGTTAGCTAAATGGATGGACCCTGGAGACCAAACTCCTAAGTGGAATAAATTGGACATGTGTGTAAATGTCTCATTATCTGGTATGAGAAAGTGAAAACATAAATAAGAACCAGAATGTATGTCAGAAATTGTGAAATGGAAAGAAATTGTTCAAAAGCAAGGGGGACTGGGGAGGGCAGAGGGGAAAAGAAAGAGAAAAGGAAAAAAATGAGGAAAGAAGGATAAAATAGAAACAAAACTTTGTAAATAAGGAGAAGGAAAGGAGTTGAAGGGAAGAGGAGAATGGGAAAAAAGAGGAATCAAGATATATTATGTACAGGTACAAATTCCCTATAATGAATATAATGATTATATATCTAAATTGTACCAATGAACTTAATTTAACAAAAATAGATGAATCTCTGTGAGAGACTCAAAACAGTTGAAGACGGAATCAGTCAGTTTGAACATAGGTTCATAGAAATTTTCCAAGCTGAAGCAAAGAGAAGAGTGAAAGAGCCAAAACAGAACAGAGCTTCGAGAGCTGTGGGACTGTTGTGTCTTACTACTACGCTTGCTTGCTGCCTGCCGCCTTTTGCTTGCCCTGTTTTGCCACGGACTCCTCTTCTGCAGTGCCTATCTGCCACGCCACCTGCCTTGGAACCAGCGTGCTGTGGACTGAAACCTCTGCACACCTCTACTGAAATATAACTTTAAGTGTCCAGTATTTTTTTCAGAGCAATGAAAGAAAAGTGACTAAGACAGGGATCATATGAAAAATTGAATATATGTGCAAATCAAATGTTTAAAGAAGGAGGAGGAGAAGGGAGAGAAGAGAGGGAAGGAGAAGGAAGATGAGGAGAAGGAGGAGGAGAGCAGGAAAAAAGGGAACAAAGCAGAAGAAATATTACAAGGCATAGTATTTTCCAAAATAAATGATACATGTTATATACATGTTACATTATTGCCACAGTTAATTAAAATTTCATGACTTAATATAAATTTATTTTTTTAAATTTCTGCACACATGGGGGGGGCACTACTTATCCAACTACATGTATCAAAGGAGAAAAGGCTGGGTCTAAGAGTTCAGAGAATGTCAGGCAGGATAAAAACAAACAAGCCCAGATGCCTAGAAATAGCTGAAACCCAAAGACAGTAAAAAAAGACGTCTTGAAACTAGTTAGAGAGGGGATAATGACACATTCCTTCTGGACAAACACATAGGAGAGTTTTAGCAGATTACTTATGAGAAAAGACTAGCTGAAAAAAAAAATGAATGACACACTGACATCCCTAAAATCATGGTAGGAGCTGCCAACCAGTAATTTTTACCTAGTTTTTAAATTTTTATTTTACTTTATTTTTAATACTGCAAATTTGAATCCAGAGCATTGTACTGAACTACATCTCCAGGTTCCCTTCCCTACCTTTTTTTTTTTTTTGAGTCAGGTTAGCTAATTTGGTAAATTTTCCAAGCTGTGCTCAAAGTTGTAATCCCTCAGAGGCCTCAACCTCCCATAGTATATATTGGGAGGAAATTGAAAGGAAATAAGAAAGACTTTTACTTCCAAAAATTGAAGGGGGAATCAAGAACTTTCTCAAGCAAGCAATAATTGAAAAAATTCATTACCACCAACCTAGTACTATAAATAAATAAATAAATAAATAAATAAATAAATAAATAAATGTATGTTAAAGGAAATTATCTAGAGAGAAGGAATGTGACGCCAGCCAGTAACTTGAAACTACATAAAAAGGCAGAGTACTGGAACTAGAATTAATAAATTAGATTTGTATGTTTTACTTTTATTTTGAAAGATAAATATTGAAAGCAAAACAGTGGCATATATGTAATAATAAAATGTGTGCCATCAGTTTACAAAAAGGTAGGAACTGACAATATAAAATTGCAAGGTCCTTATACTAGTTATACAGTAATGTAATATTTGAAGATAGAAACTATTAATTAAAAATATGGACCAACACAGATTAAGTGGATCAGTTTGCAGGTATGACATACATATGTAACCTTGAATTTATCTTTCTCTCCTGCTTTATTGTGAGTATTCACCTAGTTCCTTTTCAAGATGTGACTTATATTTCCTCTTGGTTTCTAGCACAGTGATAGGTCTGTTTGCCTACTGGGAATGATCATAGACTTGAAAACCACACAGCTCTCTGAGTAATGTGAGATGTCAGGGAACAATTCCAGTTTAGGGCCAGGGATTTAGCTCAGTGGAATAAGCACCTGCCTAGCAAGTATGAGGTTGTGACTTTGACCCTGGTACCAAAAGAAAAAAAAACAAAAACAAAAACAAAAACCCCAACCAAACACCCCCCCAAAACAAAACAAAAATAATTCCAGTTTAGTAAAGTAAATGTGACCCTCTCACAGGGAAAAACTATGGCCTTTGAGAAAGCACACCCTGGGCTTTCTGGGTCTCCTGTGGTGAGATTTCAAGACCCAACACTCAGTGGGCTGGTGAACTAGTAGGGGTTTGTGAGAAAGGAGGCTGTAGGGGCAGGTAGGATACAACTATTGTTTGGCTCTAAAATGTCCCCAAAGTCCCAGGCATGAAGACTTGATCCAAACCCATGGTGCTATTGGGACGTGGTGGAACCTTGAAGTGGTGGGGCCTAGTGGAGGGAAGTTAGGGTCCTGGAGGCCTTGTCTTTAAGGGCATATTGGGATGCTGGCCCCTTCTTGTCTCTTTCTTTGCTTCCTAGCTGCCATGAGGTGACTAGGCCTCCTCTGCCACATGCCCCTGTGTGATACACTGTGCTACCACAGACCCAAAGTAGTTCAGCCCAGAAGCCATGAATTGAAACCTCTGAAATCATGAGGTACAATGAACTATTCCTTTCAGGTATTTTTTCACAGTGACAGAAAGCTAAAACAGGAGGGAGTGAGAAGGACAGCGTTTAATCACTTCTGTCAAAGGTCTGGGCTCTTCTGTTACTACCTTTGTGTCTACATACTTGGAAGACATTATGAAAATAATTATACATAAGATATGATAAAAATGAAAATGGAGGTGAGGAGGTGCTAAAATAATAAAACTAGGGCAGTTTAAATAAAAACGAGAGTAGGATAAAAAGCAAACCAGAAGAGACAAAAAAATAAAAATGTTAAGGTAGCTACAGAGACAACTTTCACTATACATGTATATTAGTACTGTATCATAAGCCAAAGTATTATGATGTAATTCTGGGAAACATCTTGGGTTAGTCAAAATGAATAATCAAGAGCCTTGTCAGATGGTTCTACTGAGCTATAGATTAGCATAAATCCAGAAGACATCCGAGTATATTTCCTGGTGTCTCAGTCTTGTACTCAATGCTAGCTCTTCAGAGTTGATTTGAATCAATTCTGTGTAGGAGCATCTCTCATTTGAAAAAATGCTGAGTTTGAATCGTTGGCCTAGCTGGCTTTTGAAAGAGTTTTGCCTTAGAATAATTACACGATATTAAGGCAGTGGGAGGTGGGATTAAGAGATGTTTACCTTAAGGTCACTTCCTCCTTCCCCTATTACAACTTCCTTTTTTCCTTTCCCAGTGTGTGCAAAAAAGCCCCAATCAGCTCCTCACACATCATCAATGCCGACCCTAAGCATCATACTGGTCAGAGGTTGTATATCCCATACCCCAAATTCCGGTCAGAGAAAGCCATGGTCATGGACTTCTCTCCACGTCCTTAGAATAAAGGCTATTTTTACTTTATTTTTTGCTCTTTATCACACTGAAAACTCTAAAACTCTAACAACTTTCATCCTTTTTTCTTAAAATGGAGCCATCACTGAGACCCATAAGATTGTTTCTAAGGGACCCAATCATGAAAATGTCACAATGGAAAAATATTTTATAACATATGCCTTTTTTTTTTCAAAATTAAATGCACATTCTTCACCTTTCTGGGTTGGGGCCCCATGTTTATTTGACCCTTAAGTGTGGACTGTGTTATTTCGTCTAAGATTGTTCCTTCAGGCACACAAGGAGTCTCTACAAGCTGTGGATATTGCATTATATTCCTTGAAAATCAGCACCCTGTCTAGCTATGCCTTTGCCATATAGTTTCTTCTTTCTTTCTTTCTTTCTTTCTTTCTTTCTTTCTTTCTTTCTTTCTTTCTTTCTCTCTCTCTCTCTCTCTCTCTCTCTCTCTCTCTCTCTCTCTCTCTCTTTCTTTCTTTCTTTCTTTCTTTCTTTCTTTCTTTCTTTCTTTCTTTCTCTTTCTCTCTCTCTTCCTTCCTTCCTTCCTTCCTTCCTTCCTTCCTTCCTTCCTTCCTTCCTTTGCCACAAATTGAACAGTCATTTTATTTCTCAGTAAATGTCCTCTACACCTGAGAAACTGAGAAGAGGTTATATAATTCCTTTAAAATCTCTAAAGTTGTCATCTCTCTTCTCAGAAACTGGTCTTTCCTGGAACCCATTTAAAGTCCTTTAGAAGCACCAAATTTGGATAATAGCTGCTATTTTTACTAGCACAAATGTAATGGTCATTTCACATATAAGAAAATTGAGTTTTAAAGAGGTTAAACAACTTGCCCAAGGTCACAAGCATGTAGCAGAGCCAGGACACCAACCTATATCAAGCTGACCCCATACCAACTTTTTCTTAAACAGCATGTTTATGACTGCTTATGTACGCTATGGAAATCTGGATTCTGGCCATGTTTTGCTAATGAAGAATTTTGCTTTCATCTTAACTATCTCAGCTTATTCCATTCCTCTTTCTTTGTATAAAGATATAAAATTCGGTACATACAAACAAATATATAATATACAACTATATATGATTTCTGAAAATGTTTCTTAGTGTTCACACTGATGTTCCTACACTAGTCCTGGTAACTTTAGAATGATCCAATTATTGGCAGCAGTCTTGCAGACAGGATTTGAGAAAAGTCCCTGTGCCTTTTCAGAAAACACATTGGTGGAACAGGAACTGGAAAAGCTTGCCATTAAAGTTTCAAAGCAAGGAAAAAAGAGCTCTTTTGGAATTCATAAAGTAACAGAGCAGTTGTGTTATGATATTAACATACCCAAGTCTGAGCCTGGGCTTAGAACTGCAGAGTGAATTAAATTGAGGACAACTAAGGATGGATATTACTTACCAGTGGGGAGCACAAAAAGAGAGATATTGTTGGAAAGGCACATGGCAATGTTCATTGGAGAGTTGGTTTGAATTACAGGATGAACTAGAGCGAGAAAAACTGATTATGAAAATAATGAATTTGAACCCCAAAAATTCAGAATCTGAGGTGTCCTTCTATGTTGGGGTAAGGTCAAGAGAAGATGTGAAGTGGTCATTAGCCAGGATCAAACAGTGAGCAATTATTGAAAGCCAGGAGAGATCATGGACTCTGGTGTGAAGTTTAAAAACAGAAAGTCAGTCAGAGGGTAGTGAGTTAAGCTTTTGCATTAAAAGACAATGAGAATCAAACTAACAAGAAAGATGAAGCAGGCCATGAAACTCTCGACTACAAATCTAAGAGATGAGACAAAAATCAACTTACTACTGAGATAATACCTGTAACAGTAACCTATTTATACAAGCAGTTAGTACCTATTATGTATCACGCAATACTATTTGTGCTGTGTACTTTGTGTGGATTGTCTACCTTGATCTTTACAACAAATCTAAGGGGATATACTTCTTCAGTTTTACAAAGGGGAACTGAAACTTACAAAGGCTCCATACATGATAATAACTTGGTGACTATTCACTTGGTGACTATTCAGTGCAGGATCCAGCTTGTTTCACCAGTACAGGCTAAAGTGGGGTATGTGTAGAACCAGTCTGTGTGGACTCAGTCTGCAGGTCTGTCTCCTTACACAGTTTGGGAAAGGTGGTACCCAATTCTAGGGCTGGGATGGATCCATGGATTAGGAAGATTGGCTGAATGGGAGCTCAGAGACTCGGCAACTTTGCCCCCTGTAATGTAAATAGGAGGGCTTCAATCCTGCATCAGACCTACCTCACTGCTCCTTTGGTAGAACAAATGTATACCTCTTCATCCACACACATTGATTTGATTAAACAAGTTGTACTTGAGTTAGCTTTTGGGTCAGAGGTAGATGCAAAATATCTTAAAATTTCACTCAGTTATTAGCAACAGATGCTACTTAGTATCTTTTAAAGCTTCTTAACAATGATAATAGCTTGTATTTATACTGAATTTATTTTTAATAAAAATATTACTGTGACAAAGGGATGGACTTGATTACTTTGTTTTAGAAAGAACTGAGTGATGGGAGATACAGTGACTTATGTATACCTAGATCCTGAGCTGCAAATTGCAACACTGAATTCAACAGAGTTCAAAAGTTGTGTATTTATGCTTATCATATTCTTTTAAATGTATGTTGTTCCTAAAACTTCATTATCTGAGGAATATGTTTCTCTTGCTTTAAAAATTCCTTCCTAGAGCAATCCACATTCAAACCCGTGAAATTTTTGATATGCAACAGTTTTGGGACAGCATTTTCTTTCTCAAATATCATATTCTGAAATGTACTCCATTGTTTAAATGACTAGTTGCAAATAAGGAATGTGGTCAAGTTACCTAAGTAATAAGATGGAGAAAATTCAATATATGCCCCCTTATTTTCAAGTATTAAATGGCTATTTTATATAACCATTGTTATATTGCCCTTATATCACTAGCACTTCTTTATAACACCTTAAAAAACTTGCCTGTTCCTAAGAATGGCATTATAAATATATCACTTTATTTTTCTCTCATTATAGTAAGAGGAAGTCAATGGTCTAAAGGGTGGCTTTCTGTTATGAGGGGGATAAAAACTAAAATCAATAAATCTCCAGATCATAGATGTTGCTGTAGACTGGAAGATTATGAGCTGAGCCTAGCAATGTCTGGATATTGTAGCTTGTAACATTCTACATACACAGGTATGTGGTTATGTATATATTTGCTGCTGTGTCTTCCTAGAATTTGCTGAGAAATATTGGTAGAATTCTGTTCATTATTGGGTCTTTGATTAGGGGAAAATGTTGGTGGAATATACTCAGTATTAAAAAAATAAGGACACAATGATTAAGAAAATGTTTCTAAGATTATGAAGTCACTTTTCCTCTTTTGGATTCATTAATTTAATCAGGAAACTCAAATAGGAAATCATTTGTTTGCATTGTTCATTAAATTATGGGTGTCGAAGTCAAATGAGACAGTTTTTACCTGTGTTACAATGTTCACACTGAGTGGTGATAATTCTAATAATTCCATCAGAGATTTCATCCAAAACATAATAAATTTACCCAGCTGAAGACAAAATATAAATTATCAGGCAGTCCAACAGGAACTGTTAATCTGTGTTGCCTAGTGATTAAACGCAAGGATATGCAGCCATTCCTGCGTCAGCTAAGTAAGAGTAGTGTGGTAAATTTGGCATGGTGCTGCTTTTCCGTAATCTCAGCACTCTATGAGACCTATGAGACCGAGACAGGAGAATCCCAAGTTCAAACATAGTCTGGGAGCAATTTAGGGAGACTTGGTCTCTAAATAAATAAACTAAAATAAATAAATAAATCAGGCTGGGAGGCAGTTCACCACAAGGTCTTATTCAATCTCCAATAACACATAGTCAGCCTGGGCAATCTAGTGACAGTGAGATCTTGCCCCAAAATAAAAAAATAAAAATGTGCCTGGATTATAGGTCTAGTTGAAGGCTTTGGCTACAACCCTCAGTACTGGTGAAAAGAAAGAGGACCCGGGTTGTGGGTAAGTTGTAGAGTGACCCTGGGTTTGATCCCCAGTACTTCAAAAAAAAAAATAATAAATTACTTTTGAATTTGAGTCCAAATATATTTACAAAAGAGCTAAATGTGATTTAATTCCCTTAAAGCAGAGTAGGTTGCTTTTTGGCCTATTGACTAAAATCAGGTGTATAAAGCAGTAATTAGTTGATTACTTCTGACTAATCTTAGACGTAGCCTCAGTAAAGACTCATTATAAATAAGCAGAAAATGTGGCTGGATGTCTTTCTAGGTTTTGAGCCTGGAGCTGGAAACAAAATACATACATACATATAGAACCTATCAGGTGGTAAACTGCAGAAAGAATATATTCAGCAGAATAGAGGACAGCACATGATAAAGTGATATAAATTTAGGTCAGGAAAAAACAAGAAGCAGATTCACTACCTAAAATATACCAACTTCCCCTGGACCCCATATTTTTGTGTAACCCCAATTAGGTTACCTGCCACTCTTCCCCTCAAAAAAAAAAAAAGTGGACAATGGCAGGGCAAGCACAAAAGGAGGAAAAAAAGAATAAAAAAGAAATGAAGATCTAGCAAAGGTTAAAGAATATATAGCTAAGTTAGAAATGATTTAAATTCTCTTTCACTGAGCATTTTCTATCAGAACTACAGAAGAAATAGTAGAATCACAAAGTTTATAAAATAAATTGAAACTGTAATAGATGAACACATTGTTATCCAGAATTCAGGTGTATGATAGCCTCGCAAATCAGAATTCAGGTAAGAATCAGGAACTCAGCTCTCTGCACAAATACTGTCAAAAGGCAGTGATGGGAGCCCCAAATCCATTTCCTAGAGTTCATGATAAAAAGAGTCTGTTGCCTTTATCTTGCAGACAACTCTAGAAAAGCACAGGAAATTTTCACCCCACAGCAGACTGGGTACGGTCATTCTGGGTGGAGTTTCAGAGCAGACCATTACAATCCAAAATGACAGCAGACAAGAGACCACTGACAACAAAAGTTCACAAAGAGTATTGGGAAAAAGAAAAATAGGCACTTCAAAACCGCAGTTGTACAGATAGATACAAACACCTCTGTGTACTTTAAATATAATACTATCTTGTTCTTTAATACATCAAGTGTTATTCCAATGAATAAATATAAATTTAAAAATAGTTTTGCATGTGATCAGAATTCTTTGCTTAAATAGGTCAATGGATTAAGCAATAAGGGAACAAACTCTTCTAAATGTAAATCATGCCACATAAATCTTGAAGATCTGAGGCTTTCATGTAATTATTAGAAGTAGCTCTGGGAATATATATATATATATATATATATATGATTTTATATATGATAATTATGTCTACCAATAATAAAAAATAGGAATGAATAAAGAGATCTTTTAAAATACCCACAATCAAACTTGCTGTACTCTGAAGAATAGGAGGATCTTTTACATGGCAAAAGAAGGGTATCTTCTTTGGTTAGGGAACCACTGAAATCAATTATAAACAAGGTTCTATTTCACACTCTCCGTTTGCTCCTTTAACCTCACTTACCCTAATCTCCACCAGACCATGCTGTCATAGCTAGATACTGACTTGCTGTCTCAAAACCCTGCTGAGTGGCTTAGCTGTTGCACTTCTTATTATATCAGTTTTAGAAGGTAAGGGAAATATGTGAGGTAAAAATGGGTGCATTATTACAGAAATATTCATTTTGTCCCTATGGATTTATAAATATTTCAGCATTATTCACTAAATGATTGACTCCAGAATTTATAGGTAGCAGCTAATTGGAAGATTTCTTTTCTCAAAAAAATGATTAATTTTGCAAATATTTCTGAAGACTTACATACATATAACTCTTATAACTAGAATACGCCTTCTGTGATCATGAATTCAAAAATATACAAAGATTTTAAGAATCTTCCACATATGCAATATGATGTATTTCACTGTTGTAGAGTTATCGTAACTCTCTCTCTCTGTCATAAATATATTAAGAGCATTGCCTTCTATATCCTTATCCACATTACTAGCCACAGTTTTCCCAAGTGCATGGAGGAAAGCCCAGAACTGTCTTGTTAAGCCTAGACTGTGATCTTTAAATCAGAGTGGCCAGACAGAATCAGGGAGGACAAGTCAAAATTGGGTACACCGTGCTAGAATCTGCCTAGCTTGCATAAGCACAGGGAGGCAGGGAGCTACGATGGAATCATCTGAGTATCCAGAGGTAGGTAAGTGTTTCAGAAGTTGAACATGAGGGTTTTAGGGGTCTGGCGACAGATGAATAGTTTAATGTAGAGGTAATTCAGATACTAGTTAGAGAAGTTAGTGAGTAGGTCAAAATTAGGTAATATCCGAAGGACAAACAGAAGTCAGAGGTCAAAGCAATACAGCAGGTCTTTCTTCTTCCACCAATCAAATGTCTCAGTTTAGTGACTGACAGAGTAGGTCTCTGTGCTTTGATTCTCTTTCCTAAGTGCCTCCCTACTTTTTGGTGTGAAAAATAAGTCTTCTGTGAGGCAATGTAGTTGGCAAGTGAGAGCGGGGCAGGCAACATCTCACGGGGCATTTTTCAGAAGATTATCCATTTTCTTAAATTATTCTCAAATTGCTTTCTCCATTTGAAAGTGAAGAGTCTCTTGGGGATGTATTTGATCATCAGAATTTTTTCTGATGCTTTGTGCTAAGAATGAATAAAAGTTAATAGAAAATTGATTAAGGCTGACAGTTCGCTATGAACTTCAATGTGCTTCAAACTGAGCTGGCAAAATTCTCTTAGCAGGAATGAAAAATAGGACAATGGAACTAACCTCTCCTGTCACTTCTCAATGGGGGTTCTCCTGGGAGAGGCTTTGTCAAACCTGTTTGTCTTGAGCTCTGTGCTCTTTGATGATTTTCTTTCTTAGCTTTGAGCTTCAGGAACATATTCAAGATATAATTTTACTACCTAACATCTGCTATGGGGTTTGAAAACCACAAAGCAAGCACGTTTAATGATTCAAAGTTCACAGCTTTATCAACATCAACAACTGCTCACAGAGTCAACATGCCATCACCACATGTTGCTGATGGGATTGTGAACGGAGCTGATGATTACAGCATTCACGTGGAAGCTTCCCCAGTGATCTGTTTTCAAATACTAATTAATGAATCCTCTCTGGACCAGTGTGAAGAAATTCTATAGTTGGTTGGTTTTACAGGCAGGCATGTTAAATGACTCTGCTAACTTTCTCCACTCACCACCCTTGTTATCTTTCAACTCTTTCTACTGCCCCACCTAATGTGGTTCCTGAGGCTAGAGTATTTAATGTCACAAGGAAAAAAACCCACATGCAGTATGATGTTTCAGGTGCAGCATTTCTGAATTGTGCAATGTTTTGTTAAACAATTCTGGGGATAATGCATTCTCTGACCTCCGTGGAGATCCACAATCATTGTCACTGAATTAAAGTCTGAGCATTTCTTATAATATGTGTCTTTTTTCAGGTGATGTGTTTTTCCTAAAGTTGAGATATCATGGAAAAGATAAGGAGAGTTTAAAAAATGGAGAAGTAGTAAAGACTAAAGAAAGTGGATAAGATGATTATTTGAAATGTTGAGCAATTGCAGAGTCAAATGAAATCCACCTGCCTTCTGAATTGCTTATAGCAAGTAGTACTTTTTGGAAAATATGAAAGTCTTATAAAGGGAGAAGATTCTGAAAATTAGAATTGAATGTTATTTAGTAAATCAGCTCATCTCTCTGAGATTCCTTTCCTTCATCTGCAAATAAGATCAGATTTTACTCTGATTTCTGTAAGTTTTTTTTTTTCAAATAGACACTAAAAATGTCTTAAATGTACTTTTCATGGTCTAGTATGTCTTTAAATCTTATATGAATGTAGGTAATTTAAGAGAAAGCCTTTTTAACAGTGCTAAAATTTCAACAATAGCAACAACAAAGGAACCTTGGGAGAGTATAGTATTGTATCTGCATCTCCCTAGTGACTTTATCCCAGTCCACCATATGGTCCTCTAATTTCTAGCCCTGTGATGTCGCTTGTGGCCTATTTCAGGAACATACTCAAATTAACAGAGTTTACAGGGAGGCATGCTCAAATAAGTCATGAACTTACTGTTTTTTGATGAGATCAATAAGGCCTAATAGTAGCTTCTTTATAATGGTTTGGTCTGGTAGGATCTGAGAGGAAAGCCATGAAGTCGATAAAGTCAGCATGGGGTTTATTTTGTAACTGAAACGTTTGGTTGCTAGGAATTCCCAAGATCTGAAGAAGATAAACTTAGTCTTAGGGTCAGTTAAGGAGCCAGCAGCAGTCCCTTCCCCTTAAATATGCACCTTTGTAAGTCTCCCCTTTTGGAGCTTCCAAGGTTGATCAATATCTTTGTTGATCTGCATTTTTAAACCCCTGTAGGCTTAGGATGGAAGACAGTCTATCTTCTTTAATGTGTTTTTTCTATTTAATAGTCCTCAGTTGTATCCTATCTTGATTTTATAATTAGCTTCAAAAGACAACTCTCCTTTTGTATAGTCAAAATCTTTGTTCAGTGGACTAGATTGTAACCCCCTTATATTATCCACACAAAAATTCATTTTTCTTATTTTCTGGAGGAAAATGATTAAAGGAACTCTATAAACCACAATCATATTCTTCACTTGTCTCATACTTAAATGTGATGATGTATATAAATGGCTTTGCATCATGATAGTTTGGCATCCCTATCTAATAAATATCAAATTAAGGAAGAGAATAAAAACAATAAAGGAATTAATTATTTGCCCAGCTCTTTTAAACTAGTGTTAAAGACAACAGAAGAAAATAAGATATTTTCTCAAAATCAGTTATTTTATTATTGAATCTATTCTAAGCCAGATGTGGTGGCATATGCCTGCAATTCCAGCATGTGAGAAGCTGAGGCAGAAGGATCACAAGTTTGAGCTTATCCTGCGTAACTAAGTGATTTAGCTCTAGTAAGACCCTGTCTTAAAGTAACCAATATAAAATGGCTAGGGATGTAGCTCAATGCAAAGGCATTGAATTCAAATCCTTGTACCTAAAACAAATAGCCTATTCTAATGAATCATTCTAAGGACAAATGAAAGAACTGAAAGACTGCAAAATATATTAAAGTGATTTATAACATAAAAAATGCTTATTAAATATATCACCATGATTTTTAAATTGGTTATACCCTCCTTAAATTTGCTGGTACTAAAAAAGTAAGTATGCACTAACATTTAAAATATAGATAGTAATAGGAAGTTGAAAGCAAGAAAATTCAATTTGTTTTACACCCTGCCAATGTTGAACCTTGAGGATGATTATAACAATGTATTTTTAGTTAAAATATCAAATAATGCTATGGAATGAGTTAGTCTTTCTAGTACTCTTAACAGTGGGGTGAAAACTAGTGAACTGTGTTGTCTATGGGCAGCCTCATTACTAGACTGTGATGAATGTGACTGTTGCACATATAGGTGAAAAAGATTTGCAGCTTTCAGTGCCATGGGAGCAGCTTCATCTGTGTCCTTCCCCAGTCAAGTGATACAAAGCAAACTTGGCTGCTGAATAATTTCATGTAATTGTACCCTGGAGGGCTGAAATATACAGGAAGGAGGTCTTTTGTGTACAAGTACTCGTTTAAGAAACTACAATGGAAAATGAATACATCTGTTGGTGGACTCTTACCTGCAATTATCTTTAGCTGAAATTTCCAAATGTTAAACATAATGAAAATTCCCTGGATAGAAAAATGTCCCTGGTTAGCTTCAGTAGCTACTCATTACTTTCTAAATGTTCTTACCAGGCAAACTGAGTGAAAACAAATCCCTTTTATGAAAATATTTACCTGCAAAGCACGGGAGCAGGTTGACTGGTCTGTTGTAGGCAGTAATTCCTCCAAAAGGCCTTGTGATTTAGGGGTGGTGGTAGTGAGGGGGGGAGTTTTACTCCTTCAGCTGCCTAAGTCCTTCATAGGCATGTGCTTGATTAGGGGAAACCTTCTATGTCAATCTCCTAAACTGGAATTAATTGGTGTGGGATGCAGTTTCAGGTGGACAATTAGGATTTTCTTTCTCAAGAGAGGTGTTAAATATTTTACACCACACAGTATACATACATCATGCTTTACAACCCCTCATTAGCCCACACAATAAGCCAGGGGAGGGCTCTAAGCTATTGCCCTCATGTGATAGTCGAGGGGAAATTAAATAAGAGGTTGCTCTTGGCTTCACTCTGTGTTACAGGTAAAAGCAGGACTCACTAGTCATTTTATCTCTGAACTCAGAGCCAAGGCTTTAGACAATTAAGTACTGTACTCAGTGCTCATGAAAGCTAGTTTTGCACCTTCCCTCTCCCAACTTCTTCCTTCGATGCTTTGTTGGAGTATTTCGGAGTCACTGTTAAAGGCAGCAAGTTACACATTATCACCCTTGAAGATAGGTGGCTGGAAGCTACTTGAAAAGTAAAGATGGTGATTTTCTTAGCCCCTCACTTTTTAATCATTAGCTCTAGATATAATCCCTGCAAGCTTTTGGTTTCAAACTTTACCCCAAGAGAATGCAATGTCCTATGAGCACGCTGATGAGTTCAGACCACTGAGGAGTTGAAAACTCCAGATCTCAAAACTAAGCAGACAGCATCCACCTAAGGATTTAACAAGGCTATTTCCATGTAAAAGAACAATGTTGTTGCAAGAGAGGTTATTCCTTGGAAGACTCCATTAATCCTATAAATGTAAACTGAGACCTCATTCAGTGCAATCATATCACTTGCAAGCCTTTGAAGGTGAGCTGTGTTGTCTCTCTCTCAAATATAATTTTGTATTAAACTCTACTTTATACAGGATGGCCTATGTGTCTTGTCTAAATTTTTTTGTCTAAGACACAAGGGAAGTGTGTTGTCTGCTCCTTGTGGTGTTAGGCTTTCATCATGTTAAGACCCAGCTTCCTGGTGACAACTGTATAGAGCTAGGCCCTCTTGACATTTCCAGGGAAGTCTTCATCTCTTAGCGGCATTGTTTCCTAAGTTCCATGCCAAGGTTCTTTGCTTAGTCTGGATTTTGTTGTTTCATGGATCTGGCCTTGGGGAAACACTGGGAATCCTCTCATACTTATCCTCCATGTTCACTTGGGCACATTTCCTAGTCACCTATTACTGTAATTCTTCTTCATTATCATAGTCAGCAATCTTCTGCTTTTCTCGACTTCCCTCTTCAAAACTCTGCAGTGGTTTTGGAGGCAGTACCTCAAGGATCAACTTCCCCAACTCTCTTATGCAATCTTTTCTTTTTATCCTCTAATCACTATTGATAATCAATACCTGATTTTACAATAGGTATTTTGAATAAATAAACTAAAACACTGACACACCCTAAATGTACAAGGTGACAGACAAATACACTGTGTATTTTAATAAAAACATTATTATAGTAGAAGACATGTTGTCATTATTCTCTCTCAGAATACTCTGGCTTACCAGAAACACACTTATCCCATTGGTCTTGTAACTTTCTGAAGCAGTACTGGCAATCTTCTTTCATATTGCTCAGTCTGACTGCTTCAGTGTCATGAATTGACTAAAAAATTTTTACCTTTTATAGTCATTTTGACTTTGGGGGATGTGTCAGAAACCACATATTGGCAGACCTAGTGAACAATGGCTTGACGACATACCATAATGTTTTCATGAGCCTGCGTTTCCCCTGGCTGATCCTTGGCACCAGCATTCATGGCATTTTTTATCACACTTTATAAAGACAAAAAAGATGCCTTTCAGAAATGCTTCAGAAAATGGCATAAAGGCCAGGATAAATGTGCTCCATGCAAGGGAAGTATTTTGAGGGAATTAATGGCAATGGGTCTTTTGCTAATCTTTTCAAAAAATTTAAACATTTATTGTATTTTTTATTCTTGTACAATGCGACAATGATCAACCTCACTGTGGCAATCAATGGAATATTTTAAGTGATCATAGTAGAGAAATCTGAAAAATAATAATATTTAAAATGTTAAGTAGATGAACACAAAGGCAGAGTGTTATGTTTGTTATGATCCATTTGATTTCTATGTCTATTGACAGAGACTGAAAGGGAATATGAGAAACAAGATTAGAGATGATGTGGGTGGGAAAATTATTAAAAATTTTATTACTTCAGTTACATAGCTTCCTCAAACTTCAGATAATGATTGTTTTCTTTCAGTTCAAAATGTGGAATATTAGTAGGTCTATATCTGAACAAAAATGGTGATCAGAATATAAGATGCATTACCATAAAGGAATGGTTAAGCTTATGAATAGAATTTTGAATCACTTCGTATTATTATAACAACTCATATTAAAATGTCATTAAATCCAGTTGATAAATTTTAAAGTGGCTAAAACTAGAAAAAAATTGTTTTTAACCACTGTATTTTTTTCCCTCCATGTAGACAATTACACACTCTTAAGTAAAAAGCCCAGAAACAGAAAGGTCAACAGTGCTAGATATTAAGATGTTATAGGAGTTTCACACTCACATTTTGTTTCTTCTATTCCATTGGATTAGGTGCCTTTGAAACTAGCTCTTCAAATCATAGACGTTGGGCTAGGGAAGTAGCTTAGAGTTACAGCATTTGTCTGGTGTACATGAAGCCCTAAGTTCCGTCTCTAGCACTGCAGACAAAAAGCAAAACCTCTCCAATGTTCCAGTTTTCAGTGGTCTAAACAACAAACAAAATGTACATAGACAAAACTAGTAAGTTGCTTTCCTTCCAAAGTAAAGGAGAATAAAATGTTTCAGAACTAATTTGTCTTGTTCTTTGCTGTTGTCTTACACGTTCTCACGCCAGTGTTTTTCTGAGCCTGCAGTTTGGATGCTGAAAGTATGTACTGTGGACATCTCTCAGGTTGGTTCTGCTTCTCTATAAGTTCACAGCATCTCTAGTTAACAGGTCTTCCTTTCTGCAGTTGTTCTCATGCCTCTCAGATGGAAGGCATTAGAGAATAGGTCTGAAGCTGGACATCAAGCTTTTTGACTGCTCTCTAGGCTGAAGATAGATATAAAGCCAAATTCTCTGTGTTTTAAATTTTCCAGAGTGCCAAGATCCCAGCCTTGAATACTGGCTTGTTGGAATGCTAATTCTGAGAATGCAAGAGTGGCTCAGACCCTAAGTTCTGTGCCGTAGGGCCAGAGCTCAACCTGCCCTGAGCTGAAAATGGAACTTTCGATGTTGCATGCAGGTTATTAAAGATTCTGCTTACTTTACAATGGTCTGTTAACAGCTCTAATGTCTTTAACATGTGCAGCCTATTGACTTTTAAGTAACATTTTATTGAAGTAACTGCCGTGCTTATTAGCCCGTAAGATTTACGCTTCATTTTCAGTCCTGAATCTGAAGGAGGGGGCAGCCTTCCCTTAAACAGTGAGACTGGAGCACTGTGAGATAAGAGATACTCAGTGTGAATGGGAACATATGGGGTGCAGTAGGCTAGGAGGAGAAGCAGCAGGTCTCCTAGGATTTGAGGTGAGTTAAAAGGTCATAGAAAACCAATCACATCTTCATTAATGGGACTGAAATTTGGAGGAAAAAATATTGGAAGATGTGGTCAGTGTGTATGGTTTCTGTCATGGTTGTAGTGTTTTACAGTGTCATGTGGATAACTTAATTTCGGTGAGTGCAAAATTTTACATAAATGAACATGTAGAAGGCCTGCCAGGTCTGACTCCTGAATATAATACTCCATTTTTATTTAGGCATTTTGGAAAAATAAAAATTTGCTCATATGTATCTTCTATCTGTTCTTAGCTTTTGAAAAGGCACAGAATACTGTCATTAATACATGTCATTATGCACAAAATAAATTTAAATGTAAATTTCTTTATCTATAAAAACAAGGCAAGACAGAGTAGCTGGTTTTCACTTGTCCCTGAGATCTTTGGATGTGTCAAATAATTGTCTGTAGACTATAAAAGAAAACTTCAATACACTTAAAATTTGATTTTACATTAACTATATTAGAAATATGTTTGTCAAAAGTTTAGTATCAGTATAATTTTTCTTTTAGTTTTTCCTTATTGTTGAGGAAACAGTTACGGACAGACATGAGTTTATTTAATAAAAGATAATTTTTCCATGTCACTGTGTATTCACGAGCTCTGTAAGATGGGGGAAGAAATGAAATCTTCCAAAGTCTCTACCAAAGGTTATAGGATGAACAGCAAGAAGTATAAACATAAGGGAAGGCAAAAATAGGGCTTTTAACAATGATCTAGGGTTTTATGGTCTATGGAAAACTGCATGTTTCTCATCTCATTTTTCAACAAATGACTGAGAAATAAGCTGAAGAACCAGAGCACAAGGCATGTTTTCTTAGAATTTTTCTGAACCAGAGATAATGTTCAGAAGTTGTTGAACATATGTGGCAAAAAAAAAAAAGAAAAGAAAAAAGAAAAGAAAAAGAAAAAGAAAACAACCCTAAAAGACAGATAAGAACCTACAGCTAACTCTGGGTCAGTACTATTTCTTCTGCCTTTGAGACCTCCTATTCCTTCTGGCAAATCTCATCACTCATGCATTGAACTAATGGAAGAGAACTGTCTGTTGCAGCCCTGGGCTTAAATTAACAGCTTCTCAGTTCTACAGAGACTTAGAGAAATATACTAATATATTCACAACAGGAGGAAAGTGCCAACAGAAACAGAGCCTGAATTGGTTCCCAAGCAGGATGACAAAAATGTCGATCAGACCACACACAATTCAGCCACATTGCATGAGGACCCTGCAACAGACACTTGTTTTGTTTCACCCACCTATTGGCAGACCAGGAGCTCTTCACATGGGGACTGGATTGCTCCTGCCACTTAATTAAATTTTGCACTTAGCTTAGCAATGCAGAATCAATGTTGGTAATATTTCCTCCAAGTAGTTCAGTCTCTGAGGAGTGTTTCTTTTAAGAAAAAATTAGAAGGGAATAAGAATAGGGAAATTCACAAGAGAGTTCAGTTTGTTATCTGATACTGTATATTAGTGTAAATACTTTATATACATTAATCACATGTATATCTCTCAAATTTTGCAGTTTTATTTTAGAATATTTTTGTGATTCATGTAAAAATCCTTTAAGATAACAAGGCACTCAAGCAAGATTCAGCCTGCCTATTGCTAAAGCCTGGAAAGCCAATTTGAATTTAATAAAATTAGCTTCTAGTCTGCTGATTTCTGGAAATAGAATTGTTTAAAGAGATTGTTAAGTCACTAAAGCTGACACCAACTTGGAAATTTTTTTAATATTCAGATTATATTTCTTGAGAATTCTTGATCCTAACCAGAGATTACCCTAGTAAGGCAATGTTCTTCCTAAAATGACTAAACATGGTCTTGAATCTCGCTGCCTTGTATAAACCTAAACCATACAGACACAAAAATGAATGCTAAGTACTTGAAAATATTTGTGATGTTGTATTTAATTTCTGATTAATTGGAGATATGCTGCATGTGAAAATAATTGATAAAAGACTCAAAAAATCAGTTATAAATTTCAAACATTTTAGGCCTTTTTTCAATTTTAGTTAATGCTTTAGTCTCAATCCTTCTAATAAAATTAAGGTGACAGATCATTTACTTCAAAATTACAAGTAAAAGACATTATTGTTGAAAGATGCCCCGGGACATGCATAGAGTTTATGCAGAAAAATGGTGTTAGGGGGTGGTTAGAGATTTTCAGTAGCTCTGTATTCTCCCTGGAAACTGATTTCTCAGAACACTGCAGGGTTTGATATCTTAAAAATATAGAAGAAAGTGAAGAGCAAATTGTATGCAGATCATACATTTGGCAGTGTTATCAAAAGCATTTAAGATTTAGGTTTTTTTCTGATTTTAAGTAAAATGTAGTTGCATAAATTATTGCCTATGCATAATTAAGGAGGCTGAAATATGACTATAAAGTTATTTCATAAACCAGTTCTCAGGTTTATGAAAACTGCCACCAAGCCCAGACCCAAAGGCAAATGAGGAATTACACAACTAATTTAAATGTTGTTTATTAAATAGTATCACTTTTTTAGACTGTATTTTATAAAATAACAGGAAATAGTTTTGTAACTCCCTGGAGAAGAATAAGGGAATAATAAAGTTTAACTAATTTCAAGAACTTGACAGATTTCTATTTAGCAGTGCCAGTGTTATCTAAGAAAAAAATAGATTCTACTCTGTCTCAGCTATCATGTTCTCTCACATTTATATTAGGTGAAAAAAATCCCACAAAAATCAGATCATGTATTTTCACGATGTGATGTGAGTATTTCAAGAACTTGATTTTAAAGTTTCTGTCATGTTGTGGTACTTTTCTAAAAACATTTCTACATGTGATAAAGGTTTTAGAAATAGTGCATAGTAAACATTTAAGAATACCAAATATTTGGATATTTCTCAACGCATGGTTATTTTAGAAGGGGAGTTGAAGTCTGAGGCTACACCAGTGAAAATGCTTGCATAGAGAAAATATTATTTTCCTTGAAAAAGTGAGCAGTTTCTTTTTTGCTGCATCAAATGAGTCTAAAACATGGAAACTTGTTCTCATATGACATACTTTATCTTATTATTATGACAAAATTTAGTAAAATCATATAATGTAGGCTATCCCTAAAAAAGAAATTATATGTCAATTAAAATATAACTTGAAGCAAATGAAAGTTTTTTAACAGGGATGCTTAGTTTTTAAACTTTGAACATTGAAATATGGTAGATTATTTCTAATTTAAAGTCTGTCTAGATGCTTCAGAACTGAAGAACTGACTCAAAGAAATATGTATGTACAATTGTCTTAATTTAAAGTAACAGCACGTTAAGTAAATCTTATTTTAGATTAGTAAATTTATTAATAAAATTGTGTGTTACTATCTCTTGCTAACCACCATGTGAAAATTTTGGCAAAATTTTCATAACACTTAGTTTTCCATAAAATATAATGTCTGTTTATGTTACTATTTACAATTACAATAGATGGCTAAATTAATTACAGGAAATCTGTTCTTTTAAATTATTACATAATTGGAAGAATTTTAAAAATCTATTTATATTTTGAATCCATTTGTATGTGTACCTGTGTGTCTGTGTGTCAAGCCATGTTATTCTCTGTGTGAAAGGAGAAAAGATTCCACTGTATTTATCTAAAAATTCTACATATATGTTGGCTTTAAGTTGTTAACAGATGAGCATAGTTTATGGTATTGGAAAAAAATGATAAAAAAATCTCTTACACACATTACCACAATCTTGTCAATTTCTGTTAAACATGTATTTGCATTGCTGATCATATTAAGGCAATTTCTAGAATCTCTTTAGAGACAGGAGCTTTATAAAGACAATGATTGCAGATAGCAACATATTCTTTGCTATTTCCATACCCAGTTTTTAATTTTAAAAAGATTTTGTTTGTCCTCTCTGCATAGTTTTACTTATTTTTTTAAAATCACAGAGACTGAATGGTTTTTAGCAATAAGTGTGGCAAACACATCTGTCAAATCTTATTGTTTTCACAGCATTTTTTAAGATTTTTAATTTTATTTTACAGAGAGTAAAACAAAAGAGGACAGAATAAAGCAGATCAGAACAGAACAATGCAAGCAACACGGCACTTTACAAGAAATAGGATATCAGCAGTAACTACCATAATGTCTCTTTCTTTGAAATAGTTGAGCATAGCTTCACACACAATAATATCAAACATAACAAAATAGAATAAAACCATTTAAGAGAATGAAAGTATTACAAGGCATTCTGAACCAAATAACAGAAAATGAACAATGGCTACTATAATATCTCATTTTGCATAAAAAATTTGTTTATATTATTACATATATTAAAATCCAGTAAGACACAACATGATAAAGCCAACGGTAATAGAAGAACAAAAGCATGTTAGGATTTCAAAGCAAGATGATATTAAATCAGCAATGGCTGCCATAATTGTTCTCTTCAAAGTAGCTGTTCATACCATCACACATAATAAGATCAAACAAAACAGAATAAAACCATTCCAACCAATGAATGAAAACATTATAAAACTTCAAAGCAATATAATGGGGAACCATGATTACCATAGAATCTTATGTATTCTTACCATTTCTTACACTAGGGAGACTATATGGTATTTATACATGTAAGTTTGATTTATTTCACTTATGAGTATGGCCTCAAGTTGCATCTATTTTATTTGTAAATATCTCAATGTGATCATTCTTTATAACTGAGTAGTACTCCATTGTAAAAAAGTACAACAATTTTTTTTATCCATTCCTCAGTTGATGGGCACTTAGGTTGTTTCCAAGATCGGGCTATTACAAATTGTGCTGCATTTTTACACACATGACTTTGAGAGGTAGGCAATTCTCATATTTGCTTTATAGATGAGGATATTGAGATACAGAAAGTCTAGGAGTGGATCTTCCATTTTAGATCCTAGTATTGACTGCATGTTAGAATAAACTGGGGCATCTTTTACAATCCCAATATCCCCCCAGGCTGCCTTATAAACCAATAAATCAGAATTCTGAAGGTGGAACACAGAGGTCGGTATATATTTAGGCTCTCCCAGGTGATGGCAGTGTTTAACCAAGATTAAGAACTGCTGTACAAAGTCATAATTGGAGGCTGGTCCAACCAGGTTCTGAGTTTTCTGGATTAAACCAAAAATCTTTGGGTTTTTCCTTTTCGATGAATGGAATTTTCTAAGGTATTGGAACACAGAGGAATTTATCATCAGCTCACCTTTGTATACAAGAGTACTTTAATCCTGCACACCATTTTTGCATGTGTTTTATCCATCTCTATTTGTAGAAATGGAATATAATACAAGAATTTGAGGTAGGACTTAATAGGAAACTTACAGGTCAAGTCAAGCTCCAGTCTCAGTGATGTTCATTGACAAGGACTGCTTAGCAAGGCTTACTATGGATATAAAGTTTTGTCTCCAAATCTCAACTAACATAAGGTCCTGAGTGGTACTGGGAAGCCTATATAGCTTGCATACTTGTTTTTCTAAAGTTTGTGAGTATGTTTTGCTAATAAAAACATCATGCTGGTTTTATTTTGTTTTGTTTTTTGTTTTTTTGCAACAGCTATCAAGGTGTTAAGTAGAGTAAGTAATGTTTACTGGGCTGGACTATCCAAAATATTGGCAAACTCTTCTCTCAATACTGTTTCAGATACTGACCTTCTTGATAAATTAGGTTTCCTTCACACAAAAACTCCAGAAGAAATTTGGGGAGGAAACTTGGTATTGTACCACCTGCCACAGGAGCCAGCATATATCATGATCAACCACCAGCAGTATCTAAAGTTAAACACAAATATGTGCCTGTCGATATGCGTACTATATTCAAAGCACTTCTCAGTTCTATCTGGCTTGGCTGCTCAGTCATCAAATGCAGGTCTTCAAAGTGTTCCCACTAATGATCTTTTGGTCCTGATAGTTTCATATTGTCCCTTCGAAAACATGGTCCCGGAAGACTTTCATTTACAGTAAAGGATGCATACTTGATAAAGTAGACCAAGTTCCTAATTTTAGGGTTATTTGCATTCAAATCACAACTTTAGATTAAAACACGAAAGCTAAAAATTGTGGCACTTAAGGCACTAACCTGATTTTGAGACATATTTTGAAGTAACAGAACTTTGAGTCTGACTGTGAAATCATGTGGCATAGCTATCTACCTACTTCTTTCCCATTAGCCTGGGCCCAGGGCTGGCACTGTCAGATCATTCATGGAATGCCATGATCAGCTATCCACAGGTAATCTGTCATATACAGCCTAGGAATCTCATAGAAAGAACTGCAACTAAGGAAAACAAAATTTGTTTGCGAAGGTGATATGGATCCTGGGAAAAGAGTCTTCATCAGGAGAAAGAGGTGGGAGTGTATAATCTCTCTGAAATTTTTGCCCTGGGGAAAAGGGACTTTTCTTGCAAGCAGTATGGGAAGGTCAGCAGATAAAACCAGGCAAAATCATTCAGTTTTTACTTAGTAAAGCTATATTAAAGATTAACAACATGAGAATTAATATCACAGAAATTAAGATAAAGATTACCTCATTGAAAAAGGAGCAGCAAGAGGTTTTTTTTGTACCAGGGATCAAACTCATGACCTTGCACTTACCAAGCAAGTGCTTGAACCGCTGTGCTAAATCTCCAGCCCAGCAAGAGGCTTCTAAAGCAGAGCAATGTTTTGTTTCTTATTCAGTAGTGTGTTTATTTTCTTATTATTCTTTGTGCAATGAATGTTTTATACATTCCTCTTTATGTTTGCACTATTTTACAAAGAAAGATATTAAACTGGACTACAAAGTATAAAATTTTTTTTCATTTCATATTATTTTAGTGATACACTTGATTTGTCTGTGTACAAATTGTTAAATAATTCCATTAACTTGTAGCATCTTTAACTTGAAGTTTTCAAAATTCTTCTTTAAAACACAAGGATAATTTCTTATAGAGGCAAAGGTAGAGTAGAGCAAATGGTGATTCTTCTCACTTAAAAAAGAAAAAAAAGGCCCTTTCTTTCTTATCATTGCTATTTCTGAAAAGAAGAAATCCTGAGAGATAAATACAGTGGCAGTTGTACTGAGGCAAAACCAGTCACTGGAAGAGAAGACTGAGTAGCAAAAAAATGCCATTTAATTTGTTCAATTTTTCAAGCATTTTTCTTGGGAAGTATTCCATTATTTGACCTTTTGTTCACAGACTTTTCCTCCCTCCCCAGTGTTACTGATTTTCACCTTAGTTAGGCCTGCAAAACTCATTTGTGAAGTTGCCTGGAAGATTTCTGCCAGCACAGGGGCATGTGGATCCAGGAAGGCTGGAACAGGCTTCTGAATCTGGCTGATAGTTCCAGTCCTTTTCCAGGGGAACTGCCTGAAGAAATGCCTGCCAGGGCCTGTTACATTTGTAGAGAGAAATTTTTTTTTCACATTGTATATGGGAGTCTCGAGGCCGTGCCAATATTAAAAATGGTGATAACAATAAAAAATGTTTAAATTAGAGCAAACAATTAGCCTTCGAGTTAATGCTTTAACACATTTCTACTGTGGATACAGAAGTGATGAGTAGAATTTAATTTTTTAGTCCGTGCTACACTAAAATTGCAATTTTGAAAGGAATCTAGGAAAGATATTGTTCTTTTTATTTTATAAAAAGATCATTGGAAGGAAAATAGAAGAGATGTGGAGATATATATATATATATGTATTATACATGCACATATATGAGTATATATATATATATATATTGTCTTTAATGTATGGAGCCATTTCACAGTAACTTGCTTTTGTTCTTAATTTTCTAAATTTAGTGACTCACACATGCAAAATCTCATTTAATACCTCAGAAAGTTTAATTGGATTTATTCTTATTTCTAAGTTTTGGCAGCATTAGCTAATCTTATGAATCCTTTGCAAAGTAATGACATAGAAACATTATGAATAGGGATAGTAGAGTCAAAACTGATAATTTCACTAGAAATCGTGTGAGGTTGAATTTGGTACCTCCGGCTCACAAGGTTTTCTTTGTTGTGGCAGTATTTATTTACTCCCACCTATTCTGTCTGGGAGAGGAAATAGCCTTTCTTTAAGTCACAGCACGAAGCATTTAAAGTAATTTTTAGGATCAACTGCTCAACCACTGGCGAAAAATAAAAGTCATTTAAAGTTGCTAATGTTTTAAATAGGCCTAAGCATTGAAGCCCCTTTACCCATACCCCTGGAGAACTTTAGCAAAAAGTGCAGTCCCACGGTGCACTTTGCTATATTAACCATGGGGTGGCGCTCTAAGGCCCAGCTTTGCCCGCCGTGGTCTGTTGTTCTATTGCAAGCAGCGTCTAAGGAATCTTTTCAATACTTATTCTTAATCCCCTTCTCACCATACGTTTAAATTATTTACATTAAAACTCCACTGATGAAAATAACTAATTAGAAATTATTTGGACATTTGTACACCTTGCTATCTCAAGTATGTTTATACAGCTGAGAGAAATAGAGGCTTGTAGCAGTATCAATAATTTCAAAATTTGAATTTTTTTCCTAAAAATATTCTATAGATAAAAAAATCTTGCTCATATCTAAACTCTCAGAGATCTACTTTATTTTTTAAATAAATTATTCCATCTAATACAGTTTTAAAATACAGTGATTCAAGTTTATTATTGAAGGCAGAGTTAGTGTATTTTTTAATAAGAAAAAAAGGAAGGTGACTACATTTTAGATGAATGAAGAATTCAAACCAGAATTTTTGTTTTAGGCTAGCACCTCAGACTACGCTCTGTGAAAAGCACTAGAAAACAAACAAACAAACAAACAACCGAAATCGTGGAATAAACTACAAATGAAACGCCCTTCCCCAAATAATTGCAATCATTTTATTGGTTAACTGGATGGATATATTTGTCTTTGCAAAGGAGAAAAATAGCATTCCATTTTCAAAAGGGAAAAAACATAGAAGGTAAGGTTTACAGCTATAGAAATATATCATTCATTTTTAAATGTATTTTTCTTAAACGGACTGGTCTGGTCAAACACCAGCATCTTCTATTAGTGAAGAAAAAAATTCTGCATATGCAAAATTAGGATCCCAACATATCTAATTCATGTTACTTAATTATCATATCATGGGCATTTTCCCAAAGTATTAAATGCTCTTAGAAAACCTAGTTGTTGATGGCTGTATCATAATTGCTTTAATAATTTGCTTATTAATCATTATGCTGGGTCTTTGCTATGTTTTCTAAACACTGCAATGGTTTGATAATTGTAAATAAAATTGTGATAGAGATCTGTGTACATTAATTCTTGTTAAGCAACAGTTTAATTTTTAAAGAAAATTTTCTTTCAGTATAAAATACTTCTGATTTTAACTTAAATTTTTTGTTAAAAAAGATGTTTCTTTATATAGATGTAGATAATTATAAATTTATATGATATAAACTTATTGGCTATAGACAAGCATTTTTTTTCTTGATCTGGATTTTAAATTTCCTAATCAGAGAAAACTAGTTCAGAACCATTTAGATTAACTTTGAGATGAGAAATTTCTTGAAAAATAATTCCTTAAAAGTATAACATCTACCTCCAGAATTATTTGTTAATATTAGGTTTATGTACTTGACAGATCTGAAGTATTAAATCTAATATAGTACTTAAATATTGATATTTTATTTTAATTTCTATCGAAATATTTGTGTTTAAAAAGGAAACCAAGAGCTATAGTGGAAAAAAAGTTCAAGGCTCTAACTCTAAAAATATGTCCTTAATTCCTAGAGGATCATTTATCTTATTGTTTGTACTGAAAACGAGCTTCCCATGTGAAGTTTGTTAAAGACAGAGGACGTGTATCTATAATCTCTAAGTAATTGGTAATAACCTGAAGACATGAAGGGTTATGATCGAACATGGAGTTAAATGTGCAGTGTCTGCTTTGAAATTTTCTTTCTGTATTTGTGCATGAACTTTTTCCTGGATAATCAGGCATGGCCTCTTTTTCTTACACTGTCTGTTTACACACACCATATCATGTTTTTCTACTAGAGAAAACCTTTTCCTTTTTAAAAAATTTTCCAGGGAGAAAGTAAGACAATTTTCAAAAAACTTGATTTTCACCCTTCAGCTATTTAAACTAGAAAATGCAATTTAAAACAGACATGACAGCATTCTACAACTATTTTCATTGAACTAGATTTCATCTTTAATGTTTTTCCTCATGATTGCTTACATAAGTTTTAAATGAACTGATACAATTTGAAAAATTGAAATATTGGATTCACACATCAAAAGAAGACATTCCTTCAGATAGGGTGCTTTTAAAAGTGTGTCACATTTAAAGAGAACAATACCCCTTTAATGGAGATCTCTACATGAACAATGAAGGCAAGAAAAGTTACATCCGTTTGGGTTTTCCTTTCGCTGTTATTATTACTAAAGAAAGATAAGCAAAGAGAAATTCTCTAAGCTTCTAGAGACTAGTGACCACCATGAAGAATTTTTTTATACCCAGGCCAGAGACTGGTGCAGGTGGGTGTTTTGCACGCAGAATTTGGGTGGTGAAATGAGTGCACTGGGGAAGTCAGATTCTCCTGCTCTCCATCTGTGAATGTCTGTCATTTGGGGACAATGATCAGCACTATATTTTCTTAACCCAATATGGATGGAGAATGTGTTTGGATTGGATTGTGTGACATCCCCCTCTCTACAAACAGGCCCGAGAGGGGTAGGGGCCAGTTTCTTTTTCAGGATGAGTCTAATGCATTCAGCTGTTATCACACTTTGCTGATTGTAATCACTCGTTTTATGGTTTCTTTTCCAGCTGCTCCCAAAATTCATTGCATTGTCTTCTAGGTTGATTTTTAATATCCTATAATTCAAAGTTCTAAGAAGGAAGAGTGGAAATAGAAATACATACCCTGATTCTCTCTCCATTTTTTTCTTTTTTTTCTTCATGGGGAAGGGAGCACTTAAGATTTGGACACATTCCTCAGCCTTCTTTTTGGAGAAATGTGTTCTTTGCCGTAGGGAAGAAGCTAGCTAGGAACACACTCACAGGCTTCTTCAGTTGATAAAGGAATTGGGAAATGACCTTACATAAATATGCAAACTTCTTAAATATAAAAATTTCTGTCTTCAGAGCTTTTATGATTAAAACGTTTCTTTTTTAAGAGTGGCAGGAAAGCAGTAGTACTGTGTTGACATTTTGTGATTTTTACATTCCCTAAGAAAATATTTGCTCTGAACTCTATTGTTCTAACACTTGCTCATTAATGGTTAAGACTAAATATTGTGTGAAAGGCAGAGCATCTTTGTTCTTTGTAAAACTGAAAGGCAAGGGAGTCCTCATGTGCTGTCTCTGAAAATATCTTGACTTCCGTTTTAAAATCAACTTATTTCAGGGAAAGGATGTACTATCAGTTTTAATGTTTTGGGCCAGAATTATAGATTTCCTTGTCCATATTTTTGACTATGCAGGAGTGGCTGCTTTCAGTCATTCTTAAGTTGTTGGAAGTCTATATGCAGGTGGCACAGGTGAAGGGCTGCCTGTAAATCAGGAGAGCTCGGTTTCTTGATTTCAGTAAGGGGTCATTTTACTATCTGCTGTCACCACAGCTGTCAGCAGGATGCCTTGACTGTCCTGTCAACCAGGAACCAACTTCCTTAACTAATTGCTTAGATCAGCTAATCTACATCCATCATCTGAAAAGGTCAGGCGGCTCTGAGCACCCTGAATCTTAGATAAAACTCCTATCCTGGGTCTAAATATGAATGTTTGAGCGACCAAGAATTGAGACGCCCAAAGGCCTACCTGCATGTAGAATCAGAGAGCAGATTGTATACCGAGGATTGAGGGAGCCTCTGAGCTCACAAACCTAAGTCACCAGCTTGTGTCTCTCTTAGACAGCTGTGAATCATTAGAAGATTCCATTCATTGATCAAAATATATCAAGAACCCCAATAGAACTGAAAACCAAATCACTGTTGCATATGCACTTGTACAGGTTTTGGAGGTAGCCTTTGCTGACACAAACATGCTGTAATTCTGAGATATTTACAAGTTTTTTCTTGAGTTAAATTTCTAAAAATGTGTCAGCAGCATTGTTGTAGTGTAAGGTATGTACATGATGCACACACTTCCTTTTACAATACAACCTCTCTTCCCATAGCCTCTGCTCAGTTTTCCAAAACAATTAGTTAATTTATTCTTTAGCTAGCATTTATTATGGCTTACCTATTTACCAGGCATTATTTTAAGCATTTTATATGTATTGATTAATTTAATCATACATCAGTTCGATGATACAGGTACTTTTATTTTTCTCATTTTGTGGGAAATCTGGCTTATGGAGAAGTTAATTCATTTTTGGGGATTCATGTTTGTGAATCTGCATAGTAGTCAGACTTTGGAAAAGCTTTTGAAGAAATAGACTTTGAAATGGAAATTAAAGGCAAGAAGGAGCAGGGAGGGCTTGTTGTTCCACAGAGGCAGATGGACAAGGAGTAGACTTTAGAGGATGGGGTGTGTGGGAGGGTGGGGGCTGCTACAACACTGGGTTTGGGAGAACCAGAGGCCCATGCTGGGGCAGAGGAGAAATGAGAGCAAAGGAGCCAATACGGACAGACGCCAAAGCAGCTTCAGTAAGTGATAATCCCCTGGTCAAGCTTCCAGCACTTGGCAACTTGATTTTGTCACTTTCACCTACTGTACTAACTAAAAAAACTTAGCAAATCTATAGCCTGCTTTTCTTCCTTCCCCTTTCCTCAAACTCCTGTCATTTAAAAAATAATTTTCTTTACTGACTGAAAAAGCAAAATTTATTTATTGTAAAAAAATATGAAAAACATAAAACAAACACATACAGAAAGGAAAAAAGGAAATTAAAATATTTCTTATTATACTTCCCTAAGGTAACTCCTTTCAGTATCTGTCATGTACAATTTCAGACCTTTACAAAAAGAAAACAGACTCACAATGTGTGGTATAATGTACATAGAGCTTTTTAATTTCCTTACCCTCCTTACATTTTAGCTTGTTGTGGTGAATACTTGTGATATTTTTATCCAAAATCATTTTAATGAAATTTAATGCATACCTCAAATTCGATTTGTTTATTAAACAGATCTACCGTCCTTAGCAGATGGATTCTTTCCCCCATTTAAGATTATTTGCTATAACTTTATGCAAACGGATTCATTAATCCTAAATACACATGTGTACAAACACTCTTGCACTTTCAAACTTTTGATTGACAGCTTTCGCGGACAGGCAGAGCCAAGCTCAGAGCAAAGGCTGTCGCCGCTGCTTGCCACCAACAGGTGGCGATGGCTTCCACATGGACGCTGTCACTTGCACTTAAACAATTACAGAAGATTTTCTGATATTAACCTTTAAACCTGTAATCAATTTGATAAGTAAAATGGTATTTATTGTTTATAATTATGTCTTTGGATGGTAAGAAAATTGGACTGTTCTTTATCTGTTCATCTATACCGCTTTTGTAATTTGTCACTTCTTTTGCTCATTCTTTTTCTACTGAGGTGTTTGTCTTTCTCATACATTTCTAAATTATCTTTCTATGGAAGGTGTCAAAAATCTATAGATATAGTAAATACTATTCCAGTCTTTCATTTATCTTTCATCTTTTTCTAATTTTTATTTTTCTAATAGGGATTGAACTCAGGACCTTGTTTGCCAAGCAGACACTGTGCCACTAAACTATATCTGTGGCTCTCATTTGTCTTTTAATTCGCAGAATTTTTAATGGAACAGGGGGATGTACAGAAGTTTTAAATACTGCTGTCATTTCTATTTTATTCTGTATGATGTTTGTTTTTTTACTTGAAAAGACTTCCTTTATCTCAAGATCAGAAAAATGTTCCCATGCGTTTTCTTTGCTTTTTATTACTTGATTTTGATACACTTGGTATTTATTTCACTATGAGATGATGGGGAGAAATTCAACATTATTTTTTCCCAAAGAGCTAATTTTTTCTATACCTCTTTTTGAGTAATATCACAGGCTGGTATAGAGCCTGAGCCCCACCTCTTCCTTTGGCCTCTTCTTTTCCTGTTCCCCTCTTCACCCCTATTAAGAACATATATTTATACTGTATGTACTTCTTTAAAATATGGTTTCTTTTTTAAAGTATGTAATGGCTTTCTAGATCAACACACATGTATCATTTTAATATATCAGCATTCAGTTATCTGCATACTATTCTACATTGCAGTACATTTAACCAATGTAATTATTCTTATTTCCTGATCACTATGTGACGATGCTGCCATTAGCACTTCTGTGCACAATCTGTTTCAGACTGATACTTTTAATTTGGGAAAATAGTTTTTTTTAGAAGTAATATTGCTGAATCTAAGAGTACATGTGAATTTATTTTATTTTATCTTGTTTTATTATTTTATTTTCTATCAGATTGTTTTTCCAAATGGGCATATTAATGAATACTCTCACATATAAATATTTCCTATAAACTCTCCTTTTGTTCTTTCTTCTTTATTGAAACTTCCAGTGTGCACAATACTGTTCTTACTACAGGGATACAGAATGTGGCAGTACTCACAGTGGACTCAGGTTCTGCTCTCAACAAGTGGCAGCTTTGGCTTGCACTGGAGACTGCTTCCTCCAAACCACCATGGAAGAGCACAGCAGAAAACAAAGCACAGGAAACAACTTAAAGTTGAATTTAGGGTATCTCTTTTCTTATCCTGCCTTAGCCTTCAGCGCCATTGCCTGTGCAACCTCCCATTCACACAGCCAAACCATAGCAATTTCTTTCCTTCTTTTCTTTCTTCCTTCCTTCCTTCCTTCCTTCCTTCCTTCCTTCCTTCCTTCCTTCCTCCCTCCTTCCATCCCTCTCTTCCTTCCTTCACTTCCTTCCTTCTTTTCTTCTTTCTCACCTTCTCCCTCCTTCTATTTTGTCTTTCTTCTAAGGATCGCTGACTTTGGGAGACTAAGCCTTGAAAAAAATATTGGATAATTTTAAAATAAGTTTTACATGGAAGATAGCTTTACTTTGTTGTCCAGCACCAAGAAGTTAGAAGGGTTGATTATGATCTCAACACTTTCAGCATCTTCAGAATCATTCAAATGTTTCTATTTGCATCATCTTTTAATCCTCAGAGAGACAAAGTTGATTAGTGGTTAAGAGTATGAATTCTCAGGCTGCCCAGCTGGACTTGATAATGTACTTTCCATCTTGGGGAAGGCAGTTCACTATCCAGCAAAGTCATACAATTTGGGGGGGTGCTTTTCACACAAAACACTGTGGGGTGATGCATGTAGGACTTCTTAGATAACTTAAACCTAGAAAGTAACAGTCATTAAATAAGCAAATATTATTATTATTGTCTTTTTGGCATCCCACTAGAAGGTGTTATTAATACCATCTCAAATATGGATGAATTATGCTCCAAAACAATGAAGCTAATGTTAAAAGTTAAACAGGAAGTCAAAGCAAGATGCTACTTCCCAGACTCCAGACTCCTATGACTGTTATTTTTATTTTTCATGTTAGGAGCACTTTATCTCAGAAGATAGGTGTCCTCTATTATTTTGTTGGTGTCTTGTTGTTGTTGTTGTTTTCCTGGAGATACTTTTAATAGTAGGCAATGGAATAGGAACATCATAGCAAAATACCAGTTTGAGGTACTGAAGCTGGTTTACCATATCAACACTAATCTCAGTTGCAATCTTACCCTCTTACACCTACCTTGTTCAATGCCTTGAAAGTTCCAGTCATTTCCAGATTATAAATTCTTTGAAGACAAGGACATGCTGTATTAATCTTTGATTTCCACTAAAGCGAAACACAAGAAGGGCCTTGACTCCCCCACTAAGAGTTCCCACTTAAAACAAGATTCTTTCCAAAAAATTGTTTTCACCAGTGATGGTGCTTCAAGAACTGTTGAATTGTCCTCCAGTATTTTCTGCAAGTCTCCCATTGTATTATGCTTGAACCTGACCTTCCTGGGATGACAATAGTAAGCACCACCATCTTTTTCAAGGCAAATGTGGACAAATGCAGCACACACAAATAGATCATCATATCAAGTGCAGACACTGGTGCTGAGAGCTAAAAACTGATTAAGCCCTGACCAAGAAGCCTAGTATTGTATACAACAGTTGCCTATAGACCTGTATACCAAAGCTTGTGAACTCATCCTCCTTGGGTTCACAAGCTTTACTTCCTGAGTCCTCAGAATCTTATTCCACTAACAGGCCCAATAAAATCTGATTCAGATGGCATTGCTAGACACTTTGTGCCTCAGCTGGTCACACTAAGAGGTCAGAGCTGGTAACAGCAAAAAGAGCTATACTTTGCCTTCTTGTTTTTATAGTCCAAAATTGAGCAAAAGAAGCTCAGTAGCTTAACACTGGGATGTACAATAATATTTCATTTCTAGCAAGCGCCCAATAAATGTTACATAGAAATTAGGATCTTAGTATTTAAGAAAGAAGTCACAATTCCATTCCTTTCAGTTCTCAGTTTGTAAACTTGGTATCTGGCTAACTCTACAAAACAAACATTTTTATTAAGAAGTAGTACAGCAATCCTACCTTAAAAAGGTCTAGAATAGAAATTTTTTAATTCGGATTATAGGCTATGAAATATAGTCACCTCAAAATGTCTCCAAGTTTTTACTTGAGGTTCCTAAAACAAACAAACAAACAAACAAACAAACACAAACCATTTCTGAAACTAATGCAAAATCCACCTATCATCTTAAAATCTGAATAATATTGCTTAAATTTAAGTATGGTCTAAGCAGGGAATGCCTAGTAATTTGCAAAAAGGAAGAGTATAATTTTCTTCTTAAAAATAAAAATATATATCTCACAATTTTATGAGAACTGAGTCTTATGAATATTATATGAATGCACCATTACATTTCAAGATAAGCAGAAACCAAATTCATGTCTTAAAATAATAGCTAGAGTTAGAATGCGTTCTTATGTCACACATTCTAATGAACATTTTAATAACTAAAATTAAATAATGATGTGTAAGTTTAACACTGTAACTTTTGTGTCCATGAGGTGGTAAGTTAACAGCTGTATTTCAGTAAGAAACTACTTTGCTAACTAATGCATTACATAAATAATATCATTTGGTTATTTAAAAAGTTTTAAAAAATCTTATTTTTGAAATAAAAAATGCTTATTCTCCTTAATAAGGAAGCATATCCATGTAGTAAAATTCCTGAATGCATTGAAATATTCCTCTTAGCTGTCTTTTTGAGTTTATGGCTGCAGAAATTTACACACCTCTTCTTAAAATGTGCTTCCCCTGTGAATCAGTAGACATCTTTTCCAGGCAGCCATTGATCCTTTCATTTTCTCATTACTGCTAAGTCTTATAAGCTGTTGAGAATAAATAACCATGCTATTAACCATAACTATTTCTTCACATAAAAAGTTCATTCACTCACTGAATATTCTATTTCACCTCTACCATTAGTAGATTTTCTTTGTGAGTGAAAAGGTAGCTTCCATGTACTCTCAACTTCAGCTGCATCCCAGCTGTGTTTATTAAATAGAGATTTCACATTGTCTGACTTTTTTTTCCTGTTCCATCATTTTCCCCATCTGGCTTTTTGCACTGTATCCTAGTGAACAAATCCATATTTTTACTAACAGTAGAATATATATATGTCTTTCCCTGATGATAGCAGTTAACATTCCTTTAAAAGCTTTCATTTTACCTCTGTTCCCTTTTTCACATTTCAACTATGTGAAATTGGATGATTTGAGACAATTTTAGCAGCTTCTCACTCAAATATAATCCCTTACGACTTCTGATGGTTTTGAATTCTTGGCAACCATTTTCTATGCCACTAAGAATTCCTGTAAAGCAGAGATTGTTAAGAATTATAAGCACAAAGTGCTGCCTGAAAGAACAAAGAGGACACATTTCACTTCAAGAAGAATAAAATGGAATCTCACAGTAACTTGCCAAGATTTTCCTTCTTCCATAGTGGAAATAGGATGAAGGTAGGGTAAATGTACTCCAATGTTTGAGGAGGGATGGAGCCCCAGAACTTTCTTAGGTTGGAATTTCTTTTCTTATAAATGCAAATATATTAATCTGTCAATTTTCTAACACTTAACTAATGTTTGAAATAGTATTTTCTCTTAAACTTGCCCAATAAGGACAATAAATCAAATTCTTTTGGGGTATTACCTGGAAAGTCATGTTTAATCACAAATGAGAAAAGAACTTTGATTTATTTGTACATATAAGAAGTTTGCACAAAATATTCCACAGATGTTTAAAATTACATATTTGTTAATCTCTAATTTTCTAAATTCAAATAATAGTTCTTTAAATGTTGTTGAATAGAGACCTGGTAAGGCCCTTCTCAGTGACCCCAAGCAGCTGGGGAGTCTTGGTGTGCTATGTGTGGCCTGCTGAAGGTCTGTCCAATGTACCCCGCCCAGTCGGTGAGCCTAGTTGTGATGCACAAGACCTGGGAAGGCTTGCCTAATGACCTCCACTCAGCTTGGGAGACCTTCTCCAGTATGAACAGCCATCACCAACTCAGGAAGTGACTGGGATTTTGCATTCAACTGCTCCATGGGAATATATGAAAATGACAAAACAAAAGAGCAAAATGCAATCTCAAACATCCAGGCTTTCCCAAATGAGTCTTCTATGGACACAGAAGAAAGTGTAAGTTACACACCTGAAATTTTTCAAATCATAGCACTGAAGTAAAGAGACAATTCTATGAACCTGTAAAAGAAATCAGATCAGAAATAATCTGAGGTAAAACAAGAAATGATTAATGTAATGAAAGAAATGCTGAACACATCTAAAGAAGACAGTTAAAAAAATAGAAAAGCATTGGAAAATTATGGAAGTCTTGAATGAACAATATAAGAAATAATTAGAATGTATGAAACAGATTTGAAGAGATAGCCAGGAAATAAAAAATTCCATCAAAACTACTTGAATGAATGTGAAGATAAACTTTCAGACCTCAAAGACAAGATTGCAGCTAGTGATAAGGAAAGGAAAGATCTCTTTACAAAAAACAAGGAACCAGGAAATAACAATTCAACAGTTACAAGATGATGCTAAGAAAAACAGCATGAGATTGGTAAGTGTAAATGAAAAAGATGATAACACAAATTATATAAAAAGACTATTTACAGAAGTAATAGAAGAAAACTTCCCAGGTATGTGAAAAGAAACTGACATACAGATAAGTGGGTTAGCCACAACCAAATTAAACCAATTATCCATAATCAAAATAAATCTACACCCAGATATATAATAATCAACATCCATGAAATTCAGTATAAGAACAGACTATTAAAAACAGAGAAAAGAGGCAGATCACCTATAAAGGAAAATCTATCAGAATCACAGCAGACTTCTTGACACAAATAATGAAGTCAAGAAGAGCATGGAGTGAAGTATTTCAAATCCTAAAAGAAAACAACTTCCACCCCAGATTGATGTACCCTGCAAAACTATCTTTCCAATTGATAGAGAAATAAGATACTTCCACAACAAAGAACAAATGAAGAACTTCATTATCAAGCCAACCCTACAAAGAGTACTGAAAGATATTCCAGATAGACATAAAAATGACTATGATTTCAAGAACAACAACAGATGTTAACAGTTTTGTTCCAAGAACTAATAGAATTTGTAGCACAATCATTTTAGCTATCTTAAGTGTGTTTATACAAATTTAGAACATTTGTAGGATTGGATCAGTTTTGTATGATTGTGTCTGGTGATCTGAGGAACTCTTTTGAAGATCACTAGTAAAATAGCACCTTAGTTATGTTCCTACCACCTTGTTTTGAAGGTCTATATTGTCATTGTTTTGGGCTCTTTGCTATTGCTATTTATTTATCCTTTTTGTTTCTTGTTTTCTAGTAATTTGTTTTTCCCTGTAATGCAGAAAGGATAGATGTGCATGTAGAGGCTTATATATGCTTAGAACTTCTCCTAAAAAGTTTATGAGAATCAATTGTATTATGCGTGATGAAATGACCAGCTATGGTGAAGAAAAAGACATTATGATATCCATTGCTGATTTCCTATCATCATGCTGTGAAATCCAGTAATGCCTTTATTCTTTGTTTAGAGTGGTTTTCATCTGTTTTGTATTATTTGATTTCAATATACATTATATGGCTATTTTGAAGAAAACAAGGGGCATTATGGTAGTCATTGTTGTTGATTTTCCTATTGTCTGGTTTTGAAGGCCTGTAATGCCTTAATTATTCATTTTTGGTCAGTTTTATATTGCATTGTTTTGTATGAATTCATTGTGTGTGAAGATATAGACAACTATTTAGAAGAAAGCAAGAGACATTATGGTAGCCACTGTTGATCTCCTGTTGTCTTGCTTTGAAATCTAAGTCACTTATATTGTTTTCTTTTTATCTTCTCTGTTCTGTTTTGTTTTACCCTCTTTAAAAAAAAAAGAATAAAGGTCCAGATGTAGCCAAAATAAATAAATAAATAAATAAATAAATAAATAAATAAATAAATAAAACAAAAACAGAAAAAAGTTGCCAAGCAGGGCAAACAATTAAACAAATTAAACAGAGGGAAAAGGTAAAGAACCAACAGCAGAAAGAGATGATATGACAAAAATAAGGCAATATATATCAGTTACAACTATTAATGTAAATTGCCTCAATTCACCAATTAAGCGAAACAGACTAGGATAATGGATCAAGAAATAGCATCAGATCATATGCTATATACAAGAAACCCATCTAATGCAAAAGGAAATTCATAGACTGAAAGTCAAAGGATGAAAAACAATAATTCATGTGGCAGGAACCCAGAAAAAAAGGGTAGATATTCTAGTTGCTGACAATGTGAACGTCAAAGCAAGAATAATTAAAAGAGATAAAGAAGGTCACTACATACTGGTTATAGGAAAATTTCAAGAGGAAGAGATAAAAATCTTAAATATATATGAACCAAGTATGGAAGCATCCATCTATGTAAGACAAACATTAATAGACATGAAAAATAAAATAAGCAATAACACAATTATGACAAGAGATGTTAACACCCCCTTGACACAAAGAGACAGATGAACTAGACAAAAAAATCAGCAAAAAAATAATAGAACTCAATGACTTGTGAATATAATTAGTGGTCATGTGCAGAGTATTCTACTTAATAGCATCAGACTACACATTGTTATCAGTTGTACATGAGGCATTCTCTAAAACAGACCATAGACTGACCCAAAGAACATTCTTAAGTAAATACAAAAGAATCAAAATTACTCCACACATATTATCTGTTCACAGCACCATGAAACTAGAAATTAATGATAAAAGAAACTGCAAAAACTACATAAACATATGGAAATTAAATAGTGCTCTCCTGAATAATCAGTGAATCACAGAGGAAATTAAAGAAGAAATTAAACAATATCTACAAGCAAACACAAATGCAAATACAACTTACTGGAATGTGTGGGATGCAATTAAAGCTGTCCTTAAAGGGAAATTTATTGCAGTGAATTCATACATCAGGAAAAATGAAAAAACACAAGTAAACAACTCGATGCTATACCTCAAACATCTAGAAAAAGAAGAGCAAGTCAAGCTCAAAGCCAAATGAAAGGAAGAAACTATAAAGATCAGAACAGAAATTAACATGATTGAGACTAAGAAAACAATACAAATTAACAAATTGAAGTTGGTTCTTTGAAAGCATAAATAACTCTTTTGTCAACTTTATGAAAAAAAGGAAAGAAAAAATTCAAATTCATGCAATAAGGAATGAAAAGGGTGAAATCACTACAGACTCTGTGGAAATTCAGAAGATAATTAATACGTATTTTGAAAACCTTTACTCTCATAGGTTCAATAACACAGAAAAATGGACAAATTCCTAGAAACATATGAATTGCCAAAGCTGGATCAAGAAGATATAAAACTGTTGAATAACCCTATTTCAGTTAATGAAATAGAAAATGTAATTAGAACCTTGCCAACAAAGAAAAGCCCAGGTCCCGATGGATTCACAGCTGAATTCTACAAGAAATTTAGGGAAGACTTAATGCCAACACTCCTCAAACTCTTCAGTGATTGAAAAGGAAGTAATTCTTCCTAACTCATTCCTGGAAGCAAATGTTTACCCAAATACCAAAACCAGAGAAAGAGCCAACCAAAAAGAACCACAGGCCAATCTCCCTAATGAACATAGATGCAAAAACCCTCAATAAAATACTGGCAAACAGAATGCAGCAAATCATCAAGGTTATACACCACAAAAAGTGGGATTCATTCTAGGAATGCAGGGATGGTTCAACATATGCAGATCAATAAAAGTAAAACACCATATCAATAGAGCCAAAGACAAGAATCATACAACATCTCAATAGATGCAGAAAAAGCTATTGACAAAGTCCAACACTCATTCATGATAAGAACACTACAGAAAATCAAAATATATGGTCTTTATCTCAATCTGAAAAAAAAAATCTATTACAAACCAACAGCCAGCCTCATAATAAATGGTCAAAAATTAAAAGCTTTCACTCTAAAACCAGAAACAAGATAAAGTTGTCCATTATCACCACTCCTATTCAATACAGTGCTGGAAACATTAGCCACAGAAATTTGACAACAGAGAGAAATAAAAAGAATAAAGATAGGAAAGGAAAAAGTTAAATTATCATTATTTGCAAATGATGTGATTCTCTACATAGAAGACCACCAATACTCCATGGAAAGACTTCTAGATGCAATAACCAAATTCAGTAATGTAGCTGAATAAAAGACCAACACTCAGAAATCAATATCAATCTTGTACAGAAACAACAAACTCAATGAGAGACAAATAAGATAAGCCATACCCTTCACAGTAGCATAAAAAATATGAAATGCTTAGGAATCAATCAAAGAAAGGATGTAAAAGATCTATTCAGTGAAAATTACAGTATTCTGAAAAAAAAGAATTTGAGGAAGATCTTAGAAAGTGGAAAGACATTCCTTGTTCATGTATAGGAAGAACAAATGTTGTGAAAATGGCCATTCTCCAAAAATTGTTATGGAAATTTAATGCAATTCCAATTAAAATATCATTTGTATGCCTCACAGATCTAGAGAAATCATTCCTAGAATTCATTTGGAACCAGAGGAGACTTAGAATAGCAAAGGTAATTCTGGTGGAGTAAGGCAGGGCACGAGGCATTTCAATCCCTAACTTGAAGTTATATTACAAAGCTACTGTGATAAAATCAACACAGTACTGGAATAAAAACAGACCTGAATATCAATGGAATAGATTAGAATATACAACCAAAATACAAACACACTCAGCTAACACATTTTTAATTAAGCTCCCAAACATGTTCACTGGAAGAAACATAACCTCTTTAATAAGTAGTGTTGGAAAAACTGACTTTCCGTATGCCAAAACTTAAAACTACACCCATGCCTATCACCATACACTACACTAAAGTGAAAATGAAACAAAGATCTAAATATTTGTTTTCTTCTCTTTAGAAAAACAAAAAAAGGACTGATTTTTTTCATTAGTTAATAAATTACATATTGTCCTCTCAGAAAAAGCTGTTCAAGTTACAAAATTAAAACATACAAATTAGATATTCAAACAGGGAGACTGGAAACAGCTATGCATGCATGAGTCTCTACATGTATTTCTATCATTTCTGTATTAGAGGGAAAAACAAAACATAGCAAGACAAAACAAAACAAATTCCTATAAAAACATGAAACCAAAAAGTTGTATAGAACCACAGTACAAGGTGATCTACAATGATTACTGTGTTGTTTCTTATTATCTTCAATAGAATTGTCTATATCATCAGGCATAACTGAATATAGCAGTATAATTTAATATAGCAATAGATAACAATATTAGTAAAAATAAAACATTGTACACCAAACAAAACTTCAAAGGCAATTAATAATCAAACCAGGGTGGATATTCTAGTGAATCTTGTCATCTTAAGTGCAGTTGCCTATACTCTCAGACTTGATACTATCAGTCATAACAGCTTTGAATAAAATCGATCAATACAGAACAGCGATCTAACAAACCAGATTCAATTACGATCAGTCATGGTAAAACAGTGTAGGTTTTACAGAGCTTTAGATTAAGTTGATAGGAAATTAAGGATGATTACCATACTATATCCTGTTATTTTCAGGATTACTGTCTGTGCCCTCAAATCTAGTACAGGTAGAATGACTGGAACAGAATATAATACATCTAAGCAGAGTAGTGTGAGTAATGTGGGTTTTAAATCCTGGTGTACTATTAACAATATAGCATATCAAGGCCATCTATGTTAGTTTCTAGTTTTCCTTCTCTGCCTCATTTCTGCTATGCTGTTTTCCTGCCTTTGTTTGTCTAGTTTTCTCCTTTGTTCTACTGGCTGCCCCTCTCATTGAGGCCTTTCTGCCACTGTTCCTAAAATCCTGGTATTTTTTTTCTCTCTCTCTCTAGAATGTCCTTCAGTATTCTCTGTAAGGTTGGATTGGTGGTCACAAGCTCCCAGTTCCTCTTTGTCATGGAAGCATCTTGTTTCTCTATCAACTTCTAGTGACAGTTTTGCAGGGTACATCACTCTGGGCTGGAGGTTATTCTCTTTCAGGGCTTTGAATACTTCATTCCAAGCTCCTCTTGATCTGATGGTCTGTGTTGGGAAGTCAGCTGTGATTCTCATGGGCTTACCTTTATAGGTAATCTATTTCTTTTCTCTGACGGCTTTTAATATTCTGTTTTTATATTGAATTTCTGGCATCTTGATTATTATATGTCTGGGTGTAGATCTGTTTTGGTTGTAGGTGGCTGGAGTTCTGTATGCCTCACACAACCGAATGTCATTTTCTTTTCCCATGCTTGGGAAGTTTTCCTTAGTTATTTCCATGAGTAGCCTTTGTAATTCACCTGTATGTATTCCTGCTTCTTCATTCATGTTTCTTATTCTTAAATTGTAGATTCTCTTGTCATCTTCTAGCCTTTGTATTGTTCCTGCCTGTTTCCTTGTTATTTTTAAGAGATCTTTCCTTTCACGATCACACACTGCCAACTTGTCTTCAAGTTTTGATAGTCTACTGTTAGTTTCTTTTAAGGCATTTTGCCAGCTTTCAGTGGAGTTTTTAATTTCCTGGTAGTCTCTTTGAATCTGCTTCATGTCTTCTATATTTTCTTTATATTCTTTATCAAATGTTTCTCTCCTTTTTTTGTGTTCCTCCCTTCTTCCATCTGTATCATCCTGAGAGATGCTTCCTGACGGCATTTCTTTTATTACTCTACTCATATCCTGCTTTACTTGATTTAATATTTCAGTTTTGAGCTCGTCTACAAGGTCCTGAAGATATCTCTTAATGTCCATTGAAGCCATGTCTGATGTTGCATGTTTGCTGCCCTCAGTCTCCCTTGTTTTTCCCTCTCTTGTATCAGTGCTCTCAAGGTTCTGGGCTGCAGGCCTCCTCTTGCCTCTCTCTCCTATCATGGTCCCAGTTTCCTTCACACAGGTGTAAGGTGCAGGTCCCAGCCCCCTTCCCTGTTGGCCACAGTTCCTCTGAAGCACACTGGCGAGGGACCTCCACCCTCTCCTGCCTGCCTCTCCCCACTGGGCCAGCCAAACTTCGGGGGCCTTCACCAGATTAGTGCATGCTAGGCACAGTGAATCAATTTGGGACAGCTCATTGGATCCTGGCCAGAGGCATGGCCTAGTCTTAGAAAATCTCATGAATCTGCTCTGGGGAGGGAGCAACCAACTGAAGTCACTGTAGCTACCAGTTCAGACCCCTCCTGCCTGATTCCAACATGTTGCCCATTTGGTCACGCCCTTCCTATGGGAGGGGTCTCATTCCCAGCACTGGCTGTGGATTAATGAAGGTCCCTTCACCGGCTCCACTCTCCATTGGGCTCACCAACCCCCAACTTCAGCGCTGCTGTGGTTCCTGTGAATGGTGGCTGGAACGAGTTTGGGTGGCTCTGCCAGCTGGCATGGATTCAGGCTGGTGCAAATTCAAGCCGGTGCAAACTTGGCGGGTTGCAGCAAAAACACTGTGTCCTGTAATTTTTAGCTGTTCCAGTTGTAGCCCCACATGTTTGATGAATTTTTTACATTTAAATTTCTTCCTGTGTCAAGAGGATCCATCTCCATCTGTCTGGGTCTCTGCAGGGTGTTTTATTCTGGCATATGAGTTGTTTCTCCCGGGATGCTTTGCATTTTGTTGCTCACTGATTGGCCATCTTGACTTCTTCAAAGACTGATTTTTTAAAAAACAGAGTAAAACAAAACAAAATAGAACAGATTAAAGCAGATCAGAATAGAATGATGCAAGCAATACAAGACTTCAAAACAAGACAACAGGAAATCAGCAGTGGCTACCATAATGTATGTGGGGGAGAAACCTAACAATCAATTACAACTTAATCATGTATTTTGTTACTATTTTTACTTTTAGAAATCATATCAAGTTGCAGTGTTTAAGAGATTGTTGATAGATGACCTGTGTTCAAGTTCTAGCTTTGTCACTTAGTTACTTGATTTTTGACAAGTTATTCAACCATATTGGTCTCATTTTCCTTTTCAAAAATGAGGCTCTCAGTGATACCTGCATCACAGAGTTGGATAAGGATTAAATTAATTAAACAAGGTTAAAACCTTAGAACAATTACTGGCACAGAGTAATTTTCTGTCATCATAAGCTGTTATTGGCAGTAACAATTATAGCATCTATCACCCTGGTATGCAGGTTAATAGGTCAATTGTTAATGAACTGATATGTTGATCCAACAAAACAAAATGTCTCTTCTGATTCACGAACCATTTACTTAACACCAACTGTGTTTAATGCTGTGAGACAGAGATAAATAACTTATTTATAAATTAAACTGAATTTTATATGCCCATAAATTTTCTGGGTAACTGTAAATAAGGAAGTAAGAAAACTAACAAAGTATCTTCATGAATGGGGGGAAGGGGAGAGAAAAAGAGAGAGTTTGAGGGTGAGAGCAAGTGAAGGAGAGAGAGAGAGATCAACTAAACTATCACTATCCTAAAGAATGAAAAATGAGACAAAGATTACATGTATAATACTGGCATTGGTTAGGTTAATATGAATGAAGTCAGAGTTCTGATTGGTACTGTGAGAGGTGAAAGGTCAAAAGTCAAAAACGCAGAACACTGCACAACACAGGAATTTGAAAGAAAAAAAGTGATCTGTTGTAGATGGAGAGCCTTGTTTGAATTAACTTCTTTGGTTTGAGTTTAGAACTCTGCCACCTCTGACACATCTCAGAGTTCACTGTCAGCATTAGGTGCTGTCCCTGAGATAAAGGACTGTCCCTGCCTTCCCTTGCTTTTCTCTTATGCAAAGCATACATATTTATTCAGAAATCTCTAAACCACCCAACATTCTTGTTTCTGAAAATTCATCTTTAGAAAGCTGGTGTTACTGCCTTAAAGGTTGACCTCTAGTCATCAAGAACAGATCTAATTATCTTGTGCTCACTTATTTCAGAAAGTGTTGACTTAGAGCTCCCAAAATATTACTAGGACAATCTGTGGACAGAAGAGGCTTGGCTTATTACTAACCATGTTGGCATAGCACTAACTGAGTCTCACTAGCATCTCAGAGGTAGCAGGGCAAAACTATTATCTTTAAAGATGATGAAGTCAGATTTAATGTGAGCCTTTCAATGTGAAAGGTGGAGCTTGGTTACGATTGGACAAGTATCACTGTATAAGTTCAGTGGATACAGCAAGGTGAGGAGTTTGAGTCCAGAGATTCCCAGGATCAATTTGCCAAATAGTTTTCCATAGATTTCTCATTAGGTCCATTACTGTAGGCTCTTGATCAGATCCCTACTTCTCTCTTTTCAGTGGCTGATAGGATTCTCTACTGAAATCAAGTCACCTGGCCTAAGTTCCTTGAATAATTTTGCCTTCACCAAAAAGATCTTGATTTCATCTATTCTTTTCTTTTTATTCTTCTCTTAGATAGAAGTGCATTTCTCCCCTTCAAAACCTGTCTGCAATCTCAGTCTTTAACCTGTTCATCAGTCATTCCTTAATTATTTGCTCTTCTTCAGAAGTTTATTACCTCATGCCCCACTGATTCCTTTCCCTTAAATTGAGACATAATTATGTGTCTTTACATACAAAATAACATCTAGGGGGCCTGTGAGTTTCAAGTCATGATCTTCAGTTTTCTCTTGTGCCTCAGTTTCGGTTCCTTGCTTCCTTGCCAACTATTAATAATCTAGAAAAGGCATCTCTAGCCCTAAACTCCCAAATTCCTCTGATAATAAAGCCTCACTCCCTAGTCCACTTCCTCCCACCAAGATTTTAGAAAGTGTAGCTAATATTTCTTCTCTCCATTTTATTACTCTTATTTATTTTTCATTTTATGGTTATCTAGCCACCTTGGTAAGGTTACAAATGATTTTCTAAGTGCCAATTTCAAGGAAAAATTCCGGAGTTTTTTTTTTAATCTTTGTGGCGTTTGATACTTCTGACCACTCCCTCTTCATTGAAGAACATTAAGCTGTTGGTATCCTTTTTTCTTTGTTCTTTTGTACCTTCCAAGGTATTTTTCTCTCTTTTTTCTTGAATTGATCTGCTCTCAGTGTCTACTTTATAAATGTTATTATGTGAGGTTTAGTCCTTGGCTTCTTGATTTTCTCACACTGTCTAGCTCCACAGGGTGATTTCATCCATAACTGGGCTTCCTTACCACTTATTCACAGAAAATTTTTGAAATTTAAAATTTTCAGCATGACCTTTTCCTTAGTTTCTGATCCCCAAATTCAGTTACCCTGAACAAATATACTATATTCAAAATTAACATTATTTTTTTAATTGAAGAGCTCCTTCTTGTCAACTTTTGACTCTATTAGTGGCATCCCTGTCCAGTATTTCTCTAGCCTCCAGGGTAGATAAGTACCATTTCAGTACTTGTCAAATGATGTTTAAAAATCTGATTAACGGGGAACCCTCTTGGAGATCATGGTTTAGTTGGCTGTGGATTGGCAGTTTGGGACATATTGGTGGGACTGAGCATCATTTTTTTCATGGTGATGCATATTTTATAACCATTATAATTTTTAATTGCTACCTGAAAAAGTGGCTCATAGCTTTAAAAGTCTCCACATCATTGCATCGTAGTACATAGGGAGAGCAATGCCTGCTTCACTGGACTTTTTATGAGGGTTAAATAAAATACAGACAGGTTGCATAGCTCATTCAAATTGACACAAATATTAAGGAATACAGCTGGGATGAAAAGTCACTCTTTCTGTCTGAAACCTAACTTTTTTTAACTAAACCAAACTGCCTCAAACGTATTATTAATGAAGTATCTGAAATAACGTGTCTTATTGACCCTTTCCATCTGCTTCACTCCCACCCCACCGTTTCATTCTAATGACCTAGTCCCAAAATCCAGTCATCTCAATTTTCACATAGAGTGACAATTCATACCCCATGTCAAAACTCTTTTGAGAATCAAAGAGAGGGATATTGATAATTTTTTCTAGGAGACAGGTGTAAGCCAGGGATGCCATATAGTTTTCTTACGTATGGGAAAAACTTTGGACCCTCCATCACATTGGAGAATGAATGTAGCTAAAAGACTTGCATTTTACCTATACAATATACCATGGTTTGAATATGGTTTCACCATCCTTAATCTTCATCTTCATGCATTGACATTTAACCCACACTGAGAAATAGTAAGAGGATGAAACTGTGTCTGACTATGGTGCTTGGAGGTTGGGCTTTGGACAGGATTTGACAAATTCTTTATGGTGTGCTTCATGTGATGAAATCCTGATGGCTTTATAGAAAAAAGGGAAAGAGACTAGACATGCATGCACAATCCATATCTCTTGCCCTTTCATGCCTTATACCACTTTGGAACTCTGTCAGCAAGAAGGTCATCATCAGATATAACCCCTCAGCATTGCACTTCCAGAACTGTGGGGAAAAATAAACCTTTAAAGAAAAACCAATTAGTAGTACTGTATCATTAGAAAACAAACTGATACTCTCTATATTTGTGAATAGTATTGGGGTAGACTAAAGACTCCCTTTGTAGCATCATTTCCTGGCACAAAATAGATGCTCAAAATACAGTATTTTTACCCAGAAGATTTCCCCTTCACATCTTTTCCCATGTTTCATTGCACTGCTAGACTTTGAGGTTCATTTCTCTTTCCCTGTCCCAGATCTTAACCTTTCCAACCTCTTAGTTTTTATGGGTTGGTCATCAAATTGCTGGTTCTCTTGCAGGGCACATTTATTGTTGCTATTGTTTTTTAGAATGAAGAAGAGAGCCTCATCTGTTCTGTTCTCTGAGCAAGAGATTTGAGTGTGGTTGTTTCTTTCTTATTTAGTTAGCTTTCACTAAACAAGAGTGTTCTTTCCCCATGTCTGGCTGTGGGAATCTCCTCTCTCCTCTACTGGTAGCCCTTTTGGGGTTAAACTCTTACAGTATTCACAAATGGTTGAAAGTCATGGTGTTTGCCCAACATTTTCTAACAATGGTGACACCCCTTTATTCACAATCCAGTTTCATATATATGCTAGTTCAGTAAGAAGATAAGTTACCAGGCCTCAGACTAGTCACTGCCAACCAGTTTTGAGAGGCACAAGTCATATACAGGAAGTGAAAAGGATCCTTGCTTCTCCTAAACATTCTCTTTTTCTATGTTAGGTTCATTCTTTACTCACACACAGAATCTTGTGCTTCCCTGTATCTATCTCCTTTATCATAATTTATTGTAGCTATGTCTTTTCTTGTACATCTCACTCACTAGACATGCTTCTTGAGAAGAAAACATATTTCTTATTTACCTTTTTATTTTTAGCATGTGGTATAGTGCTTGGAATATGAGGATTTTCAAGAAACATTTAAATGGGTGATATAATTAGCACATGCAAGTGACTCCAAGAAATTTTACACTCTTGGTAATAACTCAAAGCAGTACTCTGGTGAACTAAACTGTTATCCTGTAATCTAGTCTGTGCCATTAGCTTGGTGAAAAATCTAAGCTGATTTTAGTCTGGTTTGCTTATTTTGTCCCCAATCTACCTTTGAATCTGAACTCTGACTTAAAGGAAGTACAGTTCAGAGTTCCTCTGCATGTAAGTAGGCCTCCACAGCTCTCACCTGCCTTGAGGGGAAACGAGGGGGAAACAGAGACCTTGTTTTTCTAGTATGACCCTTAACTCTAGGCACTCCAGAGCCATCACAGTATTCCCCAAGGGTATCACTGATCTAGGTAGAGAGTGACTCAGAAGCATGTAATAGGTTATGAGATGAATGTTGACTTTTATTTGAAATTATATCATTTTAAGTTCAATTATTTGTCTGTATTATGTCACCATAAATGACTAGGGATGGGGGAAAAAGAAGGGTTTTAATAAATATTTGGCAAATAACCCATGTAAGTTTTGTCTATTCTACTCCTTATAGATATACAATTTCCGTCATGAGTTTAAACTATTCATAAGCAGCATATGGGACTTTATTTTCCATGGCTTCTTATGTTCTATTCACCTACAAAATATTCATTTAAATTTGGTGGTTTCAAGTCACCAAAGTGCATGCTAGAGAATTCCAGATTGATTAAATACAATCACAGCTTTCAAGGAAATATGATCCTCATGGGAAAAGGCAAAGGTATGAATAGAATGAATAGTGAACCAGAAGAAGTCAATGATGGAACATGAACTACTTGTTACAGAAGCACAAAGGAACCAGCTTGGAGAGTGTAGAGATGATAAAGACATTAAGGAAAAGCAATACTGAACAGAATCTTAGGGATAAACAAGTACTAGGAGCCAAGTAGCTGGCAAATACGAGGGTATTTCAGACAAGAGGACAGCCCTTGAAACTCTAAGACAAGTATGATCAACGGTTTACATGTGAGTGCTGTGGGACATTTTGTTGCAGGTGGAGAATGGGCAATTGTAAATCTGAAGGTGCAGGGCAGGTCAGTTAGTGAAGAAATTTGATTAGATTTGCAAATATGGACTACTATATGAGGATGGTTTAGACTTAAGAAAGATTAGAGGAAGAGAAGAGAAAGGTAACAGCTCATTGTAAGGGCTCACCTTAGGTAACTGGGTAACTGATGAAAGAAGGCGGCAACACCACGATGAAAAGCGTTTCCTTAGAGCCCGAGTTTCAGACAAATCTCAGACTTCCGACAGCTAACCACATGATTATGGAAAAGTAGTCACCTATCTTTGCCTCACTTTTTAAATCTGTAAAGTGGATAATGGTATGTATTTTTTAACATTTCTGTAGGATCAAATGAGCAAGTAGGTGTTAAATACTCAGAATCAAGCCTGGCATGTAGAAGAGTACTATGGATGGTAGCCATTGTCAGTTTTTTATTATTTTGTTTTGAAATCCTGTATCACTTTCACTGTTTTGTTTTGTTTTGTTTGACTTTATTCCATTTTATTTTGTTTGGTATTATGTTCTTTAAAGTAAAATTTTTTAAAATTTAAAAAGAGTTATATGTGTTACAATTTTTATCATAGAAAGGTTTTTTTTTTTTGAAGAGGGAAGATTCTGAATTCAGTTTTAAATGTGTTGTTATCAAGAATCTGCATAAAGATATCCAGTATATCGTTGGTCAGATATGCTCATTCAGAGTTCCACAGAAAAATATTGGCTGAAGATACAGATATTTTAAAACTTCTGCATATAAATAAATATGATTAAAGACATGAGAATGGATAGAAACTCTTAGAAATCATAGGGAGATGGAGGAAAATAGTCCATGAATGGAACAGAGGTTCCTCTAAGATTCCTAAGAAAATGCTAGAAATAGGTAGAGATATCATATTCATTAAGAAAGCCTAATTTTCACCTCCTGCTCTAAATGATCTTTTTCTTTCTAAGAGATGGAGAATCTCATAGTGTATTATTTTCAATCCTAGATCTTCTTACTGAAAGAATTTCAGTAAGAGAAGTAGCAGATAAAGAATATGCAATATTCAAATAAATGACATAGATAATGTTTCTAGTAAGCCATGCAAAAAATGAGAAAGTCAGTTTTGGAAAACAAAGATGCAAAGACTCAAGAAGGATAAAAATAATGGGATAGGGTTTGCACTGGGAGATGCCTGCTGGCTCTGCCAATGAAGTCAGAAAAATGAGTAAAGTTATGAGAGCCTGAAAAGGCAAATGGATGAGGAGGAGGCAAAGGTCAGTAACCCAGGGTTATAACTAAGTGTTCTAAACCAAGGTTGGGACATAGGTCCGACACAGAGAAAAGTGTTTAAAAATGATGCTTGAAAACCTAGAATATGTGGCAGGCATGCTTGTCATTCTTCTACTTTGAATACATAGGTCTTTCAGGTACCCTGAGGAAAGGAAAATTACCATAGGTAAGATGTTACAGACAGATTGTGAACAGAGTGACTGTACAGGTGAGAAGCAAGAGAAACAGTATTTAACTTAGGTTAAGCAATAAAGTGAGATTCTGGGGACTATATCTAGTACATTTTCCATACCTTACCTCTAAAGGCCTGGTGGGATGTCATTGTATCTGCATATCTTCACAAATAATATTGAGCAGGAAGACTGGAAGAGAGCACCCAACTTTCTTTTTATTAATAGTGTATTTCTCTGGGGATGTCTGTTTAGCTCCTTTCACAAGCACTAACTTCACCTGTAAAGTATTAGTCAAGTCTTCAATTCATATATCATGGTTAAGGAAAAAAAATGGGCATGGGTAACCCAGGTTCCAAATAAGATCAGATTCTAAGTGACATTGATTATTGTGTATATATATTAATATCTGTTTCTGAGGAGATAAGTAAGTAATCCATACACTTCCTGTACCTGATGTCTTGAGATTGTAATAGTGTTTCTCTGTGGGCCACAAATACCTGTGTATGTCTGTCTGTCCCTCTCACATACAACACATTCAAAAGCATACAAGATATACAACAACTGCAGTCACTTAAATTAAATTTCACTGGATGGAAAAGTAAGTTACTCATGTTATTTTAATAAAAGTCTCTTGTTAAAGCATTTGAAGCTGGCTATGGTGAAAGGAAGCATTAGCTCAGAACAGCCAAGGACCTATTAATCTGTAGGGTGCTGTGGACAATTTTAATCTCAGATATATCTTTCCAAAAGAAATGCCATTTTCTTTCTCATATATCCAAAGAAACTACTTTTCTTTTAAGCAGTAGCCCCTGGCTTCTTGAACAAGCATTTGTTGAGAGCCTCTTAATTGATGAAAGTTCAGATCTGAGCATGTCACCTGGATCAGTGAATCCCCCATGCCTTAGTACCAAACTCTGCAAATAAACAAAGCTTTGGGTTCATGGGGAAAATGCAGCTTATACAGCACTTAGGAGTGCTCAAAGGACTTCTGTTCCCTCTCCATACTAATGTGGTTTCACAAGAAGACCAAGATTATTTTATTGCCCCAGGATGCCAGGAAATTTTCATTTGCCTCCCTCAGATCTTTAGGATAAAAGTGGGACAGTAAGGAAAAAAATTCCCTTTGCTGTCTTAGATTTCTGTTCTCCAGGAAAATATGTTGTGTTTTCTAAGATCAGATACTTTGTCGTTTATTTTTGGCTTTGGTGTATGTATTATTTTACATTCCCCAGTCCCATTTTTTTCCCCCAAGAAATATCTTCCCTCTGCTCTTTCCTGTTTTGGATTGTTTTATGGGATTCCATTTTTTGGCTAAAATACAGGTAGTGTCTGTCACATGTGGTAGACTTACCAACTGCATGTTTTAACTTTGGAGACATGAAGGTGCCAAGTATTTCCTAATTAGAAATTATAGTCACAACTAAAAACTAGCAAAATCTATATGTTTTCTAGTATATTCTTAAGATGTGAACTTCAGAACAAAAGTTGAATTTGTCCACTCGATAGCTATGACCAACTGCTGCTCTGACCTTTAGAATATTACACCTTGTCTCTATTGCTTTTACTCCCCATTTCTTCATAACACCCGAACCTAGCATAACATTTACTTATTTCTCTATTTATAAAATTAAGAATTAGTTTTTATTTCTATTTTACCTCTGGTGCCCACAAAATATGATGAATGAATGAATGATTGACCCTCACTGGATAGGGATAGCTTACTTGTGTATTTACAGAAAACTGAATACTGATTTATATCAAGTCCAAAGATCTCTATTGTTATGGGGTCCTGACCTAGATCCCCAATCTTCCAAACCAGTGTACAGTGGAGGTTAAATAAAAAGAGAGAAATAGTATGATTTTAGGGGCCCCAGGAGGATCAAAATCGTTAGTTGAGCACCTGACTCCAAGGGCTAAAACCAGGTCTTCTCTGGATTAGCCCACTTTATTAGGACCAAGGACAAAAGGTGAGAAAACTGAGAAAAGGCAGGAAATGAGCAGGACCTCTGGAGGGTGTCGCTTCAAGGACTTCTCCAAGTGGTAAATTATGGCAATTTAAGAGAACCATCTTATCTCCAAGATAACATTCATGGTAGGGTTGAGACTATAGGAGTGAACTTCCTTGAACTGCTGTCTCCATTTACTTAATTAGTGGAGGAGCCAAGGTGTCTTCAGCTGTGGCCTTATCTTGCCCTTTGAGGTATCTTTGGCCTCATTGGCTACTACAAACCTCAGCCAAGATCAGTGATTCATAGAGGTTCACTTGCTATGAATCAGCTCCCATTACCAGACAAGGGGCTGAGGCCTAGGACAGACTCACAGATAAACATAGAAAGCCAATTAGTAAAATTAAAATCATGTTCAGAGCCGCTTCCTAGTGGTCTCCAACATATTGTGTCACTTTATATGCTCTAACCTTGAATAATTCTGACTCAGCATTGGGATAAAATGTTTCATTACTTCCATAATCAATGATGAAAAAGAAGAAAAAAGCCTGTAACTTCACTCTTACTCCCCAAGGTAAAGTAGTCTGTGTCTCTCTTTGATAGGTATCTCTACTGTTCAGATTTATACATGTGGACTTGGTTCTCAGTACTTTTTATGTTTTGGAATTAGGTGGTTGGCTTTGTTTTCTAGTAATTCTTCAAGACTGGTTGGGGAACTTTATTAAATGGGCTTGCAAAGTACAATAGCATTTGAGAAAATCAGAACCTGAAGCTTCCTACTAGTGTAAAGTTCAAAATGTATGTTTACAAAATAGGAAAGAAAAAATATAATAATATTGACACTTTTAATGTATTTTGGAAGAAATTTGGGGTTTAAATAATAAATCATAATAAACTAACATATTTACACTTTATAATGTTAATTACATTTTTGTTTATAAGCTTGTATACAAATATATGTTAATTATACCTATATATGTTTATAAGCTCACATATATGATCATATAAGTGTGCTCATACAATTTTGCCTCCTAAGTTACCAGAAGTTCCCTCTCTTCAACTCTCCTCCAGATGCTCAAATGAAAAATTTGCTGCACACTATGAGTAAATATATACTATGTGGGATATGCACATTAAGTCTTATGGAGATAATTTCTGATAACCTGATTTTCTCTTGATTTCTCCAAAAGCTTCTTTTAATATGATTTTGACCATAAATTTAATAATTTGCTTGGTTGACTTTGAAAATTTGCTACCTCCATATTAAAACTGTATTGGTCTTGACTGCCAAGCAGCTCCATATATTTTGTATAATTTGATGTTCACAACTAACTTGTAAAATAGTACTTACCAAATGATTCTAAAATTCAGACACATTAATTTACACACATAAGAAGTCACACAGAGACCCAAACACACAGACCCAGAATTCATACCCAGGTCATGACTTTAAATCCTGTGCTCCCTCTCATCCCTTATTAAATTGAACATCAGATATCTCTTAAGATCATAGAGTTGTTTCTCATCTTATTGAAGGCTAAGAAAGTCTCCAGGACTAGAAAAGCCAGATTACTTAAAATATCAGTAGATTGAACTGTTAGAGGAGATACTGTTTGTCAGGCCTCATTTTCTTACATATAAAATGGACAAGGAGGGTATTCTGTAAGTTTTTTTTCAAATATCCTATTCTATATAATGTAATGGTCACAACTGCAATCAATGAAAATAAAAATAATTTAAAAATGTAAATGACTTAGTGCTAGTAATTATATTCCAAACATTTATGTTATTCAAAAAGAAAGAATATATAAAAAATAAATTTTATGAATCACTCACATACAGTTATAAACCTAATTTGGGGTAATTATTTTTTTTGAGACAGGATGTCTCGATGTAATTCAGGCTGGCATTAAACTAACCACGTACCCCAGGGTGGCCTCAAACTTTTGGTGATTCCCCTGCCTCAGTCTCCCAAGTGCTAGAATTACAGGTGTGTGCCACTATGCCTAGTGTAGGTAAAATTTTTTAAAATTTCATTCATCTAACACAGGACAGTTACAATTATAAAATGCCAAAAAGAAAGGTCTGTCTAAACTTCCCTGATTTTTATGTTTCTGTGAAACACAGAGGAGTAGCATGTGGCAACCAGACACAGGTGACAGAAACACATGACAGGGGCATTTTTTAGACTAGCCTTCTTTCTGTATGCATATGTACCTCCTGTTGCCCATTTTTTCTCTAAGGTTGGACAGTTATCTAACCCTCCAACTCCTGACACTAAAGCTGATGGAGAGTGGATTGCGATTCACTTAGAATAAAAAAGACCTATTCCAAAAATCTTTCTGATAATGAATCTATTGTAAAATGTAATGTTAATGTCTGAATTTCATTTTCACAGGGAGGCTAATGTTCCCTGATCTGAAGTTTTGCTGTTTCCTTTGAGTGGTCTTGATTATCTTGTAATGTTCTCTGATTGCTCTTTTCAATAAATCACCTTGGTGCTTTTCTTTAAGGTCTATTTATATATATTAGAATATTTCCCACTAAGTATACACATATTCTTTACAGCTTTCTCAAGTACTTACAATATCTTAAAAGTGGTAGTAATCCAATGCACAAATATTTAATAGTATTATATTACACCAAAATTTTAAAGCCAATTGAAACACATTTTTCAATGTTTGGTTTGAAGATATTGCTATCCTTGTCTAGTGGAGCTTTGGTTTCTGAGGAGGTTGGTGGAAGAAAAACCTCAGCAAACTTCTGTAAACATAGCTTTAAAGAAATGAAGTATAGTATAAGAAATGGAAAAAGCAAGAGATCTGTTTTATTAGCAAGATAAATAAATTAGTACCTGAGTTTTCCAAGGTAGCACTAACACTGAAATCTGACATCCAAAATTGCTAAGATTTCAATGTACTACTTAGATCTATTTAAAGATGTTCCTCACTTTCAAGACTACCTTTCAGGAATTATATCTAAATATTTCAGAGACTTTGAAATGGAAATTATTTCCATAAAGCAATATTTTTTTTGAGGGAAGGGCAAAACTTCAGAGAAAAATGGCCCTAAAATCTTTATCAAAGTGAAAATATTCTTCAAAGTGAAAATAATCCTCAAATTGAAAATTCTTATGCATTTGATGCTTATACTCTGACTATATATTTTAATGCAATGACCCTGATCACAATGTGGAATTTATCTTAATATTCAAAGAATTAAATATAGAAGAAAAGTCAGAGAATTTCACTGACTAGGTGAATCATGTATATCTGAGACAACATTGTTTACTACATATATTCTGTACTTTCTAATTTAATTAATAAAGTAAAAGTACTAGAGGTCAAGTTAAATATTTGAGTAATAGCTTCCTTTTTGAATTATAACAAACAGAGAAGTCACTTATACTAACATCCCTGTGAGTGTACATGTGTGTATGTACATGGGAGACACACATAGTGTGGAGGACACATATACTCTTCCAACTCTTCCAGTTTTACTTATGGTCTAGAGGGTAAGATTTTCATCAGGTTGTGAAATTAAGACTGAACTTACCTTGTGATGTTAGGCATTTATTCTGACATATGTTTCTTCCCCCTTTCCAACCTTGTTGGATTTTTTTTATTCCACTTTTATAGGACAGCTTTGACTCTGCACTAAACCATGCCACTAACACGTTACTTAATCTAACTGGCACATTGTAAAATTTTACACATGCGCTCATCCAGATAATTACACAATTAATTTTCACTTAGTTCAGCTGAAACAGGGATAATGAAATTTCCACTGGTGTACTGTTACGTCCAGGGGCCAAGGGTCAGTTTCCTGTTTGGATAAGGGTGAGTTTAAAGAGGATTTCTGACAGTCTCCTTACTTTAACTGGTTCTAAAAACATTGCAATGGAATTTCAATTTACAGCTCAGTTCAATGAAAGGAACAGATGTTGGGAGTGTGCCACCAGCATGGGAGAGCTGCCTTCCACACAGGTGTGCAAAGGAAACCATCAGCTCTTACTTAAAGATATGTCCTTTCTACCTTTCATTCTCTAGTGAAAAGGGGGCTGGCAGACACTGGAAATTAATTTTCCCTTAACATATAGGGATCTGCTGAGCCATGATATCAAAGCAAAGTTCACAGTTCTCACTGCCTTTATTCTAAAGAAAAACAGTAGAATACCAAAGACCACATTGTCTTTGAGTTCCAAGGATACTTGAAATGGTATTCTTGTGAAATTTTCTTCAAACTGGGAAAATGGCCCAAGAATTAGGTTTTCCTGATGACAAAAGTGGTGAAATTTTACTTTGAAATAACGTATAGACTATAATCTTTCTCTTATAGTTTGCTGGCTTGTTTTACCATTGTTTAAATGTCATCTTTAACACTAGAAAGGGTATTTCATAAACAGCAGTGAAAATATCCAACAAAAAATTAACTTGTGTAATCTCTCTCCTTTCCTCAAAACTAACCTTTGCACTGAAGAATCTAAAATTCTACATGTGGCTGAAAGAGGAACCAGATTCTAATGCAAGTCAGCTATATATTATATCATCATTCATGTAAAATGTTCATTGTTTGATGGGTAATAAAACTGGTTGACCACAGCACATCTGTTAATTACTAAAGTCTAATGTCAGTTCTTGTGTAGGTTAGTACTATGGTGGGGAATTGCTTTTATAGCTGAATCTGAATGCTTTGAACATAACTGTGTGATGGATGGCACTCAGATATTTATTTCTAAATAGAGGTATAGAAAATAAAGTGTCTACTATTAATGACCAAATATGTTTTGCTTTCTTTTTTAAACTTTTAAAAAAAAATTTGAAGGTAGAAATACAGCAGAACAAGACAGAACAAAGCCAATTGAGACAATGCAGTGAAATTGGTACAGAACTTTAGAGCAGGTTACCAGGATAACAGTAATAGGTACCATAGTATATCTCATTACCTTCACAATAGTTGTCTAACCAATTATGTATAGCAAAATCAAACCAAGGACAGAACATTATAAAACCAATTGAAAGAGAATACTGAATGGAGTAAAACAATTAATCTAATGAAACAAAACAGTGAAAACAATATTTGCTTTCAAACAGAAGATAGAAGAAGATCCCCCATATTTGCTATATTGCATACAGTTATCCTCCCACGAGATGTTCAGACCTCTGTCCCCAGTTGCTAATGTGGGGAGGGGTTTGGGAGTTGGGTTGGGATGTTTGATTCCCAGCCTGTGCATGGGTAGGCTCAGAGGAGATGCTGTGAATTGCTTCTTTGTGCAGTTGCCTGGGGTCCACCATGGCCATGGCTGGATCTTGGGGGCCGGATCTTGGGTCTCATCCTAGCTCACATTGGAAAGAGATGCTTACCAAGAGGGCTCTTTTTTAACTTTTAAAATTTTGTAATTTTTTGATTTTAAAGAGAATAAAACCAAGCAAAATAAAACAGAATAAACCAATAAAAACTAAACAGTGAAAGTAATACACGACATCAAAACAAGGTAATAGAAAATCACCAATGGCTACCATAATGCCTCTTGTTATCTTCAAAATAGCTGCCCATACCATCAGACATAATAAAATCAAACAAAACAGAAAGGAATAAAGTCAATCAAACAAAACAATGGAAGTGATACAGGACTTCAAAACAGATAACAGGACATCAACAATGGCTACCACTTTCAGGAGGAGATCCTCCATATTTGCAATATTGCATATTTTTATCCTCTAAATAGATACTCAGGCTACTAGTTTTAGGCTTGCAAAATCAATCTAATAATATTGGCAGTAAGTTGTTTTTTTTAGTTCAGTGGCTATCATCTCAACCTGTGTTTCTCCAAATCAACTGATTGCTTACACATAGGTGGAGGTGGGAAACCTTGATACTTCTTGTCTCCCAGTCTGCACACAGGCTGGCTCACAGAAAGAGGTTAGCTTATTTTTGGTTCTCTTCCCCAGATGCATGGCTGCTGCTGGCTCACAGGAAGGGGTTGGCTTCTCTTGGTTGTTTTGGAAAACTCATACATTAAAACTCAATAAAAAATTCTTTACATTATAGTAGCATATTAATTCCATGTTTTCTAGTGCCTCAAATTCTCCTAAAACAGATTTTATTACATAGATCTAAACTAATTTGAGGGAAAAGGCCAATTCATCTGTACATATTTCTCTTTTATAGTAGGAATCTTGACTCTTGTTTTTTCTGTGACATATGTGACAGAAAAGTAGATGCCTCTACTTTTGGGTCTTTGCTTTGGGTTTCCCTCTGCTGGAATTCTATTGCTCTAGGTGACTACAAGATGAGCCCATCAATTTTTCCAAGTGTTTGTGCAAACTTGCCTTTTCAGTGAAGTCTTATCTGACCATGTTACCTTAAAACTGCAACTTATACTGTCTTATCTTCTTACCTGGTCCTAATTCTGCTGGATACCTCCTTTCCCTGATATATTTTTTTCCTTCATAGCACTTCTCCCATTCAAGCACACAGCAAAAGTTGACATATGATTGTCTACTGTTTGTCATCCTCAAAGGCTAGCAACCACCAAAGTGGCAGAGATTTTTGCTTGGTTTCCTGTCATATCTCAGATGCTTAGAATAGTACTTGAAGGCACACAATGAAGATGTATTGAATGGTTCACAGAATGAAGAAGCTCTGCAGAGTTGGTGTTATTCTTTTGATCCTTTCACAAAGACTGAGTCCTAACAGATATAAGAGGCTCACTCTTTATTATGGAGTGAGTTAATAACAAGGTGTAGTCATTGTGCTTTTATGTGCTGGGGATGCAGAGCATTATGACAAAGCTAGCCACTATATATTAGTGAGTAATGACCTCAACAGCATAGAAACAGTTGAAACAATAGTCAGAAACAGTTCCATTTATAGATAACTAAGTCTCTAGGTTCATGGAACATACAAATATATTTTGTTCTCGACTTTTTCACTATCTTGAGTTAGTCCTTAAATTCTCTTTGAGTTCACAGTTTTTCACACTCTTATTCTTGCATACACTAGGAAGAATTAATTGCATCTTCAGTATGCTTTTATTCTATGACAGATGTTATATATAAGGGTACTATTTTGCTTCTGGGCCAGAATAGGGGAAGAATAAATTATTAAATATATGTAAAGTACTTCTATACTTTTAAAGAAAGCATCATAATATTAGTTATGCTTTATGTACAGAACAGAATTCACATGTTTATGGAAGTAGTAAGGTTTTTCAAGTCTGTCATCCTTTTGGAGTGGAGGAGAAGCTTTTTCCTTGCATGATCTTGAAGCAGCCACCGGTTCTGTATGATACTTAGCTGCTGATACCAAGTCAAAGCCTGGGCATGAGGCACTGTCTTTGAATGAGCAGGTCTTGAAGAATAAGGGGAATCTAATGACTTTTAAGCTAGGGATAAGGAAGGAGTTCTTCAAGATGATTTTTTTTATGGATGTACAGAATCCAAACATGCCAAGGGTCACATTGTTAAATAAAACAAAGAACATGTGGTTTCTTGTAAGTTCTTTCTAATTTGTCATGTTGTTTTTACTGAACTTGCATAGCATCAATTTTAAGTAAAATTGAGGAGGACATGGATACTTTTGATGCTTGTGTTACACCTTTCACTATTGTTACTTCATGCTTCAATGCTTTTCATTTCATTGCAATGGCATCTATCTAGGAAGGCTCTGAACAATGCAAACTTAGCAAACCCCACAGTGAGAAAGTATAGAGGCCAGTAAAAATCATTGCCACCATTAGACCATGATTCTTAACATTTTTGTTATAAATATTAGTATGTTTCTTCCTCCAACATCTACCTCAGTGAATAAGATATGTGTATCTATTGAGTTTATTCTTTCTTTTTTCATTGGCAAGTTAGGCCAAACCATAGTCAATCTTCACTTATTGCTTATACCTCAGGTTATAATCAATTCTGATGGCAAGATCTGTGCAAAAAATTTTCAACTGTTTGACACCATCATTTTTCTTGGTTAGTGTCTTGAGAACCAATTCATGTCTACTTCATTCCCTAATTTCATTTAATTGAAATGAGATCACACATTCAATTTTCATTAATGCTCTCTGTAGTATTACCCAAAGTTTGGGGGAATTCAGACAGAGGGAAAAACCACTTATTAAATGAACAGTGTTTTAGCATCTCTGTTCTTTATACATCACTGGATGGTGGAATTATAATCTCCATGGCTTTTATCTATCAAGTCTTAATAGAATCATTACATTGTTTCCATATGTTCAGTTATTACCCTTCTTCCACTTCAGTTTGGCACTTCCTGCTCCATGACTGAGTAGTGGCTTTCCAATGGAATGCAGGGAAACTCATTGAAAATTACCATGTTGGGCACTAAGTCCTTTGGGGTGGTACCATCTCTTTTAATAAAAGTCATCCTACTGAACAGAATCATGGTACCTCTAAATAATTTTTTTTTCTTCAGGACATAAAAATATTGATTCAGCCATTTGCTCATGTCAACCAAAGGTTATAATTATTTTAAAAAATCACCCAATGCCTGGGAATTATAAATATTAGGTTCATAGGAAGTTCTTAAAAATTCTTCCTCCAGATATTAGGTTTAATAGTGTCCCTCTCCAAATTCATTCATGGTTCATGTTTGGAGTCTCAGTTTATAATTAACTGCATTTAGAAATAGGGTTATTGCCCATATAAAAGTGAAGAATCAATATGAGATCACACTGGATTAGGGTAGGCTTTAAATCTAATGATAGTGTCTTAGACAAAACAAAACAAAATAACAACAACAAAAAAGGACAGAGGCTCAGAGAAAAAGTTGGTGTGAAAATGGAGGTAGACTTTGGAGCCATGCAACAGTAGGTCAAGTAGCACCAAAGTTTGCCTACAACTACCAGAAGCCAAGAGAGCAACATGAGACAATTTTTCTCTTGAAGCATCCAGCACCTTGGTTTCAGACTTTGTTCTCTGTAACTTTGGAAGAATACATTTCTGTTCTTTTAAACCACCTAGCTTGTGGTGCTTTGTTATGACAACATAAAAATCTAACAGTGTGTACACCTCTCCCTCCTTACATCAGGTCAAGCAATTCAGTCCCTCCTTTCACCCAGTTTCCATTTTTCCCAGAGTACGTTGGGAACTTTATTTTCATGTCTGGGACCACATTTTAAAAAACAGAAAAAGAAATGCATCTGGAGAAAGGTGGATAGTTTGGATAAGCAAGAAAGCTAAGGAAATATGAGAGATGCTGTGTGTTTTTGCAAAGTGGTAGTATGAAACCTAAAGTCAAAATCTTATAATTTAAATAATATGTGATGAAACAATTTTTAAATAATAAAATGTAACTTCAATGTTGGTTATGATTATTATGAATTTAGCATGCCATGTTAGCATCTGAAAATGTTGGAGTTTTTTTTTTTGTTTTGTTGTATGCTATACTAGAGATTGAACAAAAAGGACAATTTTTTAAAATTTTATTATTTATTTTTTTAATGTTTGGCTTAAGCATTTATTATTTTAAATTTTTTTTATATTTTAAAGAAAATAAAACAAAAGAGGATAGGTCTAATCAGATCAGAACAAAACAATGTAAGCAACACAGCACTTCACAACCAGACAATTGGATATTAACAGTAGCTATCATAATGTCTCTTTTTTTGAAATAGTTGAACTTAGCTTTACATACAATAAAAATTGAAACAGAAAGAGGGTAGAAATAATACAAAATTTCAAAAAAAAAACAAAACAAAAAAACAAAAATAGTAACCAGTAAGAAATCACTAGTTTATAATTACATATTTTCCTCTTGAAAGTAGTTGTTCAAGTTACAAATGTAAAACCTACAAAGTGGACATTTAAACAGTGAGCCTGAAACCAGTTCAGTTCATCTATCCAACAAAAACTTAGTAATATGGTTATCAATCCTACACACTTAAACATATGTGCAGTTATATCTTTGAGAATACTTTCTTTTCCTCTTTTTTTCTTTACAATAACTATAATCCATTCTCGTAAACTACTTAGAAAATCTACACATGTATTAGTCTTTACATGTATACCTAGCTTTTCTGTATTAGAGGGAGAAACAAATCAAACCAAGTCAACAATACAAATTCCTAGAGAAACACGAAGTGAAAAGGACATTTAAACCACAATATGAGGTGATCTACAGTATTTACTATGATGTCTATTGTTATTTTCAATAAAATTGTCTATATCGTCAAACATAGTATAATTAAACTTAGCATTGCTTTACACTATTAATAAAAACCAAACATTGGAAACATTATAGGACTTCAAAGGCAGTTAATATTCAAACCAGAATGGGTATCCTATTGAATCTTGTCACTTTCAGAGTAGTTGCCTCTATTCTCAGACTTGATACTCTCAAGCATACCAGATTCAAATAAAATCAGTCAAGATAAAACAGCAATATAACCAATCTTCTCTGTCTTATCTCTGCTATGCTATTTTTCTGTTGTTGTTTTTTACTTTTCTCCTTCATTCCACTGTCTGCACCTTTCTCTGAGGCCTTTCTGCCATTGTTCCTGGAATCCTGGTGATCTTCTTCTCTCTCTCTAGAATGTCCTTCAATATTTTTTGCAGGGTTGGATTTGTGGTCATGAACTCCCCCAGTTCCTCTTTGTTGTGGAAATATTTTGTCTCTCCATTAATTTTGAGTGACAGTTTTGCAGGGTACATCAATCTGGGTTGGAGGTTATTTTCTTTCAGGGCTTGGAATATTTCACTCCAAGCTCTTCTTGATTTGATAGTTTGCATCGAGAAGTCCGCTGTGATTTTGATGAGTTTTCCTTTACAGGTAATCTATTTCTTCTCTCTGACCACTTTTAATATTCTGTTCTTATGATGGATTTCTGGGATCTTGATTATTATATGTCTGGGTGTAGATCTGTTTTGGTTGTAGCTGGTTGGAGTTCTGTATGCCTCATTTATCCGAACTTCACTTCTATTACCTATGCTTGGGAAGTGTTCCTTAATTATTTCTGTGAATAGCCTTTTTATTTCATTTGTATTTGTTGCTGCATATTCATTCACATTTTTAATTCTTAGGTTATAAATCCTCTTGTTGTCTTCTAGCCTTTGTATCATTGCTTCCTGGTTCCTTGTTATTTTAAAGAGATCCTACCTTTTGTGATTCATACATTGCAAATCTATCTTCAAGTTTTGACAGTTTGTCTTTAGTGTCTTTTAAAAGGTTTTGCTAGCTTTCAATGGAGTTTTTAATTTCCTGATATTCTCTTTGGATCTGTTTCATGTATTCTGTATTTTGTTTATATTCTTCATCAAAGGCTTCTCTCCTTTCTCTGGGTTCCTCCTTTCTTTCATTTGTGTCTACTTGAGGATTACCCAGGATTTCTTTTATTAATCTTCTTATGTCTTACTTCACCTGAGTTAGAATTTCAGATTTAAATTCGTCAATGAGGTCACGAAAGTATTTCATTATTTCCAATGAAGCCGTGTCTGATATTACATGTTTGCTGCCCTCAACCTCCTCCACATTTACCTCTACTGGACTCACTTTCCCTGGTTTGGCAGTTGGAGGGCTTTTGCTGTTTCTCTGTCTTGTCATGTTTCTGGCCCCCTTCAGACCAGTGGGTGGTGGAGGTCTCCGGGCCCCTCCCACTGCCCACAATTTTTCTGCAACACATTGGCTAGGGAAGTACCACCCCCTCCAGTCTGCTGTCAATCTGCGAGGTGTACACTGTGAGCTGACCCCTCTCCCTATGTCAGTCAATCTGTGGGTGCTTCAGCACATTTGTGTGTTCCCTGGTGATGCCACTGGCTCAGGACAGCTTCATCCCTGGCTATTGGGTTACAACCAGTGGCCTGGCCCAGCCCAAGCAGATCCCAGGAGCTGTCCACCAGTGCTGCCTGGGGTTTTGATTCAAGCCAGCCCTGCCCAACTCCAAAATGTCATCTAGCCGGTCATCCCACTCTGGGGAATCCAGTTCCCATCACTCACCAAAGTTCGCGCAGCTCAACTAACCGTTTCCACTTCCTGCCATAGCGCCTCCTCTAGCTGAGAGTCTCAAGCTCACCAACCCCGGCTCTTGGCAGGACCATGACCTCAGCTCGATCGTGAGTCACCTGACTCTAAGACACTCCTAGTATAGTGACCAGAGCTTGCTCAGCTCCAGCTCTCTGTCCATGCTTCTTCTTCCTTCCTTCCTTCCTTCCTTCCTTTCTTTTTTTTTTTTCCCTCAGTTTCTTCCTGGGTTGTGAGAATTCCTCTCCTTTTGTCTGGCTTTTTCCTTATTGTTACATTCTAGCATCTAAGTTATTTTTTTTTTTTCAGAGAGGTTCTCTATCATGCTACCACTTAGTTGGCCATCTTGGATCTTTGAGGACAATTATTCAGCCTAGAGAATGGGATTATATACTGAACCCTTTCAAATTTTATTTTAAGATGGAATCTCACTGAGTTGTCCAAGCTGGCCTTGAATTTGTGATCCTCCTGCCTTGGCTTCCCTAGTACCTGGGTTTGTCGGCATTTTCCACACCTGAAGTGGTTAGTTTTTTTTTTTAAATATAGCTAAGAGAACTGTTTTTGAAAATTTTATTTAAAGAGAAAAAAACACAACAAAAAAGGTAGAAATAATTCATAATTTAAAAAAAGTAAGAAATCACTAGTTGATAAATTACATATTGTCCCCTTAGAAACATTTGTTCAAGTTACAAAATTAAAGCATACAAAGTGGACATTCAAACAATAAGACTGCAAACAGTTCTATTCAACAATCCAACAAAAACTTAGTAATATGGTTATCAATCCTACTGTTTTTAACAATTTTTTTGTCAGTGAGATAAATTTCACAAGAGTTCATGCTGTAGTCTTGCAGGAGACACCAAAATAAAGATAAGACAGCCACTGGTCAGAGAACCTTTAAATGCCTCAGGCTTAACTAATTGAGGAGCCTAATAGACTAATTTCTCTGGTCTTGTATCCTAATATGGAAAATATAAATATCACTGTCAGTTGGAGTGGTTGGCATATGAAAACACTTCCTCAGGTAGCAAACAAGATACAGGCAAAAGAACTGAAGTGATTTTTACTGTAATTTGAATGATCTTGAATAATCTCACTCCCCAAGGTCGTTTAGAAATTGATATATTTGCCTCATGCCTTTCTTGCTAGTGAATATAATAGCTTGTGGTCCTGAGGCCCACCTTGTCACTTAATGGTTCTTTATTTGACAGTTCTGTGTAGTTGATCCTATAGATGGGTACTATGGCCTGCACTTTTGTCTGCCTCAGGGCTGAGCTACTATGGACTAGCATCTTTTTAATCAATTGAATTTTGCATTTCTGTTTTTCCTACTTCTTAAAGATGTTAAATAGACACTATTTTTATTGCCATTTTACTATTTTTTTTTTTCAGTACATTGTCTAGATTTGAAAAACTTGTTCTTGGTGTGTTCACGAAATAATCTCACTTCTTCATGCTTGTGAATGTTCTGCATTTGGCCTAGCTTTTAATAAATGGACATTTGAAATTTTCTATCATTCTCCAAATTGGTGTTTCTTTTCAGAATTTCTAACTAATGCCTAAATAAAATCTCTACAATCAAATGAAAACCTATTCTTCATAACACATTATAAAAATTGGAGTAGAAAAATCAATTTTATATTTATGCTTCAATATACACATTAGCAAAGCTGGGGCTGTGTAAATGACCAGACTTCCCTTCATCTTTGACACTTAACCATTTCTATCATCTCAACTTCTTCAACAAAGATTTCCAACAAGAGTCTCCTTAAGACTTAGTAATAATTAATCTCAGGGGGACCAGTATACTTACTCTTTAGGAACAGAATCTTTGCTAACCCTTTTCTATCATTCTCCCACAAAAAAGAAGGTCTTTCATATTTAAAATATTGGTTTTTGCTGCTTCTACACATGGCAAATTAATTTGGTTTTTATAATGAGGTGGGATGTTTCAAATCTAAATTAACACTTTGGCTTTACTTTGTGAGAAGACCTACTCATTACTCTCTAGCAAGTTAATAGCTGTGCAATTCTATGAACCAACATAGTTTAATGTAATCTGACATTTATGACTTCCACATAATATCAACTGCTAAAGTTTGAAAAAGGTTTCTATTCAGAAAAAGCTCAAACTAATAAGCATGCACTCAATATTAAAATCGGGTCAGAGATCCTTTTCACTTTCATTACATATAATTTATGCCACTTGAATGTAGTTTAATAAGGTCGTAAAAATGCCAGTTGTGGTATCTCATAATACTTTTTATAAACTGGTTTTACAGTCTCCCCTTTGTTCCAAAGTTCAAAGTGACAATTGAAATGCACAGGTTGTTTAGGAGTTCTTGAAGTTTTCCCTGGAAAAAATGAATGGTGAATATATAAATTACACAGAGTTGTTTATGAAACAGTTTTTAGGAAAATTCATGCAGTATCTATTTATATAGAAGTAGAAAATATGTTATTTACTTAAGATATACTATTAAATGTAAAATTGTTTTCAAGGTTGTGGTAATTACTGAAAAACATTCTTTTTTTCCCCAGGTGCATTTAGCTTGATCTTTTTTAATTAAGAGGAAAAAAGCAGAATTCAAAAAAGTCTAGTTTTACATTATTTCTCTGTCCCTACCTTTTTGTTAAGATTAAATTAAAACTTCCCAACATGTATTCCTCCCTTGGTCAACATTAAACAATGCTCTAAGGTGCACTTACTACAATGGCGGCATTGTCAGATTGCATGACTTCATTCACTCACTGACCACTACCTTGCTTCCTGACTGAGGTAAATAGGGCTTTGTGAGCACTTCCCTTAAGTCATTTCAGAGGAGATAAATTAAATAATGATTGCAATGTAATATTGTGATAGTGCTAAAATATTTCCTTCAGGTTTCAACTTTGAGCACCAGTTTCCAATAATATATAATTTTTCATTCACTAACTCAAACTTTCAGTTTTATTAAATTCTACAGCTGCACTCAGTATTTATGCATTTGGTGACCAACCTTGATATATTATAATAATACAGAGCTAAGGTTTTTATACAAGAGTACAGAAAATTCTAAAAATGACTCTTGAATCTAACATGATACTCAACACAAGTTGCTTAAATCAAAAACTGAACAAAAACATGCATTTCAGTTTGTGAGCCTACATGAAGGTTGGTATTCATGCAGCTTGTTACATCTTTTTGAAGTCTTTCACTGATTTATTTCTATTATCATTTAAGAGAATTATTCATAAAGTCCACAAAATGTTCCTTTTCAGTGTTCAACCACTCTGTAGAGGTATCAGTTAAATTGATACTTGCTGAATATGAAGCTGTTCCTTATATATGTTTGTCTCATTTTGCTAACAACAATAATTAAAGAGTTCAGTATTTGCATTGTGTTTTTCAGGGAGAGAAACCTATAAGATTACCATCAGGGGACATGAGTTCATTTCAAACCTTTGGTTTGCTGTGTAATATTGGGCATGCCATTTAAATTGAGTTTTTATCACCCCATCTAGGAACTGAAAATATAATCTGTAAGATGAAATCAAAACAAGAAATCATAAAATTTACAGAAATAGAACATCATGATCATCATCAGAGAGAAATGCATGATAGGCAGTGAGTGGAGTCTGTAGTGTTTTTTGCAGGACGAATAAAAACCTTAGCTTCTCAAGTCAGATCCTGCTGCTTATTAAATATACCAGTGCTAGCATCCAAGAAAGGCTCACTCTGGCACAGCAGGACCCAGGAACAAAAGTGATTGGAAGGAATTATCAGGAAATTATTGGGATTTAGGGCCAATAGGAAAGAAAACTTGGTTTGGGAAAGAAGGATAGCAATCAGGAATGCTGCTTCTCCAGTTCAGGATCAAGCTATGAATAGCACATTATGACTGGGTGAATTTAAGATGTTATGCTAAGGTATTCTTTTACCCATAGTCATACACCCTTCAGTCTAGATTTAAGACATATCCCTTAGCATACTGTCCTTGAACTTGAGGGGTATGAACATATTCCCCTCAACTTTGTATTATTAACTTTTGGTTGAGAAAATCCTTTTGGCTAAGAGAAGTCAGCTAGTTTCTTGATAGGTAGTATAGAAAGAACCTAGTAAATTTTCATGAGCAAATGCACTTTATTAGATGAAATCAATAATAACAATTATGTGGAGTATATGACGTGTGTAAAATACAAACCATTTGTGCTTGAAAATGTTATGACTAAAAGGGAAGTTTCATTTGATCTTTAAGAAATAATTTTATACCATTTCAGATATAGCTCTTTCCTTTCCTTTCCTTTCCTTTCCTTTCCTTTTTCTTTTCTTCCTTAACTCCTTTGTTCCTTCCTTTTTCTTCCTTCCCTCCTGTCTGCTTCTCTTCCTTCTTTCTTTTTTTTTGAAAATAGTCTCCATACTCAAAGCCATCCTGTTAATCAACATTTGAAATTAGTAAAAATTCAAACATAAAAATTTTAATTATTAATATTAAATAATTAAAAATTAGTAAAAAATTTTTACTATTTTTTTCTCATTCCTCCCATCCTTCTTCTTCTGATGCAGATACTAGAGATAAATGTGACCCCACTCAGTGGCACTCTACTTTTTGCCTTTTGATCATCATAGCCTAAAGAAGTACAGGATGTCATTACCAGTACCCTGATGAATTGCTGGGTGCCTGCTTCAGAATGTCATTTCGAAGTTATGCCCAGAGACAAAAGATGCATTAACAAAGACCTGATCATTGCAACTTCATCAGAGGCCTCTTCCATGTGTGATTAGAACCCAATGTCAGGAACTGTAAGGGCAGGATTACAGCAAAGCTGAATCTGTGGTCCAGCCAGGGATAATGGAAGCTTATTTTGCATTGTCACAATTTGACAAAAAGGAAAGAACTTGTAAATTTAGAAATTTGACAAAAAATTTCTTTTTTGTGTACTACCTAAAGTTTTATCTGCCTTAGTCAGAGTCTCATTTGAACCTAGTTTTAAAAAGAAAAGTGAAGAATAAAAGGGGCCTGTGTAGGAAATTGAACTGAGAGAATCTAAGGCTAGGGCATAAAAAAGGAAATCAAAGATACTTAGAGGAAATCTTATTACCATATCTGCAATTCATTTGTAGTTTGGAAAGCAGTGTTGCACAATTTAAACAAATCTTGACAGATTCAAACTTTGATAATGCTAGGTGATTTTTGATTGTGAAACCCCTGTGAACCCTAATGTTTATCTGTAAAATTAAGGAATATATAATGACTTATTATGAAATAATTTATATAAGACATTTAGTAAAACAGTTGATTCAGAATAGACTTTCACCACTTTGTCACTACTTTTATCTTCTGGAGCAGATTCCATGTCTCTTTTATGTGGTAAGAAGGATGTCCCTAGCAACCACACTAGCATCTTTCCCATACAAAATTCTCTTTTCCACTCACTCATGTTCCTTTTAGGTAATTGTAATACTACAGTATATCTTTCAAGACCCATCTGAAGAATTCTTAGATGGTGTTGAGATCCTAAGCACTAATGGAAGCTCTGTTGTCCAAACATTTTTCTTCAGTTATTAGAGATTTGGCTGGATCTTATGAGAGAGAGGGAGTGAGGGAGGAAGTCAAACTGAAAGTAGGAAGAAAAAAAGATATTATCAAAAATATATGACCTTGAATTAAAAAAGCAACCCTGAATACATGTTTATATACAATGTTTTAGATTGGAATAACAGGTTTTTAAAATTTTCCAGTTGAGTGTCCCTTAAAGATAATAGAACATTTATTTATATTCACTCATATAATGGCTTACTGTAAAATGAATCTACTGAAGTCAAAAGAATTGTGAGGCAATTCTTGTTTAAAGACCAACATGGCAAAGAGAAGTTTTGTGCCATTAATTTATGGATAGGAACCAAGAGAACTTCAGTTACAGTCTCACAATAACAGAGCATCTCTTGCCAAGTGAAAGAATACGGAGCAAATTCTCTCCTCATTGAGCAATAGTGGGTAATCTCTTTCCAAGGAGAATACCATGTTACACTCTTCTTTAAATTAAATTACTAAAAGTAAGCTTGCTTAGTAGAAGAGAAATTAACTAAGGCTCATAAACTAGCAGCATGTGTAACAGATAATCTGCGAAACTGGCCACAAACTTCCTTCTAACTCTGTCTGTCTTAATCTTGCCCATCACTGAGACACATGATGCCTACAACTTGTAGGAGGAATGATTTAATTTAGCTCAAGTTTTGGGAAGGATTCAGACCAAAGCAGGAACACCATGGCAGAAACACATGGTGGAACAAAGCTATTTAGTTCACAGTGGCTGGGAAGTACAGGAGAACAGTGCCAGAGAGAAATGGGTGAGCTACATCTGTTACCCAAGATCACACCTCCATGACTCACCCAGACACATCTAAGATTGTGCCTTATTACTCTATTAGAAGTTTCCTAATCCAATGAAGTTGACATACCAGGATTAATGGTCACACTGTCCAAACATGACATTCTTTCCTTCAAAGAGATGGAGACAGTTTTCTTGTCTCCGGGTGACTGTGGTTAAGAAAATGCACTAAAGGTGATCCTGCTATTTCTGGATCTAGACCTTAAGAGGCCTGGGAGTTTTTACTTTTTTGTTTTCTTGAAAGCTTACCACCTTATAAAAAGGGCTTTCTAATGAATAATAAGGTCAAGTAGAAAGACACCAAAAGGGAAAAAATGAAGCACCCAGATGACTATCACCCAGTCCCAGACATATTAGTGACATTTATTAACTGATCAGGTAAAATGAATTCCCTATGTATGCAACTGCACACATGACCTTTGTCAAGTAGAACAGAACAGTCCTAGCTCAATCAAACCAACCTCCAGAGAGACACTTTTTTTTTTTTTTGCTTTAAGCACTCAGTTTTGTGTGATTTGTTAGGCAATGAATGAACAGTGAATAAAATATAACTCACTTTCTGGGTCACAGAGTCTTAAAATGTCTTGAAACTGAGCTTTTTAAATTGCAAAGCCTTCATTGTGGGGTAATTATAGTGATACTAAAAATCAATGAATTTTGGGTTCCAGAGGAAGAAGTACTTGATTGAGTAGGTAGCCTTCTTTACAACATGACTTGAAGTATTAGTCATATACTATCTTTTGCTAAAGAAACTTCTTATGGCTGAAACTGCCAACTTGGAGCTCCTTCCATAGCAAATTTGGTTTTCCTCACTGATGTTTTAAAAATGCAAACAGTAATATACACCACTATCATAGATACCAGAGCTGTTATGCAAATAATCAGCTGATGAGACAATGTCCTCTGACAGATTTGTTGAAGGAGATTGGTAAAAATTTCAAGTCACACCCACCTTATTTTTGACAAAGAGGCTAAACATGTTCACTGGAAAAATGATAACCTCTTTAATAAACGATGTTGGAAAAATTGACTTTCCACATGCTGAAGACTGAAACTAGACCTATGCCTGTCACTATATACTACATTAAAGTCAAAATGTATAAAAGATCTAAATATTAAAACATAAACACTAAATATATTGGAAGACAAGGTAGGTAGGAAACTTGGAGACATAGGGGTAGGCAGAAAATTTATGAACAAAATGCAAACTGCATAGGAAATAGTTCAAAGAATCAACAACTGGAATCTCATATTATTAAAAAGTTTTTGTACTTAAAAAGAAATCACAAACAAAGTGAAAAGAAAATCCACAGAGTGGGAAAGAATTATAGCTGACAATCCCTCAGAAAAAGGACTTATATCCAGAATATATAAAGAATTGAAAAACATCAAGCCCCCAAATTCAAAGATCCTCTCCAAAGATGGGCATCTGAGACGAACACACAGTTCTCAGATGAAGATATACAAATGGCAAATAAATACATGAGGAAATGTTCACCATCACTGATCATTCAAGAAATGCAAATTAAAACAGCATTGAGATTTCATCTCATTCTGGAAAGAATGGCTACCATCAAGAAATCAACTGATAATAAATGTTGGTGAGGCTGTGGGGAAAAAGGAACACTGCTCCAGTGTTGGTGGGAGTATAGACTGGTGCAGCCATATGGAAATCAGTATGGAGATTTCTTGGAAGACTAGGTTGGGAAGTTCCGTTCAATCTAGCTATTCCCCTCCTTGGTATTTTCCCAGAAAAACTGAAAAGGTCATATCACAGTGATATATGTGCACCCATGTTTATAGCAACACAATCTGTAATAGCTAAATCTTGGAAACAATCAAAATGTCCATCAATTGCAGAGTGGATGAAAAAGATGTGGTATTTTTAGACAATGGTATATTACTCAGCTATAAAAAAGGATGATCTTGAGGCCTTTATAGGTAAATGGAGGCAACTGGAGACTGTCCTCATTAGTGAAATTAATAAGACCCACATTTGTAAATATCACATTGTCTCTAGTGTAAAAAAGTAATAAAAACTGAAAAAGTAATAAGATTCAAAATGTGTAATAGAAATTATTAAAGTGAAATGGAGAGAAAGTGCTCTAAAGGATATAACTGTATGTACGTGTAAGTGCGTAACATAGATGACCATGTTACTAAGTTTTCATTAGATCATTCAATAGAATGGTTTTCACTGTGAATGTTTGAGTATCTGTCCACCTTTGATTCTTTGATTTTGTAACTTGAACAACTATTTCTAAGAGGATAATATGTAACTCATCAACTAGTAATTTCTTAGTGTTAAAATTTTCTCACAAAAACTATGTAATACCTCTACCTATTTTTCTGTTTTGTCTTGTTTTTTTCTTTCTTTTTTCTCTTTAAATAAAAAATATGGTCTCAGGTCACTCTGAAAAGTAGGGATCTCATGGTAAATAATACAACACAGCATCAAGCATACACTACTAAACTGTTTTATGCACTAGGAAAATTCAGAGCATGGTGTCTTGTCAGATGAGAAGTAATGGGAGCCTTAACTAGGATGATGATAATGGGATGGGGTGAGGTAGAGGGTGGAAGGATCATGACACATGACAATTCAAGAGATTTAAAACTTGTTCTTTAAAGTACTCTCATTGGATCTTGGAGACAAATGTAGCAATTTGGATGACAAAAGATAGATATTTGATTTGTACGTTGACCCAGTGAAACCACCAACAAAATAAATAAACCAAAAACCTTAAAGAAGTTTATTAAGATCCATCAGTGTGATGATTATATTGCAATTACTCAGAGATTAAAAGCATAGCTAAATTTACTACTGACTTGTACTTTATGATTTCTAGCAACAACTTTTCTTGAAGAGCTCAGGCAAGATGAATATGTTCATTTTGAAAAGTAGCAGGTCCACTAGCAATTTTCCTGGGTTTCCATTCTCTATCAAAATGCTTAAAGAATTTCTTCTTTTTTCTTTTTTTCACTCTTGGGTATGACATTATGCTCAGTAAGAGAAAATAGTAACATTCACTGAATTTAGAAACCTTCTCTAGGTAATCTTGATATTTCTTAGTTCCTCCTCACAGTTGGAGTCTTCAAACATTCTGCGTCATGTAAAAAACATCCTAAACAAAAATTATTCATGGTCTCCATAACCATTCCAGATACCTTTCTCTTTTCTCACAGTCACATGTTCATACCAAAATTTTTTTTTCTAGTGAACTCCATGTTAGTTTCTATTTTTACCACTTGACTAAAGTTGTTTTTACTTTAATACCTCAGTTGATCTCTTTTAGTAGAACTTTTTCATTTGGCTGTTGTCATAGACTGTTCTCAAAATTATTTGGTAAAGGCCTGAATTTCAATGTGATGGTATTTAGAGATTGAGTCTTTGGGAAGTAGTGAGGATTAGATGAATGTTATGGTTTGTATATACATGTCTCTTTCCAAAGTCCTACGCTTTCATATGTGGGACTTTTGGGAGGTGACTGAATTATGGGTGTGTGATACTAATCACTGGATTAGTACACTGATGGGTGTGTAGCTAGGTGTGATGTTGGGATATGAACCCTAATGGGAAGAAGTGAGTCACTGTTGCTGTAGCCTGGAAGGGTATACATCTTTTCTCCTGCTTTGGTTTCTTGCTGCCTCCTACCTGTTTTCCATGATTGCTTCTCCTCTGCCATGCCACCTTGCTTTGGAACTGGCTGACTACATGTTTGTAGAGACTGAAATCTCTACAAATCATGACCCAAAATAAATATTTTCTCATTTAAGTGGTAGGTTTCAGGTATTCTATCTCAGCAATGAAGTAAGACAGATTTTGGTATCAGGAAAGGGATAATTGTTGTGATGTTTCCTGGACATGTGATTCAGGAGTGTTTGGAATAGGGTTGTAGGAAGAGTTTGCCAGCTAATGAAGCAAATCTGGAATACTGGAAGCTAAATTTGAAGGGAAGTTCTTTTTAGAGCTCAGAAGACTAGAATGCTGAGAGAAATGTAGTAGGCAAAGACCAGGCTCAGGAGATTTTAGTTTGGGAACAAAGACTGTGTCTTGGTTACTTTTCTCTCATTGCTGAGACAAAATACCCAACATTCAAATGAAGGAAGGAAAGGCTTATTTAGCTCACAGTTTGTGGAGGTTTCAGTCCATAATCAGCTGGCTCCAAGGCAGGGTGGCATGGCACAGGCGCAACTGTTCAAGGAGGCAGAAGACAACAAAACAACAAGAACAAAAATAGGGAAAGCAAGCCTCTTTTTTCTTCCTTATATTCTAAGAAGGCTATGCCCCTCAGGTGAATGCCCTCCTCTTGCAAAGGCTGAAGATATTTACACAGTAAGGACCCTGGTACCTTGCTGAATAACTTAGTTACACTGCTGACCTCAAATTGACACAATGAGCAATTTCCTGGAGTTGTAGGGCTGTCCTTTACATCCCAAAATGTAGAGCTGCTGAGTTACCTAGTCAAGCTTCTAGATTTCTTAAATTGACACAAAGTATCAACCATAACAAACTGCATTGGTAGTTGGACTCCAGGCCATATATTTTATGTTCTGGCAGGAAGTTTGTCTACATTTTGCTCCTATCCTAAGTTTAAAGGCAGTGAATAATTAATTTGGTAGAAAAATTTCAAGTCAGTCTATTGTTGAGGTAGGGGTATGGTTATTGCTGGGGGCTTTTAGCAAGCTCTCCATTTAGAATCAAGAGCACAGAAGTTAGCAGAATGATTTAAAAACTTTTGAGGCTGGCCATAAAGGAAGCTCCAGTAAAGATTTGGCCTACAATGATGGGCGCAGGAGAACTTCATTGCTGCAAAGATTAGCATTAAAAAGCCAAGTATTACAGCACAGTAGTAGAAAAATAGCCTGAGAGCATCACAAGAACTGGCGTCTCCACACTTTGCAGGTTTAAAATTGCAAAGGTGAAAGGCTTTGATTTGAGAAGAGAAACCCAGGGCATCATGCTCCAGAACAGTGGCAGCCTAGAGAACTCAAATTGATTTGCCAGAAGTTGGTTATACTCAACTCTCCAGGCACTTGCTCCAAGGCCCATCAGCAATATGCAAAAGGGATCAGTTACTGCTCCAGTTGGTGGCAGTTCTTGGCATCATCCACACAGTGCTGATTGTAGGTGGGTAAAGATGAGAGTTGTGAGGTAAGGAATGCTTTCATTTTTATTTCACAAGAAGACCTGGGGGTTCAGTCAGTGTGCCCTTTAGAGAGCAGTTAGTGTAGTTATGAGGGTGAAGCCAATGTAGTGTGGAGTATCAGAAAGTTGGAGAAGCCAGGAATGTAAGAACATGGGTTGTCTGAGGAAAGCTACCAGAAATGAGTAAAACTGGCCTAAGAGAGAGGCCACGGGACAACAGCCACCTTCAGTGCCATAGGAGCAGGACCACACAAGCCCTTTGGAGTTCATCTTACCACAGATTGCCCTGGATTTGGGCTTCAAACAATGGGATTTAATATTTTCCCTGCTAGATTTTGGTCTTGCTTTGATTCCATTTTCTTCTATACTCCCATTTCTACCTTTTAGAATGGTAATGATTCTATGCCATTGTATGTTGGAAGTGTTGAACTTTATTTTCATTTTTGTCAGGTCTCACAACTAATTCTTTCTTAAATCTTGGAGATTTTTGACTTAGAGTTTGCAGCAATGCTGAAACTACTAAGTCTTTGGCAACTCTTAGGGATGGACTAAATACATTTTGCATAAAGACATGCACGCACATAAATCTTTTGGGGCCTGGGTTAGAATGTTAAGGTTTATATATAGATGTCTCCCCAAGCCTCAAACTCTCGTATGTGAGACTTTTTGGAAGTGACTGGATCATAAATGTGTGATAATCATCATAGAATTAGTTCACTGATGTGTTTATAACTATTTCTGGTTTGGGGAGGTGAAGCCATGTGGGAAGAAGTAAGTCACTGTGGATGTGGCTTGAAATGGTAAAAATATCTCTTCATCCCTTCATACTTCTCTTCTTTTTGCTGATATGTCATGGACTGTCTGACCTCTGCCATGTCCCTCTTCTATCTCCCTGCCTTGGAGCCAGAAAACTATGGACTGAAACCTCTACAAACCTTGAGCCAAAATAAGGCTTTCCTCATTTAAATTGTGCATGTCTGGTATTGTATATTAGAAACAAGAAAAATAACTGTGATGTTGAGGTTGTGAACATGTGTGGGGGTCTTATGACAGGATTAGTGTGCTTATAACAAAGACACCTACTCTTCACAACCAAAGGAGAGGTTACAGTTGCACAGTCAACGTTGCTGCTTATAAATGGCTAGAGAAGAGGTCTCACGACCAAGAACCAAGATTGCAAGCACTTTGATCATATTGTACTGTATTGTGTTGTGTTGCGTTGCGTTGCATTGCTTTGTTTTGTTTTGTTTGGTTTTGTTTTGTTTTTGGGTACCGGGAATCAAACTCAACAATTTGCTTGCCAAGCAAGTGCTGTACCGCTGAGCTCTACCCCTGACCTGCACCTTGTTTTTAGATATTCCAGTCTCCAGAATTGTGAGAATATAGATTTCTGTTGTTTAAGCCATCAAGTCTATAATATGTTGTTACTGCAGCCCAATAGAAATAATACAGTTGTCTGACTTTTCCAGTCCTGTCTGCACAGGCTATTTTAAAATTCTACAACCTATTTTAAATATTGAAGAGATTTTGGGATTTTTTTGGAACTTTTTTTAAACCTTTATATTCTTTTTTCAAAGGATGTCATTTTCTATCACTTTCTGTGTTGTTAACATAAGTGGCATGTGCAATACAACTCCAGGGACTGCTATCCACATGGACTATAGACAGCATGCAAAGTGGTAGCTCTGTTCATGTGAAAATAATTTTCAAATTTATATAATCTAATCAGCTTTCTCCTTTGAGTTCCTTTTATCCATCTGTCACACTTATATTTATCTTTTGTTAGTCCACAGATATCTCAAATTTAATATATTGATGGCAGAGCTCATCATTTGTTTTCCATTACAATAGTTCCAAATCAGTAAACAGTTTCTCCATTCTCACAGTTGCTCATGGTAGAGGGTACCTGCCATAGGTTGTATTTGGGTATCTTTCCAAAGCCTCCTGAGCTCAGAGGTGTGGCTTTTTGGAGGTGGCTAGATCTAGGGTTGTGAAAAAGGATTAAGGTGTATGAAAACTAAATTAGTCCACTGATTAGCTTAGCATAGTTCTGGGTGTGGATCATGGGAAGGCCCACCCAGGGTGTGAGTGGTACCAATCAATAGGTTTATAGCCTCGGTAGGATAAAAGGGAAAGGAAGGCTTGCTAGTCCTACTGCTTCCTGCTGGCCCTGCCATGGACTGTTTCTCTCCTCTGATGCCCATTTGCCATGCTTCTCTGTCTTGGACCCAGCTGACTGTGGATTGAAACCTGTACACATCTTTGAGCTAAAATAAACCTTCCCTCCTTTTACTTGTGGATGTTGAGTATTTTATCTCAGCAATGAAAAATAACTAAGACAGTAGTTAAAATACCCATTTCTCCTACCAATTGTCCATGTTCTCAATATTCCCAATTTATCCTTCATCCCTACCTCATGTAAGTCTCTGTTTTAATACAATAAAACTAATCTATTGCTCATAAAACTCCCTGTTATGTATTGTATGGTTCTCAAGACTGTGGCTTAGGGTCTGATTAATATATTGTGCCAATTTGAGAAATTCACAAGTTTAACTAAGAGACTCAGCAGGGAGGCAGGGTTCTTTATGAATATCCTTCTCCTGTGCAAGAGGAGGGCAAAGAGATTTTGTGAGTGCTACACTCCCAGCCTCTGTGCAATATAAGGAAGAAAAAGAGGCTTGCTCTTCCCCTCTTTTGCTCTGGCTGCTTTTGCTGGCTGCTGCCTTAAAGTGATACCCTAGTGTCATACCACCCTGCCTTGGAGCCAGCTGATTATGAACTAAATCCTCCACAAACTGTAAGATAAAAAACCTTTACTTCCTTCATTTGAGGTGCTGGGTATTTTGCCCCAGCAATGAGAGAAAAGTAGCCAAGAAAGGGTCTGAAGCAACCTATACCATGGACTTGCCATGATTAGCATGTGGTTTTTAAGGTAACTGAGGAAGGCATAAAAGAATGAAGTATACCTTGGAGGAGATTCTATGGTATAGATGTTGAATATCTACTGAAAGATTCTTACATTAAAGAGATGGTTCCCAATGTGATGCTATTGGGAGATGACAGAACATTTAGGAGGCTGAAGCTTTTGGAATGTCCTCAGTTCATTGGGATGGTAGTTGGCTTGTGACCTCTTGCTAGTTTGTGTGTTGCCCCTGGAGGTCTCACACAGGGATTATTATAAAAGGAGCAATCCAGACACTACCTGCTTACTTTCTTTCTGTTCTGGTTTCAGATGTGACTGTTGTTATACTTGTGCTCCCATCATCATGTGTCACCATCCACATCTTTCAACAGAAGCCAAATCAATTGGACTTCCCTGATCATGGACTTGGAACCTTGAAAACTGCGAACTAAATAAAAATTTTTTCTTTAGAAGTTAGCTGCCTCAAGTATTTTGTTGTAGCAATGCAAAACTGACTAATACAGGGAATTATCATAGGGTGAGTCTGGAAGTGTTGTAACATCCTTACAAATATTCCACTGATCAGAACTCAGCCCTATTTAATTTCAAAGAAGGCTGCAAATTACAGTTTAGTCATTCATATACCCAAAAGGCGAAACAATTGGTAATTGGTGACCATGAGCTCTCTGTCATGACAGATTATGTCAGTTTTGTTTTCAGAATAGATCTTTCATCTATATCTTTTTGTCCATTGTCATCAGCTTAATCTAAACAGCTATCCTATTACATCCTATTATTCTATGGTTATAGAAATACTAGCTGTCTAATGAAGTCCTTTATTTCCATTTCTACCATTTGAAATACATTTTCTCCTCCCTCCAAAATCTAGTGGTCCATTTTGTCCCCATATAAACATTTCATTCAATGCTTGCTCATTTTCATAGAAAGACCAACTTTCTTAAGTAGGTCCAAAAAGTCACTCATCTGTTTATAAACTAATTTAGTCACCTTTTTGCTGTCTCCCTTGCTTCTGCTGTCCATATCAGGTCTACCCATGCACAATGTCTCTGGTTTCAGTCACTTTTATCTTCCTTCAAAAATCTACATTTCTTATTATTTTCCTTTTGTTATATCCATCATTAATGTAAGTTAAGTAATATTTGTCCTTAAAGTGTGTAGCTTACTAGACTTCACTGTCCATAGGACAGGAAATGTATCTCACATCAAGGTCACCAGCATATATAGCATAGTGCCTGTCACCTGTGGTGATGTCTTGTATCCTATTTATGTTGGTTCATGGCTGATGATTGTAAAATTCTCAGTAATCTTATGTGCTAAATGTAAAACAGAGGTTATTAAAAATCGAATTATAGAAATATACAATTAAGTGGTATTTAAAACAAAGCTAATATGGAAAAATTATTGTTTCCTAACCATTTTACCATATTTTATTACCCATGGTCTAGAAGTTATTTATGTTTCTATCTGGAGGTGAAATACTATATAATGGTGTGCTCCATGTATCTCATTCCAGTTCTGTTTAATGGTTTCATGTTGGAAACTGGTTGTGGTAAAACCACTGAGATCATGGAGATGAAAAAATGCTACAAATCAGCAGTCCTTCCACTTCCACCCAGCCAATTGTTTAAATTTTTTTTTAGCACACCACAATATAAGTACTTTTACAATAAATACAACTATATATTGAGCAAATAAAAGGATTAAAAAGTATAATACTATTGTTGTGCTTTCCTCCATTGCCATTGGAAAAATGTGAATTATCCCCTGGATTAATACAACTATATCAATCATCCAACCAACCCAATCAGATTCTTTTAATCTATTCAAAGCACTAAAGCAAGATTTCCATTTTTTTTCTAAATCATACAGATACTTTCCTTGGTTTTTCATTTGTTTTGCTTGTATATCTACTTCTGTTTTAGCATTTAAAAGGTCATTGTAGCTGCATATACCAAGTATTGTGTTTGCCTACATTTTTCTCAGTTACCTTTGTCAGTCACCAGAGGTCAATGAAATTATTGAGGAAACATGCATTACACAATTATTTAGTATCATAGGGGATATACAAGAACTTGTGGATTAGATGAACAATTTAGAGTAAATCAATATATTCTTTAACACTCTCATGCTAATTCTGAATATTTTCTCATCTCTTGGGAGGCTTTGGGGGTAGTGATTTCAGACCTTTCAGCATGACAGAGAATTTTAGAAATCTAGTCTTCTTTGAATTCAATAGCATTTTATATGTAGAAGATCTAGTGCTTCTCCTGTCACTTGCATCATGATTAGCATTATTTATTTGTTGCTTCATTTCCAGCATTCACTAATAATTCCCTTAAGCAAAGAAATCAGTTAATTTATACATCTGTGTTCCTAGAAAGCCCAGGGGAACTTTACACATATCAAGTATCCAGGTGATATTTACTAAACTGGGGCCATCCATCTCCTTTATTCCTTGTCTAGCTCTTAAAGTATTTTCATTGGACCTGCAAAATTTTATATTTTTCTTGACTACTGGATTGATTATTAGTAAAGAATATTTCAAAAATGTTAATACATGAAATAAAATGTTTTGAAATAGTTTTGTATCAAAATTATTTGTATGAGGGGAACTAATAATAATTTCATGGCTGTATTTTCCTTGCCATTAAAGTGAAACAATATTTCAGTGTTTGTCATAAAGTTTTTACTGACTGTGATTGCTGCTTTAGTGTGGTTCATGGCTGAAACATAGGAAACTGAGTAAATCACTAATATTAGAAGTCCAGAAAATCAGCAATAGGCATTTGTTCAAAACAAAGATGCTATTTTTTGAGTATTCTCTCACTTTTTCAGAATTAACAAGAAGAATAAGCAAACTGGTAGTACCACTGTCAAAGTTCACAAAGATTTGAAAAATTATTTTCTTTTTATATGATCTTCATAAAAACTTCTGCAATACGGTTCAGTGTATGGTCCATTTTCCTGACAGAAGCAATGAGCACATTAGCATATCACAAGGTGACCTTTCATAACACTGCCTGTTGTGTGCCAGTGTCTGCTTGGGTGTGGCTGTCATACTAAGCCTGATCTTGCTGGGCTTGGTCATGAGCTCTGATCAGATCATTTATCCCACTCTGAGCTGTGGGCAGTGCTAGGTTTTAGGAAGCCACTTCCAGGGGAAGCACCTGTGAGGGTCAGCTGACCCCTGCTTCCAGGACTTGCTGCTCCGTGCAGCAGCACTGGTTTTATGCCTGCGCCCTCCAGGCCACGCTGCATCTGACAGCTGTGGTCAGGATGCTGGCTGCGGTCTTTTGAGAAGGTTATCCCATCTTTTCCAGTTTCAGTCACTGAGATAAAAATTAAAAATTCACCTAGATTCAGACCTGAAAGGACTAAAGGCAAAAATTAGCAATAGAAACTCTCCTCTGGGGAGTTACTTTAGTGAAGAAATCATGGATTTTCACCCAAAAGAAAAGTAGTTTGTTATGAGTACTTTTAAAATCAAATTTACAACAAAAAGGCATTAATTTTTAATACAATTATTATGACAAAATATTATTTGGATAGCAGTATGGACATATAAAACTTAAGTTGTGAATAAGGATACAATAGAGAGAAGATGCTCTAATTGTGTGATCGTGAGTCCTGAAGTTTGGCTCAGTGGTAGAGTACTTTTGTATTGTACACAGAGTCCTATGTTTATCACCAACCCTGCAGGAAAAAGATTAAGTAATCAAATAATTACTTTCAAATTTTGTTATTTTTGTTGTATTTTTGAAATTAAATATAAATATAAAAATCCATGAAAAACATTAAATTATCTATAAGGAATTTTATAATGAAAGTTCAATATCTTACTGGAAATTAAGTAAGAGAAATTGATTCCCTAACTTTGTGAGAAATTTTCTTGCTCATCTGTGACTCAAGATATGTTGGTAAATATCTACAAACTGAGTAATGCATATCTGGCACCAATATATTAAATTAATTACTTTTAGTACATTTATGAAGCAGGGCTTTCATTGTGTCTGTGCTTAGGTGATTAATGCGCAGCCATTCCTACAAAGATACTTTTCTGTTATGATTGAGTATAACAGTTTTATTTCTCAAAGTCCATCTTTCTTGGTGCATATTGGGATGGAGAACTTTAGTATTTTCATTCTGCAGTCAGGCTGTCAATGAAAAAAGGAACGACAATGTCTCTAAGTTATAGGAATAACTTTCCCTTAAAGGAATAAGCTCTTATTATTTTCATCTTTTTCTCCTCACCCTTCCCTGTGGGTGGAAAGGAGCTTTGTGGTCTACTGACCAATATAAAGAAAATGAATAATTCTATGTTAATCATTTCTTATGTGCCAATTTATCATAATTTACAATCAATCTAATACTTCATAGAAGCAAATAACATTTCACTTAATTAATATATTAATTCTTCACAATTGGCTATTGTTTTCTCTATTTTACAAATGAAGGTATTGAAGTTAAGAGAGACCAAATAAATTACTAAAGGTCATACAGCTGGACGTGAACAAGTCTTTCTGTCTACAATGTCCATACTTTTTTTCTACATACACGTTATACATCAGTCAAGTACACTTTCCTATTAGAGAATATAAATAATTTTCATCTACGCAGAACAATAATTCTGCTGATCTGCAGAAGAATACATGTAGTAACAATTTCCCATTCAAAGAGATCTATTAACTTTGAAGAACACCAGGGATGGTGTTCACTGTCTGCTGTTGGCACAGATAATGGTAACAGACACGTTGTATTCCCTGTAAGTGGTATCAAGTGACAAAACCCACTGAATGTGTGGGACAGAGTTTATGTTTAAACTTCTGAGCTTCTTCAAAGGTAGGGACTCTGAGAATATTAATTTTGATTTAACCTTTAAGCACAAATATTTTTTCAGGTTTGCCTCACAACTAAGAAGATCCTTGAGGTTTACAGTGAGTTAACACCAAGTCAGAGATGTAGGCTGTAAATTACTTCATTGGGCAAAATCAACTGTAGGTCAATTATTTCAAGACTTGCTCAATTTCAGTGTTTGAAAACATTAACACCTCCGTTATGAGTTAGTATTGATGGGGGAAAATAACACAGTGGACCCTCTTCTGAAGGAATCAGACTTTGGAGGTAGAAAAGTGCTCAGTGGGCTGTCACACAGAGGGTGTTTTAATAAAGAAGGTAGAAGAGACCTTTGAAAGGAAAGTGTTGATTGCAAAGCATGTATAGAAAAAGTTTTAAAAATAAAGCAGGGCTCATGTGTCTAAATGATTGGTAACGTTATTTGAGAACTAGAAATGTAAATGCTGGCATGAAGAACTTTATTCATGTTGATCTGTTCATCAGTTAGCTGTATTTACAAGTCGTCCCAAATACCTTTTGGATGGACTGTGAGAAATTTACACAGAAAAGGTGCTACTGTGACTTTGCCAATAAATTGTGTATTTCACCATGTGCTAATGATTTTTTTCCAAAAAAGAATACATTGTGACCTCAATAAACTTTTATATGTCAAAATAATGAAACAGAACCTTATTTTCTGGTGCCAACTTTCCATAAAATCACTCTTTAAAAAATATTAATCTCACTGCTGCATGTAGAATTTTATACACAACTTTGGAATAGGTCTGGCACTACACATCTTTATAAAGTGAAAAGACTTGGAACAGATTCAAGATTTAAATGCCACAGTTTGTATCTGTACCTCTGACTTCTTTTTGTCTTAAAAATATATATAGCACATGCTCACTACCATGTCACCTAAGACAATCAGATCTGAGATAATACAACTTTGTGACACTTTCCAGTAGACATTTTTATAGGTCTGTGATGTGAAGACAGCAAATAGGTACATGCTTTCTGTTGTTTTTGTTGTTGTTGTTCAGTAATAGTTGGAGTAGCCCTAAAACTTACAAGTTAATAGCATTGCATTCAAAAATTGTTAAATGTCAAACTTCAGACTGGTTAATTTGTTTTTAATATAGGAATGTCCTAGTCAAGCAGTAAGGACTGGTGTAAGTTCCAGCTTTGCCTATTAACAGCAGAACTACCTATGCCTAGACTTTTTTCATGTCTACAGCAATGGCAATGATGACTTCTATATCACGTGTTCCTATGAGTCAGTATTTGTAATGTGCTGAACAAAGCAAAGTATGTTCTTGATGTGGTTGCTACCATCCTTGCATGTAAATAGAGGGCTTCAGAGGCAAAAGGAATACCTACACTTCAGAGTGGGAGAGAAAGAACAATTTGACAAGAAAAAACATGGATACAGATACTAAATGGATATGTAAATCATTTAATTTTTTGTAAATATTTTAAAATCTTCTTGGTCAGGATTCTTCTAAAAAATGATTTTAGGTTATGAGTATTGTATTTCAAAGCACAAGAAATAGAAATGAAATAATGTCAGTGCAAGTAGTAGAATAAGGACTTCCACTGAGTTGCTCCATCATAAAAGCAAAGAAAATGTTGGCAAAAATTGTGAGGATCAACTTTTTCAGAACTTTGAAAATTCATCAAATACCTGCAACAATTTAAGGAAAGGTTTTTCAAAGAACCAGCTGAATACAAGTAAAATCATCAGGCTTTGTGATGTTAAAACTTGTCCTATCTAATCACTCTTCTCAACTCTGGGATACCCTTGGAAGTCCACAATCTCACATGGCAGCTTTGAAAAACAGCCTAGCAGGCACCAGAGGGAAAAGAAAGGGTTTGTACTTCCCAAAAACATTCATCTTAACAAACTGTCAAAATTTGATCTGCTTAGTTATTTCCTGGAAATCACAGCTCAAAGGACTTGTCTTTAGTGTAAACAGCCTTTTCCTTGGAAATATCTGTCAAGATCAGTAACAACTATTTAAAATTATTAAACAGTAATGGCTACCTGCTGTAGTGATATCAGTTGGAGTAATAAAGAAGCTGATCAAAAGCTTCCAAGAAAAATTTGGAAAATGAGATGTTTGTAGGGAGCTTTGTATAGGTCTAATGATTCCTGCAAATCTATAAGGTCACGTGGATGTGCTGAACTATGTATTTGTCCAGGAAAAATCTGAGAAAGTCCTCAGTTCTCCTCTCTGTCTGACTTGAGATGCTACAAAGACAGGCTGTAGACGTAAGGGAGAATTATAACTTATCTGCCCATATTAGTCAACTTTCTAGCTACTGAGTCACCACACCCCAAAACAATAATTTAAAGAATAAGAGATTTAATTGGCACATAGTTTATTTGTTGACGACAAGGCAGGGAAACGTGGTGAAGGGTGTGGAGGAGCAAACTGCTTAGTTTATGATATCCAAAAAGCAGTGTAGAGGAAGAGTACCAGGGAGGAAAGGAGTAAGAGACAAGACATACAAGGGCACACACCTCTATGACCCACATAGACACGCCTAAAAGTGTGCTTCATCAATTCTGGAGGGTGCAGATCCCAAAACCAGTCAAGTAGAAATTCTATTGTAACCACCATCTTGCCTGAGTGTTGAAGGTATTTCTTTCCCCTAAACACAGAACTCTTTTGCAAAAGTTAGAACTCTTATTGATTTTAGTAAGTCTTTGTCCAATCATTGCCTGACTGCTAATCTAAGTGGAGACGTGACTGACCCCATATAAAAAAGACTTTAAACCAAGTACCCACTTAAAGACTGGCAAAGTAAGCCAGAAACATGGAAAACCATCAGTAAAGTATTGTTAAATTCAAAAAGAAGAAATTCACTAAATAAACAGCAACAAAAAATCCTAAATAGGGACTAAGATTTCAAGTGTTGCTACATTGTTTATTTTAAATGTTCAATTTCAGCAATAATCATAAGTGCTGTACAAGAAAGCAAGAAAATAGAGCAAGTATAAGGGAAGAAGTAGTCAATAGAAGCTCTCACTGAGAAAGTACAGATGTTGGATTTTAGAGGCAAGGACTTATAAATCAAATGTGTTAGATATTTTTAGGAAGCCATGTAGCAAGGATAAAAAAGTATGAGAATTATACTTCACCAAATAGAGAATATTAGTAAACAGAAAGAATAAAAACAAATAAAATAGACACAAATCAAATTTAGAAATTTAGTAGAGGAACTGAGAAGCAGAAATGTGCTGTCCAGAAGAATCTTTGAATTAAGGGTAGACCATCTGAGATTACCAAGTCAAAGTATCACAACAATGAAAGAATTTAAAAAAAATTCTATGGAGAGAGAGAGAATCAATGCCACCATCCATAAGCCACTGTCAAGAACACCTAACAGGGGAATATCGCAAATGAGGAAACAGGCCATTTGAAGATGTAATGACCGAAAAATTTGATGACAAATATTAATCTACATATTCAAGAAGCTCAATAAATTCTAAGCAAGACAGACTCAGAAATTCATTCCTAGACACATCACAATCATACTATTGAAGGCTGAAAAATACATTTTTAAAAACAGAGAGGAAGAAGTAACTCACTGTGTTATGGCTTCCTCAATAAGATTAATAGTGGACTTATTCCCAGTACAATGGATGCCAGAATGCATAGAAAGACATATTCAAATTGCTACAAGAAAAGCACTGTCAAGCAAGAGTTGTATATGCAGCAAAGATGTTTTGTTTAGCAATGACTTTTTCTTCCTGAGTAATGAGGGAGGGGAGTATTTGATAAGTATAACCTATGGGGCACATTGTGTTTTCCTTTTAATTCTACTTGGCTTAGTTTTCCACAGAGTCATATTCAGTGTCAAATTATATAAATATAAATCACAAATGTTACACCTTTGGCAACCACCACCCAGGGTTGAACTTGAGAGAAACAGCTTAATTTCAAAGTACCAGTTTCTTATCTAAAAACCTGCTACTGTGACTTTCAGTCAGAGACCTATGATGAAGACCACTGATTTATTTCTTTTTCATGGGCATCTATAATTGCCTGGCTCCTCAGTGAAATCTGCTTCAGCAGTCCTAGAGGGTGACTGGCATGTCTGTCTGAGATATATCCCAGGGCAGTTCCTCCTGGACACTCAGTCTATATTTTGAATCAGAGCAACTCAAACAGCCCACCTACATGGGGTACAAATTTCTACAAATGTTTTCTGGAGACAGAAATTTAACACAATTTATTCACATTAAGAAAGACCTCTGTTTTTATTCAACAGCACAGACAAGCAGAAAGAAAATCTATGTATGTCTGGATGAGTATTTAGAGTTAACAACTTTTCAATTCAATTATTTAAATATGTAATGACCAACAAGTGCATATTTCTTCCTTAATTTTTATAAGACTACAACAGGAAATATGAAAATGCCAATATTTTTCAAATTGATTCAACACAAGAACTAACTGGTTGGAATGACAGTTGCCCAAAGGACACTTCAGATAGTCGGTGTGTAAGCAAACCCTGCGCTTGGGTGATACTTGGGTAAATCGCTAAGTGGTTTCAATGAGAGCAAATCTTAGACAACCAGGCAGAAGAGATGGGCCTTTATTTTGAGGAGAAAAGGGGTGAACAAAGGATGTAGAGGAAGGAAATATCATTAGATGAACAGACAGTAGGCCAAACAAAAAGAACTTGACTGGCTAGGGAAGGAAAGCCTTGCCAGGAAACAGAACTTAGTCTATTGGCAGTAATGTGCATAATAAGACTTCCCTTTCCACACTCATTTAATTGGCCTCCATATGTGGGCAAAGGCACCTTTCTACATTCAGCACAGCACCCTTGGACCATTCCTGGCCAGTGATGTTATTCCTTGGAAAGTCAAGGAAGTACTGAGGTAGTCACTTTCCTCCAGCCTCAGCCCCTCCAAGAGGAAGTGCCAAAACCATTATTATAGCAGAGAAACTTGTATTTCACAACATAGCCTGTTTGTGGCTGTTTCTCTACTACACAATTACTAACATGTTGGTTTTCTCTAAGCCTTAAAATTAGAATACTGGGCCCAAGTTTATTTACAGTGCAGCATGTGTAGGCCTGAACCACACAGCATGCCCAACAGGAAGTGTGTGTAGGTCATCACCACCCTCCACAGGGAACATCAGCCATGGTGTGTTTAGACAAGGGAGCCCCCACTAAAATGAGCACAACATCAACTTTGCCAGTAATTCAAAAACAGCAATATCTGGAAGTGATAAAAATGGCAATTGATAAAAGCTTCCCTTGTTAAATGTGGGCCACACATACTCTAAATAAAATATACCAGTTAGGAAATGATTTGTGTTGATAAAACTTGATGGAGTTGTTTTTCCAAATGTCTTCTCCCTGCTGGGAATTTCACACTTTGGCAGGCTCTCCTCTGGCCTCCCCAGTTGCCAGTCTCCTTCTATGACCTGACCTAGTGTTGTTTATATGGCTGTTTACACATGTCTTAACAACCTTTGCAAAGGGTCTTTAATGACTTTCACTCCTGGCCTGTACATAGCTCAAGGCAGAGCTCCAAAGGCTGCCACTGTTGTTGTGTTTATTTGTGCAGTACCCTCCCTTGCTCCCCTTAAAGCCCTTAGAGACAGCCTAGAAAGCATATCGCAGGTTCCATAGCTGTAGATTAGTTTTAAGAATCAGGTTGTCATTGTGAGCAAGAAAGTATAGTAAAACCATGTAAACAGTTATAAACCCATCATGTTTCATGGTGGCGGCGGGGGCGAGGGGGGTTCACTTAGAACATTCACCTGAACACTGATTTTGTAAGTTTGCTTGGAAAAATATTGAAGCAAGGTCCGGGAATCATCTATTTTTTACTATTCTTGGAGCTTTCCCCTAAACACAGAACTCTTTTGCAAAGCGACGGTTCCCTCATCTGTTAATTGGAAAAGGTGAAATGTATAACTACAAAGGTTTGACCACCTCAAACAGGCTGAACTCATTGACTCTCATGTAACTTCAGACAGGTGGTCTATAGGACTATACGTTAGGAAAGATGGAAAATTTACAACTTCTAATGTCTTGAAGAATGATTAATATGGAAAGAGCATCTGAATTTAGGCTAGATTGATATATGAGAGTTTGACTAAAATAATTTATGATCAAAACACATAATTCAAGCAATATAGATTACCTAACATGATATTTTAATCTGGGCACTGCCAGTTCTTTCTTTCTACTTTGCAACTGAAACAATGAAGAAGCAGGAATCAATCTATCATGAAATGAATGGAGCAGACTCAGGAAAGATGAAGAATATCTTAGTGGGAAGAACAAGAGTGGGACAAAAAGAAAAGGAACTCAATGTGTGATGGCCTGGATTCCACATACACATAGGAGAGTGGCTCCCTGGTGCTGTGGCATTAATGCAGTATGAATAGGGCACAGATGAAATCAGCTGTATTCATGCCACCAAAATTCTTTCATAGAGTGTATGACATTCATAGAAACAGAAATAGAAATATCAAAACTGATGCCATTTGGCATTAAAGCAATACCAAATGCCTCTTATTTTGAAGCAAAAGTAAGATATGTTGAAATCACATGACATTTCAAAAAATAGTCACTGGTTATTGTGGCAAATAGGTTGATATACTTGAAAGATTCATAACTCTTTTTAAGTATGGAGAAAGTTTGTTCAAAGTAAATTAATGTAAATGTGCAAATCTTTCCATTTCTTATATCCATTAGTAGTATCTTCTCTGACAGTTTCTTCCTAAAATTCTCATGATCTCATAGTAGATGGCCTGTGTTTCTTAAAATGATGATCTGAAGATTGATAAGGCCTTCCTTTGATATGGATTTTCATATCAATTCTCTGCACATGTAATGCATTAAATATCTAGGACTGTGAATACCAAAATGAATGGGGCATGACTACATTAGGTCTCTGCTTCAAAAAGCTGAAAGTCTAAAGATAAGCAATGGTTGGTAAGTTTTTAAAGCAACAGAAGTATAATAGAAAAGATTGTATATATTAACTTTTTCTCATTGATGAACAATTTCTTTTTACATAAGTTTGGGAAACACATGCTTATATGTACTCTGAATGCTGTGTGGGTAATGAAGGTAGATTCCTTTAAAATAATTTTTGGCTGACATCTCCTGGACAGATGACTCTACCTGTATTGGGGTGTTTCTGTGTTCCTTGACTCCTGTCTTCTGGGGATCTTGTCTCTACCCTATCTTTACTCTCTGGGGTATTTTGCTGACCTTGTCATTACCAAAAATCCAACACCTCTATTACTTGTGTCCAGAAGGATTTATCACTACTATGGAGTAGTAACTGAATATCTCCTTTCAAATTGGGAGTTTTATTATATCTGTGACTTTCAGTCAGAGACCTATGATGAAGACCACTGATTTATTTCTTTTTCATGGGCATCTATAATTGCCTGGCTCCTCAGTGAAATCTGCTTCAGCAGTCCTAGAGGGTGACTGGCATGTCTGTCTGAGATATATCCCAGGGCAATTCCTCCTGGACACTCAGTCTATATTTTGAATCAGAGTAGCTCAAACAGCCCATCTACATGGGGTACAAATTTCTCCAAATGAAGATGGAATGGCAGGTACAATCTTTTTGGATGACAAAGGAGCACATAAAAATGTCATAGAAAGGATTTCACACTATAATTTAGGTATGGGAGAAAATGTGGAATGTATGTATATATATATATATATATATATATGTATATGTATATACATATATACATATATTTATGCACACATATGTTAATTTGTTTATCATTAACTTTGTGGACAAGTAAGCTAAAAACAAATGAGTGCTTAGGCACGAAATAAAAGAAAAAAAATTGTCACAGGAAATTGTTGAATGGTTAAAGATTTCACTAGACATGAGTGCAAAACATGAGAGAAAATATCAGTGCAAAAGAATAATTGATGGGTGTAACATTTGAAGAACAGAATTTCTAACAGAAAAATGGCAATATGGAGAGGGAAAGTCTGAGGTCAATTTCTTCATGACCTTTAATTTTTCAAATAAAAAATTCTATATAAAAGCTACTTATGCAAAGTTTGTTTTTTTCTCAATTCACTGTTATCCAAAGATGAAAGTTTTTGTATGCTTTCAAAATATTTCAGCTTTCTTGAAAAACTAGGCAAACTGCTTTATCAGTCAGCAAGAAGTCAGGATCATAAGATTTAGAAACCACCCTACTGACCTCAGGAAGACAGTCCAGTGAAGCTTTTATTGTTAAGTTGAAGCTACTCCCTCTATAAGACAATTACTTGTGGACTTATATTTCATACCCATCATAAGAAAAAGGAGTGACTTTTAAGTGGTACTAAATTAAAGAACAAACACCTCAGCATATGGCTCACTCCATTTAAGGTGCCCTTTGCTATTAATAAAATCAAAATCATCTGACAAACTCATATGACAGCTATTCACAAGGCACTGTGGTTAGAAAAATAATTAAATTATAGTTATACATGACTTTCATCACAGAAAATTTTCCTAGATTTATCTAACTGAATACAATATCTCCTACAATTACAAGAATTGGAATTAGGGTTAAGAGACACAATCTTGGCTCATTCCACTCATGTCTTCTGGATAGATTGTGGCAAGCTTGATTTCTTTGCCCTAACTTTAAAATAATATTTTAAATCAAATGAGACCTTGAACTGGAAAGTACTTTGAAAAATACAAAGCACCACTGTAAACTTAGCCACCTCCATTCACTAGTCATAATTGCTATTAATGAACAAATTTCTATGTATGTCATATTAAACCTGCATTTTTCTCAGTATTCTTCTCATTTAGACTCCATAGTAACTCTACTTAGGCTCCATGGTTTTGTCTATTTCACAGATCAGATGATTTAGCATTAGTGAATTTCAGAAACTAGATAATGTCTCAATAGGTAAAAAATGAATTAGTGCTATGATACCTGGTTCCAAGGTCTCAGATCTTATGCATTTGTTATCAGGGTTTATAGGACATTTTATACATTGTCTCTTTTGCCCTCCTTACCAATCTTCTTTGTCATTAGTATATTTTTAGTGTTAGGAATCTGTTAGTGTATTTTTCTTCAATGACTAGTGTGCTTGGTAGCAATTATGCAAAGCAATGGAAGGTAGAGATAATTATAATCTGATAAGTGTTGTGACTGGCATTGGATTCTTTGACTGGAAACCTGTGCAATCATATGGCACTCTGCATCCGGAAGAACTCCATGCTTGGCTTAATGCTCTATTGTTGATTCTTTAAAATTATTAAAAAACACTGGACACGGCAACCTACTCTCTTATTTTGCTCTGAGTCCCACAAATGATGTGGCAGGACCTGGTTTTGACAGAAACACAAGTAGTGTATCATGGGGTGAAGAAGGTTAGTGAAAGTTTCTTAGAAGTTCTTCCTATATTTATTCTTGAAGTGCAAGAATAATTTAATCAGAAAAAGCAGCACATTGAAGTCCCACCAAATGCCGGGACAAGAGGTCTAGCCTGGAGATGATGTGTGATGTGTCTTGTTAGAATTAATGCATTTCCTAACAAGAGAAAGGACTTGGGAAGCTGTGGTGGGCTGGAAGGTGAGGCAGCCCATTTACATAGTTCACTGGTAGAATAAAGGACAAAGTAGGCCAGGTAGACTCTCCCTGCAGGAGCCACACTGGGTTTCAAGGCAGAAAGTGTGATGGCAACACAGAGCTGTGTCTCTTTTCTGTGGATGTGTCTTTCACCCACTCTGGAAAAGAAGAACATTGATTTTGGTCAGATATTTGGGCACCAGTATTAAAAATACAGGATAAAATCAAGAAAAAGTTCAATTACCAGAAGGCACCATTCTAAGTACCTGCCTATACTAAACCATTTAATCCTCCCAACTACTCTATGAGATAGATATGGAAGAAAATATCAGTATCAATTTTTTTCATTTTGCAGATGAGGAAATTGAAGTATAAAAAGGTAAATAACTTTCCAATGCCACCAAGCATACAAATGGAAGGGGTGAGTTTACATCTCCATTGTTTTTACTCATAGCCACTTCAATATATTGAATACTAATATTTCTTTCACTTTCTTCCTTCTCTATTTGGATTTCTACTGCTTATGAAAAAGATGGGTCCTGGTCTGAAGTCACCACCTCTTCAGACTAGTTTTTTTCATGTGTTCTGTCTTTAAAATGTGGAAACAGTCCATACTCCCTTCTACTGTAGAGGACTGTATTTTCCAAAGACGGATACCACAATGTGTTCCAAGTTCTAGGAACTTCTTGATTACCCTGATATGCGGACAAAAAGCTCATGTCTTCTTCTCCCTTAATGGTGGGTAGCAATATGGTTGTAGCTGAAATGATGCTACTAGACTCACAGAAAAAGGTCCTCAGGAGCAATACAGCTTTCATCTGCTTCTCCTGGTATGCTTGAAATGCAGTCACTAAGTGGTGAGGAAAGAGAAAGACCACACAGAGATGTCTTTTATAGTGAAGTGTTGAAGTCCAGAGCCAAGCTAAGGACCCACCTGACAGTAAGCATCTCTCTCCAGACAAGACATGAAGAAGTCAATGAGATGACTCCAGCCCCAGCCATCAGTTTGACTGTACCTACGCAAGATACTCTGACCAAAGATTGCCTCACCACACCCACTTAGCCTCTGACACTGTGAAAGTTAATCAACAAAAGATGATTGTTATCTTGAGATACTAAATTGTGGCTTAGAAGTTCTCTTCCAATTATTTGTTGTTATGTTGTACTTTGGTGGCTAGACCAAAATATAAATCCATGTCTCTCTGGCACCAAAACCACTGTTATTCTGATCCAGAGTAGATGAAAGATATACACAGAAAAGAGACAAGAAGCTGAGAAAGCAGTTCCATTTCTGCTCTGCAGACTTCAGGAAAAAACTGGTGAACACATAATCAAGATGAACTCAGGTGAGAGAGAAAAGAGAATGAAGTCATTACATAGCAATAGATAATTGGAAGAGACCTTTTGTTCCTGCTGTTCTGTCTGTATCGTATTCCCTTTCTTCCTTCTCTATACAATGTTCCTACACAAACATATCAAAGAAGTCTTGACTGCATCCGTGGCCCTCTCACTCATGCAAGGTCATGTTGTTATGCATTCTGTGTGACCGTATATCTTTTCTTCAGAGAAGAGGCCAGCAAAATTTTTCTGATTCTATCACCAATCCCTCTCTTGGGCATTTTATATCTTATGGTAATATTACTGTTTTTTACTTATTATCAGATAAATTTGGGGGATGTAAAGAATATATAACTAATTTCTATATGTTAGAAATATATATCCTGGACCATTGAGCTTGTCCCATAAATCTTGGAACATATTTCTGAGTGAATAAACACATCCCAGTTCATCCTCACTGGACTAAGTATATTACCATAAAAAGAAGTCTGGCAAGAAACTGCATACAATTTGGGTGTGACCCCAAGATGTAGTTCTAATGTTGAAATTGGATTCCTCAAGTGCCAGTGGCAAAGACAAACTGTGTGGAGAACAAATGCATGCTGTTTGTAAACAGAGTTTGCAAAGATAAACCTGATCATCTCCCATATGTGTTTTCCAGCTGGCTCTCATAAGCAGTTTCCCCAGGGTTCAGCCTTCAGCAAACTGAGGAGTCCCCCCTGCAGATTAAGCCTTGCTGTGTTAATGCTTAGTACACCTTCTAGATTAGGTTACAATGTGGAAATTTCACATGATGCTAGGAAGGGGGTTGCCTGGAAAAGGTGTAATTACAGGAATCCTTGTATGCTCTTGTTCAATTTCTTGCCTTCTGCTATGGACTATTTCAGGAGCTTCTGAATATAACTACAAAAATGGTCTTTAGATTCCTTACTCTGTCTTCATTCTGGGTAAGCAGTGAAGCCACTGTCCAAATGTCAAAATACCACTACCTACACAAAAGTTATACATTCCTAGATAAAGTAGACAGAACTGAACAGATTCTGTGAGTCATAGCATAACAGTAGATCAACAGAAAGACTAACAACCTTTGATTAATAGCAAACTTCAGCAGCTTGTCTTGTCACCATCTGCAAATTAAAACATGTCTGGATGTAGAAAAGGTATACATCTAGAAAGTGGGTGTTCTCTATAATTGTATATATTTATAAAACTAAGTTACTGGGTAGCATCAAAAGCAGACAAAGTACCTCCTTAGATATTGGTTATATAAATAGCTTCTGTATAACCTAAGGTGGTCAGCCATCCTAGTTTGTCTGGAACTGACAATATTCAATGTAGAATATTCAATGGTCAGAGTAGTGAAATCCTAAGAAAAATTAGGAAGACTTGGTCATACTGATAATTGCAGATGACTTTACAAAGTTATATAAGAGAAGTGAATATTCAGGCATCAAAGTTTTGCCAGAATATTTGATTGAACATTGTGTACCAATATGTGTGGTATATTTGTCTATTTCTCATTTTCATGCATTTCTATATCTCTTGAGAAACTGTTATAAGGTTAAACAAAATGAGCTTGTTAATATTCAACTGTTTTCACCAAAAATCCCCCCCCAAAAACAAAACATCACTACCCAAAAATCTCCAGCCTTTTTAATGGTTCAAACTATTTTTATTTACATCTATTTTCTTTTTTTTTACATCTATTTTCTTAGGCTTTGTGTTGGATACTTTATGTGTATTAATTTGCTTAATTATCCTAACAATCTTATTTTAGAGGGTGGTTACACCATCTGATAAGAGCAGAGGCTAACATGTTAACTATGATGTAACAACAACAAATTATAAACTGTATTTTCCTCACCCACTGAAGATCAAGTTTCAGTCCTTATTGTAAACTTGTAAGATAAGCATAACTGTTATCATTTTATTGATTAATGAAAAGATATGCACTGAGGTTACAGGATGTACTCAAGGCTTTATGGCTCTCTTTGAACACATTTCATGTTTTCCTCCATCAACCTAATTTTCTAAGAGCATGCTAAACTTAGAAGTGACTTTGATCTCCATGTATTTAATTAAATACATTTTTCAAGATTTCATTCTGAAAAAATTCAATCACATAGAATTGTACAGTGACCGTCTATATTCCAATAGCTTAAATTCTATAATTAAGGTTTTTGTTGTATTTGCTTTAATGGATAACTAACCATCAAGCCATCTTTTAAAAAAGCATTTCAAAGTGAGTTGCAATCAGAAATACACTTTCATGCTAGTTATTGATATAGTTTCTGTATTACTCAAGAAGATCAGTCATCCTAGTTTACCCATCCCCTAAAGGTTTAATCATGTGTATAGTAAGAATTCAATACTGGTTTATAGGCTTTTTTTCAAAAGGTGAAATTTAAACATAAGAGAACACTTTTTAAACATAATACAATGCCACTTTTTAAAGAAAATCAGTACATATTTTCAATATGTAATGACTACATTTATCCTGGGGATCTGGTACCTGTACATATTGCATCTTAATCCTCTTTAGTTCTTCCCTTTACCCCTCTCCCCAACTCCTCCATCTCTAGGTCCCCTTCTCATTTGCAGAAGGTCTATCTCCCTATTTTGGCATGTATTTTATTTTGCTATTTAAATTATTTATACTTTTAGTATCTCATGTAAGAGAATCATAGGATATTTAAGCCTCTGATAAACACCTAAATATTAAGTGTGCCATTTAACAATACCTGACAGATGCATATATCTGCTGATAGGACAGGCTTCATCATTTCTATTATTTCAGTAAGGTCTCTCTACTTACCCTGTCCCTCTTCTTCTCCAGAGACAACTGGTGCTCTGATTTTGGACATTGTTTTAACTTTATCTATTTCCAAATGTCATATAAGTGGAATCATAAAGTACTAGTTAGGGTAAAGCTTATTTTACTCAGTGAATGTTTTTGGAAATTTAGTCACATTTTTGCAAATATATAGAAGTCATTAAGTTATTGTATTCATTTTTGGATAAATACAGCATGATTTAGTTTATTCATTTTCCAGTTATGGACAGAGGAGTGAGTTGTGGATGTTTCCAGTTTTTTACTATTATGAAAAAACTGCAAGAAACATTTCATTTAGTTCTCCCTCAGGGGCTTTTATACACAAGTAGAGTTGTAAACATTTTTCATGCATTCTGGATACAAATACTTTACCAAATATACCTTAAAAGTATTTTTTCTCCCTATATGGATTATATACTCATTTTCTTTAATGTCTTTGTAGAAGTGGAATTTTACAACTTCATGAAGTCTTGGTTGACTTTTCCTTTAGAGCAGTTTCTTTTCCTTTCACAATATCTACTGTATCTTTTGAATCTTATTGACTGTGAAGAAATTTATATAATTGTCTTTCATTATTGATCTCATTTTATTCTATATGTTAACAGAAAATATTTTGTATGATATTAATTTTGTAAATTTATTGAGGCTTATTTTGTATTCTGATGTATAATTTATCCCAAATAATATTCCAGGTGCACTTAAGAAAAATCTTAGACATGATAAAAATTACAGTGAATATTTGAATTAAAAACATTGTTACAGTTAAAAAAAACATTGTCATTAAGCCAATTCCAATACTAGTATTTGCTTTTAACACATTTATCCCATTCTCTCGTTCTGAATAAATTCTAGAAGTCCTCTTTGTAAGTCTTTGCACTGTCCTGGCTGTCTTGATATTTGCATTGTCCTGGCTGCCTTGATGGCTACAATAGATTGAAAACATTTACCCTTCTTTCATGGTCATTTGACTTTGGAGAAAAGCCAGAAGTTGCGTGATAATAGATCTAGTAAATAAGGTGTATGAGATACATCATTGTGTTTTAAATTTTTTAATTTTAAAGAAAATTTAAAAGAACAATAATATACATATTTCAAAATAAAATGATAGGAGATTAATAATGGTTACTATATTGCATATTCTTAACTTCAAAATAGTTGCTCAGATTATTAGATATAGGCTTGAAAAAAATGATCAAACAACATAAGCACTGTTACTTTCAATCAACTAACAGAACTAGTAGTACAATTATCTTAACTGTCTTGTGTGTGTGTATATGTATATATATTTTTTTCTCTTCCTTCTTTTCTCCTTTCCCCCAACCAAGTTGTTTTCTCCTTTAGAGCAGTTTCTTTTTTTTTAATTTTATTTAAAGAAAAAAAAAACAGGAAAAGGGTAGAAATGATTCAGAATTTTAAAAAAAGATAAACATTAAGAAATCACTAGTTGATAAATTACATACTGTCCTCTTAGAAATATTTGCTCAAGTTACAAAATTAAACCATACAAAGTAAATATTCAAACAGTGAGACTGTAAACAGCTACACAAGCATGAGTCTTTCCATGTATTTCTATCCTTTCTGTATTAGAGGGAAAAACAAAGCATAGCAAGACAAAACAAAACAAATTCCTATAAGAAAATGAAACCAAAAAGTCATATAAAACCACAGTACAAGGTGATCTAAAATGGTTGCTGTGTTGTTTCTTATCTTCAATAGAATTGTCTATATCATCAGGCATATTTAGATATAGCAGTATAACTGAATATAGCAGTACATAACAATATTAGTAAAAACAAAACATTGTAGGCAATGTAAAACTGCAAAGGCAGGTGATAATTAAACCAGAGTGGGTATCCCAGTGACTCTTGTCATTTTCAGTGTATTTGCCGATACCCTCAGACTTGATACTATCAATCATAACAGCTTTGAATAAAATCTATCTATATAACACAGCAATCTAACAAACCGGATTCAATTACGATCAGTCATGGTAAAACAGTGTAGGTTTTACAGAGCTTTAGATTAAGTTAATAGGAAATTAAGGATGATTACCATACTATATCCTGTTATTTTCGGGATTACTGTCTGTGCCCTCAAATCTAGTACAGGTAGAATGACTGGAACAGAATATAATACATCTAAGTAGAGTAGTGTGAAAATATGGGTTTTAAATCCTGGTGCACTATTAACAATATAGTGTATCAAGACCATCTATGTTAGAGATTGTAGTTATCCTTCTCTGCCTCATTTCTGCTATGCTATTTTTCTGCCTTTGTTTAGTTTTCTCCTTCATTCTACTGCCTGCTCCACTCATTGAGGCCTTTCTGCCACTGTTCCTAAAATCCTGGTATTTTTTTTCTCTCTCTCTAGAATGTCTTTCAGCATTCTCTGCAGGGTTGGATTGGTGGTTACAAACTCCCTCAGTTCCTCTTTGTCATGGAAGCATCTTATTTCTCCATTAATTTCTAGTGACAGTTTTGCAGGGTACATCAATCTGGGCTGGAGGCCACCTTCCTTCAGGACTTGGAAGACTTTGCTCTAAGCTCTTCTTGATCTGATGGGCTGTGTCAAGAAGTCAGCTGTGATTCTGATGGGCTTACCTTTATAGGTAATCTGTTTCTTTTCTCTGACGGCTTTTAATATTCTGTTTTTATATTGAATTTCTGGCATCTTGGTTATTATATGTCTGGGTGTAGACATATAATTATTATTGATTATTATATGTCTGTTTTGGTTGTAGGTGGCTGGAGTTCTGTAAGCCTCACACAACCGAATGTCATTTTCTTTTCCCATGCTTGGGAAGTTTTCCTTAATTATTTCCATGAATAGCCTTTGTAATTCACCTGATGTATTCCTGCTTCTTCATTCACGTTTCTTATTCTTAAATTGTAGATTATCTTGCTATCTTTTAGCCTTTGTATTGTTACTGCCTGTTTCCTTATTTTTAAGAGTTCTTTCCTTTCATTATTACACACTGCCAACTTGTCTTCAAGTTTTGATAGACTATCCTTAGTTTCTTTCAAGGAGTTTGGCCAGCTTTCAATGGAGTTTTTAATTTCCTGGTAGTCTTTTTGAATCTGCTTCATGTATTCTATATTTTCTTTATATTCTTTATCAAATATTTCTCTCCTTTTTTTGTGTTCCTCCCTTCTTCTGTCTGTATCATCCTGAGAGCTGCTTCCTGAGAGCATTTCTTTTATTACTCTACTCATATCCTGCTTTACCTGATTTAATATTTCAGTTTTGAGCTCATCTACAAGGTCCTGAAGATATCTCTTAATGTCCATTGAAGGCATGTCTGATGTTGTTTGTTTGCCACCCTCAGTCTCCCTTGTTTTTCCTTCTCCTGGATCAGGGCTCTCAGGGTTCTGGGCTGGGGGCCTTCTCCTGCCTCTCTCATCATGGCCCTGGCTTCCTCCACACAGGTTACAGTGCAGGTCCCAGCCCCTTTCCCTGTTGGCCACGTTTTCTCCAAAGCAAACTGGCGAGGGACTTCTGCCCTCTCCTGCGTGCTCTTGTCACTGAGGTGTAAGCAGTGGCTATGTATGCCTGCCCCTCCCACCAGGCCAGCCAAACTTCAGGGGCCTTCACCGGGTTAGTGCAAGCACATGTAGGGAATCGATTTGGGATTTCTCATTGGGTCCTGGCCAGGGGTGCGGCCCAGTCCAAGCAAATTGCACAAATCTGCTCTGGGGAGGGAACAACCAATGGAAGTCACTGTCGCTCCCAGTTCAGGCTCCTCCTGCCTGATTCCAACATGTCACCCATTTGGTCACATCCTTCCTGTGTGTGTGTGTGTGGGGGTCTCATTCCCAGCACTGACCATGGATTAATAAAGGTCCCTTCACTGGCTCCGCTCTCCGCTGGGCTCACCAACCCCGGACTTCAGTGCTGCTGTGCTTCCTGTGGGTGGTGGCGGGAACAAGTTTGGGCAGCTCTGCTTGCCTATGTGGATTCAAGCTGGTGCAAACTTGGAAGGTCCTTGTGAAAATGCTGTGTCCCATAGTTTTTAGCTGTATCAGTTGTAGCCCTGAAGTATTTGACAAGCTTTTTTACATTTTAATTTCTTCCTGTGTCAAGAGATCCATCTCCCTCTGTCTGGGTCTCTCCAGGGTGTTTTATTCTGGCTTATGAGTTGTTTCTCCAGGGAGGCTTTGTATTTTGTTGCTCACTGATTGCCCATCTTGTCTTCTAGAGCAGTTTCTTTTCCTTTCACAATATCTACTGTATCTTTTTGAGTCTTATTTACTCTTTCAGTTTTGGTGTCTCTTTTTTTTAGATTTTTTATTTTAAACAAGGAAAAATAAAATGAAACAAAAAATACAAGAAAAATGAGAAACAAAAGAGACAAACAAATAACAAAACAATCCAAAACAAAAACAATACAGGCTTTCAAAACAAGGTGGTAGGAACTTAGCAAATGTTGTTATTTTGGATAATTATCTTCAAAAGAGTTACTTACATTACCAGCTATAGATGTGCAAAATTGATCTAACCTTATGAAGATTAACTGTTTAGCTTCTGTGTTTTTATTTGTCAAAAATTACCATAAATGGTTGATCATCAAGGTGTGATAAAAAAATACAGTGGATGTTTAAATTAATTTATTATGGTACAAGACATTGCCATTAATTCTCCTCAGAGTACTCAAAATATTGTCCTTCACTTCAAACACATCCTATCAAGCTTGGCAACTTTGCCTTTGGATTGGAGGGTTTAATTACTGATAAGATTTTCATCTGCCTTTCTATTATTTGCTTTCTATATCTTACTTGTTCCTTTATATTTCTATTACTCTTTTCTTTTAAAAATATATAGCAACTCCATTCTCCAACATTGATTCTTTTGCTTCTCATTGTATTTTTGAGTCATTATATTATTAGTTGCCATAGGGAGTGCAATTTATGTCTAAATTTAAATTGGTATTGTTACCAATTTAATCTCAATAATATAGAAAAATTTTACTTCTATATAGCTGCACTTTTGCCCTACTCCTTTGTAATTGTATCAGTTAGCTTTCTGTCACTGTAACAAAATATATGAGCTACTAATTTATAAAAAGAGTTTTGGTTCACAGTTTTAGAGGTTCCAGTTCATAATCAATAAGCCCTGCCACCTTGGGTCTGTGGTGAGGTTGTACCTCACTGTGGGAGTACACAAGAGAGCAAAAACATTCACATCATAAATTGCAACTGGGCTTTTATCTCAGACTGTAAAACTTACTGGAATATTTCTTGTGGAATAAGTCAGCTAACAACAAGTTCTCCAGTTATATTTTATCTGGGTATCAAAACTTTAATATATGCAACTTGAGAGCATACTTGTAAGTGAAATAAATCAGATTCACTTGTGTAAGCATTGTATTGACTCTGTAGTATAAAAAAACTGAAAAAGTAAATAGATCTAAAAGGTACAATAGATACTGTGAAAGTGAAAGGGGAAGAAACTGCTTTCTTACACCAGAAAGAATAGTTATTAACAAGAAATAAAATAATAAAAAACGTTGCCAAAGCTACAGGGTAAAAGGAACATTTCTACATTATCAGTATGAGAAAAGAATATATATATACATATATATATATATATAAAATAACTGTATTATCAACCTATTAGTTCATCAAAAAGAATTTTTATGCTTGCATTGTTTGATCAGTTATTCATGTCTATATCTTGTAACCTGAGCAACTGCTTTGAAGATAACAATATGTAATGTATTAAGCATTATTAATCTCCTATTATCTTGTTTTGAAATTCTGTATCACCATTTTTATTTTTTTGTTTGAAAATAAAAAAAAGACCCTCATAAAAGAGCAGTTCCAGAAATGCTTCATAAAGTGTCAATAATAATAGAATAAGTGTATTTTAAAGTGAGTGAGACCTTGTTGAGGGAGGTTAATGACAATGTGTCTTTTACTGCCTTACATTTTTTAATTTAAAAATTTACTGTATTCTTTATGTTTATTAGCACATACTTGCTGTATGTAATGATTATATTCATTGTGGGCAGTTGGAACATATACATAATAGATCTTGTTTTCACTGTCCTTTGCTTCTTCCCTTCTCTTCACTTCTAGATCCTCTTCCCAATACAAATAGGACCGAACTCCTATCTATTTTTTATTTAATTTTTAAAATTATTTTCAAGTGTCATGTAGAAGAGAAATTATGTGATATTTGTGTTTGTGTGCCTGATTTATTTCATTTAAAATTAGGTGTATTCATTTTCCCACAATTGATGCAAATTTATCCTTTTTATTTATGAGTAGTACTGTATTGTTATAAATATCACAGTTTCTTTATCCATTTATCTCTTGATGAACGTATAGTGCATTTCCAAGATTTAGCTATTGTGAACGGTGCCATTATAAACATGGGCATTAATGTATCACTCTAATATGATGCCTTTAATTCTTTTAGGAAGGTGTTTAGAAAGGTGAGTTGAATGAACTTTCTATTTTTAGTTTTTTTGAAGAATCTTGTTATAGCTTTTTACAGTGGTTGTTCTACTTTACATCGCCACTGACAATGTAGAAATGTTCCTTTTTCCATGTAGCTTTGGCATCTCTTGTTATTATTTCATTTCTTGGAAAGAACCATCCTTTGTGGTGTGAGATGTGTCACTGTTCACATCTGTGGCAGTGCAAAAGATGGGAGATTACTCAGAGTCCATGTCCAAGTAACTTCCAAGAAATGGTCTCCATTGAGATCACTTTTACCTGAGATCCATCTGCATTATAGAGTCTCGGGAAGAAGCAACCCAAACTGGAGGTTCGGTGGGTTTTCAGTGATGGAACCAGAAAGCAAGGATGAAAGACAAAAGAAGGATGTCAATTAATTGATGGAGAGGACAAGGGAAGGACAGGCAAAGGACATTGTGATCTGCTACATAACTCACCTTACAGCTAATCTAAGTAGTTAATTAGAGTATGGGGAGGGGAAAGGGCAAAACATATATCCTTTAGGGAAGTGGGCCCTGATCCTGCTTGGATTGTCACTCTTTTAATCCTGCTTGGATTGGCTATTTTTTAATCTTTAATCATGCCTCATGGGAGGTCTGTGCTGTGGCTCCAAACGTCCCTTATCTCTGCACAATCTCTGCACATCCATTGCACACATACCTCTGGCCAATGCCCTCACAAAGATGAAATCTTAGTGGTGTTTTAATTTGCATTTCTTTCATGGTCAAGGTTGTTAACATTTTTGCACATATTCATTGGCCATTTGTACTTCTTTTGAGAAGTGTCTATTCATTTCAGTTACTTATAGTTTGAATAGGTCTTGTATTTTAGGGAGTCTAAGATTTTTTAATTCTCTATGTATTCTAGATATTAGTTCACTATCTCAAGAGTAGCTGGAAAATTATTTTTCTCATTCTGTATTTTGTCTCTTCACTTTATAAGTAATTTCTTTTGTTGTGCAGAAGATTTTTAATTTGCTGTAGTGCCATGCATTGATTATTGGTTTCAATTTTTTTGTGTGTAATTGAGATTCTGTTTAAGAGGCCTTTATCTATGCCTATGTCAAGAGTTGTACCCATTTTATCTTCTGGTAGATTAACTGTTTCTGTTTTAATATCCAAGTCTTTGATCCATTTTAATTTTAGGGTAGTACATAGTGAGACATGTGGGTCTAGCCTCAATTTTCTGCACGTGTGTCAATTAGTTTTCTCAAGACCATTTGTTAAAGAGGTGATTTGTGTTCTATTGTGTTAGGATCAGAAACATCTTCTACTTGTCTGTTTTTATGCAAGCAACATACCACTTGAATCATTGCAGTTTGGTAACAAAACTTGAAATCTGTATTGTGACGCCTCCTGTTTTGTTTGTGATAGCCAGGATTACTTTTGCTATTCTAAGTCACTTCTGAGAGAATTTGTGAGGAATATTGTTGGTATTTCAATTGAACTTGCGGTACATCTATGTATCAGTTTCAGTAGTATGGCCATTTTGACAGTATTGGTTTTGCCTATCCAGGAACAGGGGATGTCTTTTCTTCTTCTGTCTCCTCTTTCAGAATACTGTAGGTTTTTGTTGTTGAACTCTTTCACTTCCTTGTTTAGGTGTAGTGCCATGTATTGATTATTGGTTTCAATTTGCTGTAGTGCCATGCACTGACTATTGATTTCAATTTTTTTGTGTAATTGAGATTCTGTTTAAGTGGCCTTTATCTATGCCTATGTTGAGTATTTAATTTTTCTTAAGAAAATGGTATTATTTTCCTAATTTTTTTTCTTAGAGGACTCATTATTGATGTACAAGAATGCTGTTGATTTTTTGCTTTGACTTTGTAGTTTGCTACCTTGACATATTTCATTATTAGTTTTAGGAGCCTTTAGTGAAATTTTTTGAGGACTTTCATGTAAATGATCATGCTTTCTGTAAATAGCAAGTATGATTTCTTCCTTTCCTATGTGCATCCCTTTTGTTTCTTTTTGTTTCCTGATTGCTCTTGCTAAATTTTTGACTGCTTTATTAAGCAGGATAGGAGATAGTGAATATCTTTTTCTTGTGTTCAGTTTAGAGGAAAATCTCTCAGGTTTTCCTCACTTAATACGATTTTGGTAGTAGGCTTGTCATTAATGAGTTGTATCACACTGAGATAAGACTCTTCTATGTCTGTATTCTTCAGTGATTTTTTTAATCAGGAAGAGGTGTTGTATTTCATCAAAAACTTTTTCCATATGTATTGAAATGTTCATATGGTTTTTGCCCCTGCTTCTGTTTGTGTGATGCATTTATATTTATTGATTTACTTATGTCAAATCATCCTTGTATCCATAGGAAGATGCCTACTTGTCCATTACATATGATCTTTTATGATTTGTCACATTCTGTTTGCCAGTATCTTATTGCATTTATGTTCATTAAACAAATTTGCCTGCATTTTTTTTAAGTTGGGACTTTGTCTGATTTTAGAATCAAGATAACACTATCTTCCAGAAATGAGTTTGAAAGTACACCTCACCTCACGATATAGGTACAGTAGAATCTTAACCCAATGTGACAAAATCCATTTATGATAAACCTACTGCCAATATCATATTAAATGGGGAAACCTGAAAACTTTTCTTTAAAGAGTTTGAGGAGTATTTGGCATTAGATCTTTCCTGACATACTTGTAGAACTTAAATTCACTAGATTTTGGGTTTTTCATAACTGGTAGGTTTTTATTACTGCTTCAATTTCATTGCCTGTTATTAGACTGTTTGAGGTTTATATATTTTCTTGTTTCAAATTTGGTAATTCATATGAGTCTAAGAATCTATCCATTTATTGGAGTACAGATATTCAAAGAATTTACTATTGCAGTAATCTGGATTTCAGTGGTCTGTTGCGACTTTGCCTTTTGCATTTCTAATTGCATTGAAATGGGTATTTTCTTTTCTTCTCATGGTAAGACTGGTTAAGTGTTTATTTTGTTTATTCTTTTAAAGAACAAGGTCTATGATTCACTGATATTTTTTCAAATTTCTGAGGTGCCACTTGCATCTCTTCACACACTCTTTTTGGCTTTCAGTTTCTCTGAAACCCTGGTTTTTTAATACCTCATTTACTGGGTTCCTCTTCCTGATGGGAAGGGTCAAGTGGGTGGGAGCCTATTCGACTTGCCTGGGTACTGCTGAGGTGCTAGATCCTTCTCACAGGGAAACTGGTCTTTTCCCAGATGGCCTGTATGCCAAACCTGGGCCTAAGGGGTGCTGCCATACAGGAGCAGGGATGATTCCCTTTCTGCTACTGGATTTTTGTCTAGGGAGTTTCTCCTTTTATTGCCTTCCCTTATCTGGTTTTCTTTATACCCTTGCCTCAGTGTATCCACTTCCCTCTGGTGCAAGCTCTGGAGTCTCCCTGCCTTGCTACCACTACCTAGCCAGTCACAATGATCTTTCTCACTGTATACTTTTCTTTAAGGTACAGTTATTTTGAGATACTCATTTAATTGTTGACAGTCATAGTTTTTCTGCTGTGCTTAAGCACTGGAAGTTATTTCTCCTGTCCACCTGTACTATTCCCCAGCTACTACCTTCATTGAGGACTTTTTTGTACTTATAAATTATTCTTGTCCTACTTTCAAGATTTTCTTTGTCTTTCTACAAATTGATTGTAATGTGTTCAGTTTGCATTTCTTTGAGATTATCTGCATAGAATTTGTTCTTCTTGGATGTGAAGATTAAGGCTTTTCATCATATTTAGGGTTTTTTAGGTTCCTATTTCTTCAAATTTTTTTTCCTTTCCCCTCTCATCTCTCCTTCTAGGACTCCCATTATATGTGTATTGATATGTTTGATGATGTTTCACAAGTCTCTGAGGCACCTTTATTTTTTATCTTTTGTTTTAAGGCTATATAGTCTTAATTGAGCTAAAGCAGTTTCATTGTTATCCATGAGGGAGATATTTCAAGACCGCAGGTAGATGCATGAAACCATAGATGGTACAAAACCCCATATACAATTTTTTTCCTTATTTGTATACACCTATGAGAAACTTCAATTTATACATTTTAGGCACATAATGAAATTCACAATAGTTAATAGTAAAATCATTATGACTATTTATTTATTGTCTTTTTGAGGCTATGAAGTTCAGATTGCCTTGAACTCATTTTGTAGCCCAGCATGGTCCTGAATTTGCAGCAATTCTTTTGTTTCAGTGTCCCTAACTAGAGGTGCTGGGATTACAGATGTGCCACACCACATCCATCAACAAAATATGATGATAAAATTTCCAGCATCACTACTCTTATACATTGGGGCCATCGTTTACTAAAATAGGTTTGCTTAGGTGCTGGAGATACAGCTCATGACGAAGACCTGCCTGGAAAGCACAAGTTTGATTCCTGAATTTGATTTCCAGTAACCACATAAATAAATAAAATTAAATCATCATATAAGTTTACATGAACACAGGCAATGTGATGGTGCTCTGACTGATGTGATCATTGAGATGACTAGTGACGAATAGAGTTGTGCAGTATGTACAATGTGCAATAGATAAAGAACTAATCAATCATATTCCAAGCAGGTTGGAGCCTGACAACGTAACATTTCATCATGTTACTTGTAATAGCATGTAATTTAAAATTTATTAATTGTTTGTTTAAGAATTCTTTATTTAATGTTTTTTAACTGAAGTTTACCATGGAAAACTGAAATCATGGAAAGTGAAATTGCAGATAAGACAGCAGCCACTGCATCGTAGTATGCTAAATTTTCAATTTTGCCAATGCAAATCTAATGTTGATTTTCTTTATGGAATTTCTCATTTGAGTTGTTATACCTTACAACTCTAAAATATATAATTGATTTTTAAATGCCTGTTTAAATTCTTTTGTGACATTGTTTTCAGTCTTTCATTTTATTCTTTGGGCTTAGTATCTTTTGATTTTTTGGGGTATATTTAAAATACTTGAGTTAAAATCTTTGTCTAGTAAGTCCCACATGCAGTTGTTACCTTCTTTAAGTTATACTATGTTCAGTTTCCTCATGTTACCTCATGTATCAGTCTATGTTTCCTTTTTGTTTCCACTCTTCAATTTGTTTTCCTCTTGGTCTCATTTCCAGGTGAAAACCTCTTGACCTCCTTAAGGTCTCCAATCTGAAACCAGGGCCCATCATAATAATGTTACTGGTCATTCTTTCTGACCTGTTCATGCTTTTGATATGTGATTTGGTATATGAGCATAAAGACCATGCTGGCTCACATTGAATGCTGCCACACCTGTCCATTTATTTATTTATTTCTGACTTTCAGATGTTTCTAGTTCTTTCTGATTTACATGGAGAAACCATTTTCTCCCTTAATTTTTAAACAGAAAGGACACTATCATGCATTCTTCATGAAAAGACTTCTTTCTGTATATTTTCTTACTTTACTTTGTAAAATATCTTTTTCTTTCACAATTATAAAATTAAAAGCAAAATACATTTTCCTGTGGGAATTACTACTCGTTTGTTTTTTGCTGCTGAAAACCACCATTTTGAATCCTTTCAATTTCTCACTGTGTTGTTAATTCACAACAATTGCATCTTTTAGAATAAATATATAAACTAAAGCCAATAGCATGTAAAGATCTACTTTACGAACTGGTTATCTTAAATTGTTAACAACAAAATCCCAACTAGCAAAATATTTTTCCCTTTACATCTTTCTCTGAATTTGAAGATGTGTCATATAACACATAGCTGAGATAGTGTAGGGGCAGCCTGGAAATGGGAGCTATGCATTCCTGAAACAACAAAGACGTCATGTAGCACTTTGGTATAGATAAGTGAACATTTGGACTGAGGACAAAATGTAGGCAGAGAATATTAAAGTTCCAATTAATTGGGGACTTATCACTCAAAATGTTTCATAGGCCTAGGTCATTTGCCTAACGGCATTAACAAAAGAAAAAACAACACCCACCCCCACCCCCCGCAAAAAAGAAAAAAAACTGGAAGCCATCTTACTTTCATTTCACAATCTTCTGGTGACAGAATAAGCAGTATGATTGATGGCATGCTTCTTGAAGTATCACTACCATTTTCATTTTAGTGATAGAAGAGGAAGACCATGAAGGAGCAAATATTTTAGGAGGACAGAAACATTCCAAAAATTTGAAATGCTTATGACTTTTGAATGTATTTAACACTAACTAGATTAAGCTCAAATTACATAAAATTAAACCTCTTATAGATGATAAAAATAAATAACATCCAGTGCTTATTAAGTCCCTCAAATATTCAAAACACTTGATATTCATTTTTTTTGGTCAGTATACAGACTTTCCTAAGTGTTACAGGAAATCAGAATTAGAGCTACACATGTGGGATATACTTTCAAATGTTAACCCATCTTTCAATTTCTGAGTGCAGGAATGGAGGATCACTCAAGTTCTACTATCTTCTTTTATTTAAGATGTGTTATAGTCTTTTCCAGTATGCGAAGTACTGATGAGTGTTTTGAGAGCATGTACATACAAACATAAAACATTTAGAAGCACATCATCTAAAATATAAAATATGAGCATTTAGGTACAAAAATGCATGATAAAGATTATTCAGGGATTCATTGGTCAGGAGGATTTCATGATGGTTATGTTTCTTGAAAGGTTGCTATATCTAGAGGTGAGCAGGTAACGACAGTACAAGCCAAAACCAGAGTCTGAGAGTCCATAATCTGAGAAGGGCGTGGATTCTGCCTTGCTGCACTAAAGAGCAATGTTATAGTTATAAATATATGTTACGGTTATAAATCAGTTATGTTATAGTTATAAATCAGATGGATCAGTTCTGCTCTATACTTCAGGGGCAATGGCAGGAAGTGTATCACTGCCGTAGCCCTCTTTGGTTCAGCTGCCGATGATTCATTCCTCCTCAACTGGGGGGATGAGGCCCATCTTCTCATCTGCGGGGCCCATTTTCTCATCTGCGGTGCCCATCTCCCAGGTCCTCGTTAGCCCCATTATCTGTACTTTCCATCATAATATAGCTTCCTACTTTATATTTCCCAGCCCATTTGATGATTCGAGTGGATATGTTTTAATTCTCTTACAGAATGGAAGTGCTTTAACCCCATTTGACAAAAAAGAAGAATTTGAGGCTGTTCCCAAGATCACATGAATTGATAAAATTGAAACAAAAATAGATAATAGGAAATAGGGATCTAGATCTTTTGCCAGATCTTCTGAGAAAGAGAAGGAAACAAAGAGATGGTGGGGAAGGGTGGAAAGGGAATTAAGGTGTGTTATGTACCTGTACCAACTAATCATGATGAATGTAATCATTACATACTGTAATGTGTACTAATAAAAAAATAAAAAGTATCAGGCTAAATTAGAAGTAAATAAAGTAAGAAAAGAGAAAATAAAAGTTAAATTATGACTACTAACTGTAGGTTTTGATTTGACTTTGAGCTTCTTAGAAATCAACCAGGGAATGGGGTAGACTTTACAGTGTCCATACATCTTAGGAGTGTTAAGTATATCTAAGGTAATTATTTGGATGAAATTAAAAGCAAAATTAAAATGATACAAATGTATTCTGATTTCAGCTCTGCAAGAAATTGACTCGACATTAATTGTTTAATCCCATTTGGGTTCAATTTCCTCATATGAATTTTTTAAAAGGGTTCACTTTGAATAGTTAATAAAGACTTTACCAGTTCTGACATTTTATCATCAATTACATAATATTACAACAAACATATTTCTGTGAAAACACAACCAAAAGGGATTGAAACATAAAATAGAAAAGATCTTAAATGTCTATTTCCCTCAATTCCTGGATCATAAATGTATTAAGACTGGAAAATGTTTTTCACCATTATGAACTATTTGCACTTAGGAAAGGGTACTTGCTTGAACCACATGAACTGGTGGTTTGCAGTTTTGCAAATACTGTAATTTCATATTGCTCAGCTTAATAGATGTGTTACACTGAGAAAGTCAGGAATACTGTAACAGGAGGTCCTGACTTTGACATTCTTGATATACAGCAAGGAAGAAATGATGCTGGCATATCGAGGGAGAGGGGCTAGCCTCTTAGGCCTTAGACAGCTATTGCTAATGTTTGTGTTCTCCAAAATTAATAGTTTGACATTCTAAATATGAAGTAGGACATGAGTTCTTTGAGAGGTGACAGGTTATGAAGGCTTCAGGATAAGTGCTCTTATAAAATGGGATAAGAAAGCTTGATTGCCTTTCTGCTATGTGGTTCTCTTAACTTGGAATTTCAACACTCAGAACTGTATGAAATAAGTATCGGTTGTTTATTATTCTCCCAGTTTGTGTTATTTTATTATAGCAACCCAGACAGATCAAGACACAAGGTTACAAACTTTCAGGTGAGAACTCTGGCACCCAACTCCATAGGCTCAAATTCCTTTTCCTACCAACCTAAATTTGACCAAGTCATATAACATCTCTTGGTCTTGGTTTTCCAACTAGAAAACTAATTGCTTACGGTAGTGATCTTTAACCCATGGGAGACATGTTTCAAGATCCCAAGATGGGGCTGGGGATTTAGCTCAGTGGCATAAACACCTGCTTGGCAAGCGCAAAGTCGTGAGTTTGATCCCTGGTTCAAAAGAAAAAAAATCCCAAGAGGATGCTTGCAACCATGGATATATTAGATTTTATACATACTATGTCCATACATTCATACCTAAAACAGTTTAATTTATATACCAGACACAATAAGGGATTAATAATAACATATGAAAAAAGTAACAGTATACTATAATAAAAGTTATGTGAATATAGTCTTATCTTTCTCAAAAAAATTTTTTACTCATTCTTCTTGTGATGATGTAAGATGATGATAATGCTCACATGCTGAGATTAGGTGAGCTAAATGACAATGACACTGAAGGGAATTATATAGTTAGGTATTGTGATATAGCATCAGGCTACTGTGTAAAGATTACTCACACATTAAAATCATAATACTGTGAGTATTAATATGATAACAAAGAGGGCTACTAAGTAACTAATAGGCAGATCGCCTATTGAGCAGTATGAATATACTGGAGGAATAGATGATTCATGCCCCATGTGGGATGGAGCAGGATAGTATGAGATTTCAGAAGGTTGCTCAAAATTGCATGCATTTTGGAACTTACACATTGTTCATTTGTGGAACTTTTCCACTCAACACTTTCAGACTGTGGTTAGTCATCAGGAACTGAAGTCCTAGAAAGTAAAGCCATAGATGTGCGGTACTGCTGTAACAGTACCTAATTAAGAGAGTAGTTTTAAGAATTTAAATTCATTTAAAATACTTAGCACACTGCTGGATAACACATGAGAGCTCAGTAAATAGTAGCTAAGAGTTGGATTAGCTCCCGAATAAGCAACTCAGTATAAATTCTCAGAAAAGACACAGACAGTTATCAGCAATCTTAAAGGTATAGCCCAAACATGTCTCTCTGTAATTTGGTGGACTATTGATAATTGGACACAAGAATGCTCTTTATTAGCCAGTGGCTTTCAGAAATCTTAAAAATGAGACTCAAAGTCAGAAATACAATATATACCATGGCATGTTACACACAAGCTGCTCACACACAGAACTGAAACAAAATTTCATAAATCTAAGCTTTACTTTGTACATTGCATTTTGATCTATTCTATTAATTTTATACTGATTTCTAACCACACAATTACTTTTGTGATCTAGTAGTGAGTCTCAAATTAGTAGGTTACATTTAGAAAAATACCAGACCTGATCACATCTGACTTTGAGTAAGGAGAAAGGTATTCTGGCTGCACAGGCTCCAGAGTAGGCCCCCAATGCAGTGTCCAGGGATCAGAAGCCACCGCTATAATTCATTCCCCTCCAGCTCTGAGACAATCAATTTTAGGTCCTCCTCATCCCTCCCCCCTGCCTGAATCCTGTCTGTCACATCAACCATAAGGAAAATTCTAGCTATGCTTTTTCCAAAATCTAATGTAAATGGAGGCAACTCATTTCACCTTTACTCAGTCTTTAAAGATAAAACCTTCAGCAGCAGCAGTAGCAATGAAGTGATTGCTCAAATATTTGTAGTTTTTATTATCTCAGGTTTTTAGTGGATCACTTATCATCAGGTTAAAAGTGCAACCAGTGAGTATAGCCTTTCCTGGCATGCTGTTTAGCAACATTTCTATCACAAACCAGCACAAAAGTGATATTCAATTAGCACATACCACAAGCTTTATAGTAGAAATTTTACTTTCAGCTGATGAAGTACTTCACTATCTTATTATTTGACTAGGACCAAAAAAAAACAAAACAAAAACTTTTTAAAGAGCATAGAGATAATAATATAATTCCACAATGAGTGAATAAGTAAATCATTATAATAAATTTGTAAATTATTATTTATTAATACAGTGAATCATTATTTTGATGGCAGGCTGCACCTCCACATACTCTGAAGACTAGCTTTTTAAAGGGTCATTTTGAAAAACATATTTAAAGGGCATACAAACAAGGCACAATGCCAAGGGAGGGGCAGAATTCACAGTGATTCCTGATTCACTGTGATTCCTGACTCTAGCAAGGAGAAGCAGCGTTTTGAGGCAAAACAATGTCCGTATGGATATTTATCTTCTTGAAATTGTCTCACAGTATTCTTAATGTTCAAGCAAAGTATCCAGAAGTTTTTTAAAGTCCTCAGATCAATTCAACATATTCATTCTTTCAACTTCCCAAAATACATTAATGATTCCTTTCTGCATGTGAAGTTATTTTCTAGGCTCAGTGAGAGATAGGGAAGAGTAGGAAAACATGATCTCCATGTTAAAGGGCAGTACGAAAGTATCAATTAGCATTTATGAGCTCTTAGTATATGTCAGACACTATACATTTCTCATGTGATTTTATTACTGTCCCATTTTACTGATGAAAGCCCTGAAGATTAGAGTTTAAAATTTAAGTACTTGGGGGCTGAGGATTTAGCTCAGTGGCATAAGCACCTGCCTGGCAAGTGCGAGGTCATGAGTTCAATCCCTGGTACAAAAAAAAAAAAAAAAAAATTAAGTACTTGGAAGAGACAGAATTCAAATTCTACAAATTGATTCCACAGCCCATACTGTCTTCCATGGTGCAAAAAAAGTGATGAGAAGCATCACTTTTATGCCTAGATTTTATAACCTGAACAACTAATTTTGAGATAACAATATGCAATATATTAACTAGTGTTAATTCCCTACTTTGTTTTCTTTTTAGAAATTCTGTATCATTGCTATCCATTTTTTTCTATTTTGCTTTAAAAAAAAAAAGATTTTAATAGACCAAATAGCTGGTGACAAATACTTCCCAGGGCCTGCTAAATAAGGACACGTTTTTCATTTGGATACTTACACATACACAACAGTCCCATACTACTTTTGTAAATATATAAAAAGGGTTATGCAAAAAACATTTTTAGGGCTACAGAGATGGTAAGTGTGCCTCCTCCTCCCTGAAGGCACAATCACATATAGTATTTCTATTCATCATATGAGCTGTGGCATTTGTGGGTTTTACAGTGAAAATAACTGAGAACTATATTTTTCACATTAATTTCAAACTGTGTCCTTATCCATGTCCTATATTTATAATTTCATGTAGGCATTTTGGTTATTTTTATTTAAATTTTATTGAAAGGGAAAAAAACTAAAACAGAAAAAGGGGTAGAAGTAACACAGAATTTCAAAAAAAATAAACAGTAAGAAATCACTAGTTGATAAATTACATATTGTCATCTCAGAAATAGTTATTCAAGTTACAGAATTAAAGTATACAAAGTGGACATTCAAACAGTGAGCTGCAAAAAGTTCTGTTCAACAATCCAACAAAAACTTAGTAATATGGTTATCTATCTTACACACTTAAACATACATGCAATTATATCCTTTAGAGCATTTTCTTTTCCTCTCTTTTTTGCAATAACAATTACACATTTTGGGTTTTATTACTCCTACAGTTCTTATAACCTTTTTTTTTTGAAGAGAATAAAACCAAATGTGACAAAACAAAATAGAGTCAGTCAAAACAGAAAGATGGACTTAGTACCTGATGTAAAAACAAAATATAAGGTGATCAACAATGGTTACCATAATGCCTCTTGCTATCTTCAAAAGAATTGCCTATATCATCAGGTTTAATAGAACAGTAAAACAAAACAGAACAAAACCAATAAAAATGAAACGTTGGAGACATTACAAGGCTTCAAAAGAAGATAATAGTCAAACCAGAATGGGTATCAAAGTGAATCTTATTGTCTTCAAAGTACTTGCCTATACCTCAGACTTGATACTATCAAACAAAATAGGATAGAGTAAAATCAGTCAAAACAAGACAATGAAAGCAATACAGGGCTTCAAATCAAATTAATAGGAAATTAAAAAATGGTTATCATAATGTATCCTGCTATCTTTAGAATAGCTCTCCATGCCATCAAATCTAATACAAACCGGAATAGAATAAAATCAAACTAAATAGGATGATGAAAACAATATGGGTTTCAAACCATAATAAAAGATTAACAATGGCCACTACCTTCTCTTTTTACACAATTCCTCCCCTTTCACTTTCACAGTGAAATGCATTGTACATTTTGCATCCCACTAACTCCTTTAGTTTTTAGATTAGGGAGGCAGCCCACTATTCACCTAAGTGATTCTGAATCTTTTTACCTCTGAGCATGATCTCAAGTTGTACCCATTTACCTACAAGAGCCTCAAGATTTTCTTTTTTATAGCTGAGTAGTTTTCCATCGTATAAAAGTATTATGACTTTCTAGCCAATCTGTAGCTGATGGGCAAGCTACCTCACTTTTATCTGGTTCCCTGTCACACAGAGAATTGTTTACTCATCTTTGACTTTCAGTCTATAAATTCTCTTTTGGGTTAATTGTATTTCTTATATAGAGTATATTGATGGACCCTATCTCCTGATCCACTGTGCCTGTGTTTCTTTTTATTGGTGAATTGAGGCCATCCATATTAGTGATATTAGGCCATCCATATTAGAGTGCCTCATCTCTGCCACGTTATTTTTCTACCAGTGGTTGTCTAGTTTTCCCCTTCATTCCACTGTCTGGCCCATTCAGTGAGCACCTTCTGTCACTGTTCCTGAAACCATGGTTTTTTTCTCTCTCTCTAGAATGTCCTTCATTATTTTTTGTAGGGTTGGTTTGGTGGTCATGAACTCCCCCAGTTCCTCTTTGTCATGGAAGTATCTTATTTCTCCATTAATTTTGAGAGATAGTGTTGCAGGGTACATCAATCTGGATTGGAGGTTATTTTCTTTCAGGACTTGGAATACTTCACTCCAAGCTCTTCTTGATTTGATGGCTTGTGTTGAGAAGTCTACTGTGATTCTGATAGGTTTTCCTTTATAGTTGATCTGTTTCTTTTTGCTGACAGCTTTTAATATTCTGTTCTTGTGTTGAGTTTCTGGGATCCTGATTATTATATATCTGGGTATAGATCTATTTTGGTTATAGCTGGCTGGAGTTCCGAATGCCTCATATATCTGAATATCATTTCTTTTTCCTATGCTTAGAAAGTTCTCTTTAATTATTTCTGTAAATAACCTTTGTATTTCATTTGTGTTTACCCCTGCTTCTTCACTCACATTTTTAATTCTTAAGTTATAGATATGTCATCTTCTAGCCTTTGTATTGTTACTTCCTGGTTCCTTGTTATTTTTAAGATATCTTTCCTTTCATGATCACAAGCTGCAAACCTGTCTTCAAGGTTTGATAGTCTATCTTTAGTTTCTTCCAAGCAGTTTTGCCAGTTTTCAATGGAGTTTTTAATTTCCTGGTAATCTCTTTGAATCTGTTTCATGTATTCTAATTTTTTTATATGCTTCATTGAAGGTTTCCCTCCTTTTTTATGCTCTTCTATTCTTTCACCTGTGTCTTCTTTAGAGGTGCTTAGCAATTCTTTTTTGATTTTTTAAAATTTTATTTAAAGAGAGGGGAAAAATAAAGCAAAACAGAAAAAAGGGTAGAAATAATACAGAATTTTTTTAAAAAAATGAACAGTAAGAAATCACTAGTTGATACATTACATATGGTCTTCCTGTATGTAGTTGTTCAAGTTACAAAATCAAAGCATGCAAAGTGGACATTCAAACAGTGAGGCTGCAAACAGCTCTATTCTCTGATCCAACAAAAACTTAGCAACATAATTATTATTCCTACACCCTTAAACATACATGCAGTTATATCCTTTAGAGCACCTTTTCCTCCTTTTGCTTTTTAAGTCCATTATCTGTTTAGTTATATCATGTTTCAGGTTGCTCAGTACCTTGCTGATTTGTTTTGATGTTGTTATTTACTTTTTTAAAATTTTTTTTCTTATTTATTATTACTTTTATTTATTTATTTTATTTTGAAGGTAGTAAAATACAGCAGAACAAGACAGGTCATAGCCAACTGAGGCAGTGCAGTGAAATTGGCACAGAACCTCACAGTAGGCCACCGGGACAACAGCAATAGGCACAATAGTATATCTAGTTTTCTTCACAATAGTTGTCCCTTCAATCAGGCAGAGCAATATTGAAGGACATACCGAAATTATAAGAACAGAATATTGAATAGAGCAATACCATTGATCAAAACAGAGCAAAACAGAGATAAAAATATTTGCCCTCTAAGAGATGGCAGAAGAAAATCCCCCTTATTTGCTATATCGCTTATAGTCAAACTTGCAAGACATGCTCAGATCTCTGGCTCTTACTTGCTAGAGGGGTCTGGGGGTGGGTGGGAGGTGGATGTTTGATTCTTAGCCCATGCCCTGGTAGGCTCACAGCTGCCCACCAGAGGGGTGAACTGGCTGCCTCTTTTCCCAGCACCCCAAGGTCCAAAGTGGTGCGTTGTGGATCTCAGGAAAAGCTCATATGGTTCTCGCCCTGGGGTGGCCGCGGCTTGCCAAGCCACAGCCACTTACCAGAGTGGCATGCTGGCAGCTGCCTGTTTTCCCAGCACTCCAAGGTCCAACGTGGAACAACACGGATCTCAGGAAATTCTGATATATAGCAGTTCTTTTATGTTTTTCATATCTTCTTTTACCTGTAATAGTATTTCTGTTTTAAGTTCTTTTATAGCTTCATGGCATTGTTTCTTTATTTCAGTTGCTGTTGCTTCAAAACCTGCAGGTGTGCAACTCTGGATCTCTTCTGTGTTTACCTCTGCTGGACCAGTACTGATTGGGTTGGAGGTCAGAGACTACCTTTTGCTTCTTCCTCTGGTCATGTTCCTTGTTTCTTCCAGACAAGTGGATAGTGGGGTCCCTGGCACTTCCTGTATTGGTTATACTTACTCTGAAGTGTGCTGGCTAGGGATTTCTGCTGTTTGCTGCTTTCTCTAGTCTGCTGGTGGCTACTGGCATGTAAGCAGGGGCAGGGCAGGCTGGCCCCTCCCTTCTGAGCTGGTTATCCACAGGGAGTCTTCACCAAGTTAGTGTGCACCAGGCAGGTGGTTTTGGTTAGGGATAGTTTTAGGGAAACCTCGGCAGTGCCTATTGGACTGCACAGAGGGGCAGGACTCAGTCCAAGAAATTTCCACCAGTCTTCTCCTAGCTAGGAGTGGGTGAATGAAGCTGGCTGCAGTTCTGTTGCCAGGCTTATCCTGCCCAACTCCAAAATGGTGCCTGGCCAATTTCCCACTCCCATGGGAAAACTGAGTCCCATTCACCACCAGCCAGTGCAATTCTCTGGTCTGCTGCTCCCCTCCGCCACCGTGTCTTCCCACCAAGGCCTTCGGGTTTGCTAGCCACCAGCTTCACTGTGCCCATGTGTCTCTGGGTTCCAACAGCACTTCTGGCATGGTGGTTCCAGCTCTGGTGAAAGCACCGCCAGCTACCACCTTCTTCTGTTTTTTTCTTTTTCTTTTCTTTCTTTTTTTTTTTAATTCTCTCACTGGGCTTCAGTTCTCACTTTAGTTTCTTCCTGTGTTGAGAGGACCCACTTCTTTCCTTCTTGTCTTCTCCAGAATGCTATATTCCAGCATCTGGACTGTTTCTCTCAGAGAGGCTGTTTACTCTGCTGCTTACTGTTCAGCCATCTTTCCTCTTAGGTAGCATTACTTTATTCTATTATATTCAAGGTCCAAGAGAGGTGTCCAATTTTTTAGATCATTTTCATTTAGAGTAACTCTTTGCTTGTGAAGTATATATTAAGTTTTTCCTTTCCCAGACATAAGTTTGGATTTCCAAAGAATTATGTAGAAAAACACTTGTAATCTTACTCATCTAGTATGGGTCTCTGGTCTTCCTACTTTTATTTTTTTCAAGGAAAATAGAACATTATATCAGGAGAGCATTGAGTGGTCTTTGTAGACTGCAAGTCAATCTGCAAGAAGGGGCACTGGTGCTTTCTGAAGAAGTCAATCTACTTAGGAAATTTTGAGGATGAATTTGTTCTTCACAGGCTCAAAAAGTGAAGTCTGTCATATTAGAGACACATGTCATGCTAATAACATTAAAACCACAGGACACATCTGTATCAGTGGCATTTTTCAGACCATGGTCTCAGATCAAGCAGCTCAGAATCACCCAAGAAGACCAAGAAGAAGATACATATTCCTGTGACTCTGTTTAAGGTTTAGGCAGCCTCTGTAATCTGCATTTTAAACAAGCATCACCAGGAATCACAGCACTGTGAGCCTTAAGAGAATAAGGATTCAATGACTTTGCAGTGTATGCATTTTGAAAAACTACAAAAAGTGTCACCTGTGTTTTCCAAACCAATTTCCAGGGAGTAACAATCCCAAGTGATGATCCTGATCTGCAAATACAATTTCCACCATTAAGTTTTTTTCTTTTTTTGGTAAAGTGTATCGAATACCCATCTTTTTAGAGGATCCCAGTTTGCACATTAAAGCTCAGGGGAGTCCTATAGGAAAGCCCTTTATGAAAGGGAAACATGTACCCCCAAGTAAGTTTTATTACAGGGCTTCTTGTTGTATTAACTCTTGGCTAATTTTCCACTGAGCCAGTGTTCATACCTTGCCTGAGAAAGTGCTGGTCATAGGGTAATATTAGAGTTTCTAGTAGAGGTGAAGCTGTGGGACCCAGAGTTCTAGTTTAAATCTTGGATTCTTAGGAACCCTTAAAGAAAAGTGAGAAACCCTATAGCTTAATAACTATATTTCACGTCTGCATGGTTTTTATAGTTCCACAGACACCTTTTTACACCTTTTCTCATTAAAAATAAAACCTTACTTGATTCCTGTAGGCTTGCCAATCACATATTATTATCCTCTTATTACAAGTGAATAAACAAACTTGCAGAAGGTGAAGAGTTTGCCTACCTCAGTCATGTATTGCTATGCCTTGGAATTCATTATGACAAAATACACCCAGTCTTTAGGTGACCTGGCAGCTGAAGTTCCAATGATTTTCAACTCATTTAACTTTCCAAAGTTTACTAATAACCTATTATTTTTTTTAATGGGACTACTGATAATGCAGATTGACCACTGGTTTTTAAAAAGAGCTATAATTGTTTTTCTAATTGTGCCGATGGAGTAACTTGAACACAGTTTCCCCAGATTCATCATACTATTCTTGGTGGAGTGCAGGGGCCAACTTATTACAAAGAGATATTGGGAGGAGGTGATGGTAAAGCTGGAAAATTATTTGTATACACAAAACTTTATTCAGACTTTGTAAGAAGTGAACTCATAACATTTCTCCTTCAGTATGATATGGTCCCGTTAGTTAACATACTCCACCAAACTAATCATGTTTCTATTTGCAAATCAAATTTATAGCCTTGTAGGTTATTATCCTAACACATGTATTATCTTTATCCTTACTTTTTTCATAGCCTGACTTCTGAGGACTCCTTTTTCTCCCCAAATTTCTGTATCTTTTCTTTTTTTATTTTTCGTTTAATTTTGTCGGTACATTTTAGCTATACATAGTGATAACATTCATCATAGGAAATTTGTACCTGTACGTGATATATCTTAATTCTTCTTTTTTCCCTTTTTCCTTCCCTCCCTTCAGCCATGCTTTCTCTCCTTATTGTTCCCATTTTTTTTTACTTTTATTCTATTTTCTTTTCCCTTCCTTCCTTTTCCCTTTTCCCCTCCCTAGTTCCTCTTTCCATTTGAACATTTTACTGTTTCACAATAGTTATCATACATTTTGGTTCTTATTTACAGTTTTGATTTCTTATCAGAGAAACAATGAGATCTTTAAATATGTGTCTGATTTATTTCACTTAAGAGTATGACTCAAGTTGCATCCATTTACCTAGAAATGCCTCAACTTTATCCTTCTTTATGGCAGAGTAGTACTCCCATTGTATAAAAAAACCACATCTTCATTATCTGTTCATTCTGAGGATTTATTCTAATTCATTTTAGTACCAAGACTTATGGACTCTTACTCAATAGCATTACCACAATAAAAGACTAATACCTAACTTATAAAATTTGATATTTTGATTCCCAGTACCAAAAAAAGAAAAGAAAACAAAACTTAAAGTTTAAATACACTTACAACAAATTATTCTAAATAGCATACATCTGGGTGTACCTGGGAATTTTTTTTCTGTCTCTAATATCCTTAATAATGTGGCTAAGCTCACATTACTATATTTAACATATATTTTCCTGCCCACTCTCTCCCATAATCCCTTATTCAATTTGATTTTGTGACAAATTTGGTTTATAATTACAGCTAGGTTTAAAGTTTGAAGGTTACTGGCCATACATAATTAAACAAATATTTTCTAAGTTTTTCTATAGATTTTAGAAATACACTCAAATTGTTGAACATGGCAACTCCTTCTCTTGTAAATTAAACAGCGTGTTATTTTCCTAGGTTTTAACCACAAAAATATTGATATTTCTAGAAACACTACATTCCCCACCTAACCCTGCAATCTGTTTTGTTCTAAGTGATCCAGAGAAAATAAAAAATGAATCATCTTTGAAGTTGACACCATTCAAGGGTAAATTGTGTTTCACTTTGAGTCATATTATATGTTCATTATATCTAGAAAAACAATTTGGATAATAAAAGTGCCAAATGTTAACTCAAGCTATAAACCTACAATGGCATGTTTACATCATGCATCAAACTTTTCTAGATTACTTTTTTTAATGCTTCTCATCTTGCACTAAAATTCTTAAACCATTTGTTCCTTGAGTTATGGGATAGATTAATTATTTTTGATTAACAAAAATTAGAACCTTAATTGGATTTTAGTCAAGATTTGGTTGCATTAAATGAATCTATTGGTGATCATAAATGTATTTTTAAAAGGAGTTAGGCTAATATATCAACAAATGAGGAGCTATAAACATGATTAATATACACATTAGACTTTCCTTATCACATTTTGTTGGCAGTTTTTATCCGGTCACAGCTGAAATTCCATTGAGTTCTTTCTCCTTTTGTATAAAATACAGATTATGTGGAGACAGCAGTCTGAGCAACTGGAGCTTCATCTTGTCTGCCCATTAATTATTAATGCTGTTTCAGTACTTCTTATCTATCACTGCTGAGAGACAGAGGGCTGTATTTTTATAGTCATTTCATAGTTTAAAAAACAGCTTGTATCGTGCCTTTGCAGTTGGCAACAGAGAAAGGATCAAAAGTACTCCCATTTTTATGAAACTGTTAAAAAGGAATGCTCTAATTCACTAATTTTATTACTGCACTGATGGGTGGTGTGATTTTTGGAGAACAAACAAAGGCTGAGAAAAGTATATATGTCTTTTAACATCTTTTTCAAAATATTATGATCTCAAAAGTATTGAATGGCAGCCATTGTAAATATTGGGGATTATGCAGTATGCAAACTATATTGATAGACCCATATGAATAGAGTTTAGCTTTATGTTTAATTGCTTGAACAATAGTCTTAATCTTCTTAAAAAGGTACAGTGTCGTTACTTAGATTCCAGGCTGTCATGGAAGGTACACTACCCAGGTGAGTGGTTTCAATCCCCTCATCTAAACAATGCCTGAAAATACTCATGTCAGAATGTGGTGAAAATGATTAAAACATAACCTTTAGTGCAAATAATGGTAGTAATCTCTGAAATCTGATTGCTTTTCTCTGTTTTGATTACTAAAATTGGTAAAATGTACAATGCTAGTTTTCAGGAAATAAAAATAACAGCGTTAATTCAGAGTATTTTAACAAGTTAAATTTAATTTAACCTGGGGACTGTGAGATGGTGGGGTGGGAAAGATATGTTCAATTCCAAGGCTAGAATTTCTATTTATTAGAGTGAATAATTCAAAAGTAGGAGTTCTGAGCTATTCCGTAGAATAAGAGTCAAGATATCACAATACTTTTCTGTAATTAGTTAATTATTTGAAATAGATTATTATACATTTCTCCAATATTTAATTTGTCCTTTAGAAGAAACATCATGAATGTGTGAAATATCTCAGAGCACATGAGAACACACACACACACACACACACACACACATTTTATTTGAACATTTACATGTAGAATGATATCACTTTCCTAACTTTAATAGATGTGGCATAAACTGCTAATTGCTCCCAGGATCTATTCCTGTTTTCATTCTTTCAGTTAGAAAACACCATCCTCGAGTCTTCATGGGGATCATGAGGCTCATGTTCCCTAGCCTTCCCAGGCCTCCCTTATAGCGAGGTATGGTCAAGTTACTCCATTCTTGCCATTTGTTTGAGCACAAGTGGCTTATGTAACTTCTGAGTCATGTCTTTAGAACAAAAACTTCTTGCCTTCTCTTGTCTTTTCTTGTTTCCACAGGCTAATTATGGTTTAGAGATTCTATTTCAGTCATGAGGTTAAGGATAAAATCTAGAGATCTGAAAAGTCACAGTATAGAAGGGGTCCTGGGACCCTGTAGAAGTGTGAGGAAAAGATGTATCTAACACCAAGAACTATATCATGGGAAAAGAAATAAATTTCTGTAGTATCTGGGTTCTTCTACTTAGAGTTTCCTTTTTGAAACAACTTACCTTAAGACTAACTAGCCCTTTCCTAAGTTTTAGCTATAGATAACTATTGAATATTTGTGACTTTGAAGACTTGACCAAATACTTGTACAAATAGCTCTGGTCAGTCATGGTAACTTTTCAGTAGAATGTAGTCAATGTATGAAAAATCAAAGATAATCTTTTAAAGAAAATACTCTTTTGAATAAAGTTTGCTTGCTAACTTGTCCCAGTTATCTCTGGTCCCTGTGATAACAATGTCTTTTAGGACTCTGGGGCAAAAAATAATATGAGTATATCTAACACACATGATAATTCTTTGGTATAAAAAAATCACTGAAGTGTCTTTATGTAAAGACTTAACACCATATTTTGTACATATTACTCATTCTCAGATGACTCTAATTATTTTGTGTATATTTTGGCTGGTGGTTTCCATAACAATATAATCCACATAATATGTTTTTCAACAACTTCAAGCTGGGATGAGAGCTAAAAGTCTTTGCCTGTCTGTATTAAACCTAATATATGAAATGTCATAATAAAAATAATAGCATGGTAATAATAGTAATGATATTGTGAGAATAATAAATATGCCTAACTACACAATCTTTTAATTTTGACATCATTTTTGAGTCAGGTAATATTTTTGAGTTTAGCACCCATATTATGACTTATCTTAATTCCCTCTATAATATACATTTGGGGGACACTTGTCATTCCTATCCCAGCCAGGGGAATCATAAGAAACTAACTGGCCCATATTTGGCTTTAGTAGAAAGAAAGTCTAGATAACTGAGCTAACTTCACAAGCTGTAGAAAGTACATATATGAAGCATTCTCAGTGGTATACTTCATTTCCCTGTGACTGTCATTATGAATCTTCACAAGAAATTGGGAAAAGAAGTATCATTTTTACCTAGACCACTGGATATTAATTAACAGTTATTTGTCAGTTCATGACTTGGTGAAAAACATTTCAAAAAACAACACAATTTTTCTATGAAACAGTGATGAACAAATCATGACCATATAAGCATTCTGTGCTGTATTTCTGTCTTAAAAACTATTCAAAGACAAAATTTATGCCTTATTCATTAGCTGCCAAGTGATCTTCTTACTCTGATTAAACATTTACTGTCAGCAACAACTCACAACTGATACTCCTAAATGATGCTGAAAATCTCAGGCAAGAACTGACTGAGTTATTTCTGAATTCCTGGTTACAATGGTTTTCTTTACAACTGAATTAGTACCATGGGTGAAGCTATAGTTGACCTTTAAAATGTGGTAGTGAGAGATCTGGCTCAGTGACAGAAAGACTAAAATCAGGAAACTTGGGAAAATAACAACTTAGAGAATCATGGCTGAAAGAAGAACATTAATATTAAATAATGAAAAAGAATGTAAACAGATAAGAGATTTGGAGAGTCCTAGATCTTTAAAATGCCGCAAGAGGGATGGCAAAGATAAAAAATGATAAGACCTGTCAAGAAGAACAAAGTCAATGTGTATACATTATTCAGTTTAAGGAATTAGAGTCACAAGGTCAAGTATGGGTTACATTAAATATGAATAATGAGGAATAAAATAAGTGAAAAGCAAGTTAGCTTCATAAATCAATTCCAGAGCAACTTGGATGGGATGGGGTATGGGGTAGGGGGAAGGATAATGGAGGATAACACATTGTAGCCTGTTGAAATGTCAAGATCTATTGCCAATTACTAAATGTCAATGTGTTCATGTAAAATCACAGACTTTGGGGTCATAAAATAGTGCACACCATCCACTACTGAAGGTTATCAAATTTGCATTTTGAAATGTACTTAAAATAGGTGAAAGGCAAAAACATTGATATATGTAGTAAAAAGGAAACACATTAAAGTGCAGGTGTAGAGAAAGAGCATGTGATCCCTTGTTGGAGCCAGTTATTGCAGGATGGTCTATGAGATGACCTTGAAGGGGACCTCATTTCTTGATTTTTGTCTCTGTGTACAATATCAAGGAGAAAGTTGCTGTAAAGGGTGAGCAGAAATGAGGGTCTGGTATGAAGATTTGGGCAAGATTCTGTGAACTGAGGTTAAAGGCCAGCATCCCTGGTTTTTTCTGCTCCCGATGAAAGTTATAGGCACAGAAGGAACAGGAATGGGTCCCTTGGGAAATAAGAGGACACTAGAGTCTGCAACTTACAACAGATTATAGCCCAGTGTAAACAGCACACCACACATATATTGGGTTGCACAGAATAATGATGAATAAGCATGTATGTAGTCAAGGACTTCAAAGAGGAGGAGGCTGAGCAATGATAAAAATGATTCAGTGTCCTTAGAAATAACTCATGTAAGTCATAGAATATGAAGAAAATAAAGAAGAATCCACATTCATCAAAGCACTTGACAAAGGATGGGGGATGCACAATTAGGGAGAACAAATCATTGGGACAGGATAAAGGAGAGGGGCTGTATGCAGTGTAGTAGGAAGAAGTCCAAGGAGGCAAGACCAGTCCTCTAATGCAGTAGATAAATACACTCTCATGAATTATAGTAAGCACAAATCACTCTCCCAGTCCCAATGTTCACTGAACCCAGGGGCACACTGATTCTGTTTGGCCATCATTGTTCACTAGTTATTTACAATCCTTTCTATTCATGGGCTCTTTCTCCCTCTAGGGAGGGCTGAAATTTGCAGATATTCACAGGTACAACCTGACCAGGCATATACCTACACCATACCTGAGGGCAGTTTTTCCATAATACTCACTGCTACATGTTTTGATGATCACTTCTGCCTTCAGAGATGCTTTGAAAATATTCTGATTTCCTTTGAACTACACAGTTTTAGTGAAATAATTGATAAGTATTTTTGAACTAACTGTTCTAATTCTGATACCTTTTCCTATTCTTGTCCTACCTGATTTTTCTCAATCACTTATTATAACATGCCTTCTATATCTCCGAGTGACAAGAGAAAGCAAAGCTCCCTACTAACCTAAAAGTGAATATAGAGCATGAAAGGGGTCCCAAGCAATAACTGATGAACTTATAGAAACCTGCATTCCTTAACCAGTAAGAGATAAAGAGATCAGGCAAACAGATGGAGCACTTTTCGGTCCTTAAATTTCATGCAGGCAATTCTCTGGAGTTGGTTCTCTTTATCGTGCTTTGTTTTAACCTGCCATTAGGTAAAGGATAACAACATTTTGTTTTCTCCAAGAAAATTAGTAGCTGGCCCTGAGCGTGTAAAGGAAAGAGACAGCACCAAAATGGGAAACTACATATTACAAGCTCACTACTTAACACCTTCGCTAGACCCAGAAGTTGCAAGACATCAATGACCTTGTCTGCATTGTTTGCCCCATGTCCCAACTATTCAACATCTGTGTCAGACAACAGTGACTGTGTGTTCCATGAATGACGAATAACAGAGCATCAAAGTATGTGAAGCAAAACTTATAGAACTGCAAGGATACACAGATTAATCCACTATCACTGGTGGAAACTTAATTGCTTCTCTATTGAAAATGGACAGGTCTTGCAGGCAAAAAATCAACAAAGACATAATTTAACTCAACAACACTGCCAATCAACTGGATATAAGCAACACCACAGGCTGTTTCATCTAATAACAGCAGATGACACATTCTTCTCAAAATAACCTAGAATATTCACTAAGGTAGAGCACCTTCTGGGTCACATAATGACAGTTTTAAAGAGGAGAAATTGTATCACATCTTCCCTTAGCTCACAATGCAATTAAACTAGGAATCAATATCAGAAAGTAAATTAATAAATTCAATAATCAACCTTAGTCAATATTAGATAATTCTGGAGTGGAAATATCTGTTTGTTGTGAGGCAAGAAACTGGATCTGTTTGCTAGAAATATATTTGGTTATTATCCTGTGTCTTGAATATACAGCAAATCTGGTTTTGGTCCATTCTAACTCTCTTCTTAATTGCCAAATGGGATAATTGGCAGTTTCTCATCTGTTTGATATTGTGAATGAAAATTGAAAGTCTCCACGGAAGTTGGTGTTGGTATCTACTTTAACAATGTGTCTTCTTCCCAGACTTCCACTGATGGCCAAGCTGGTGCTATGAGAACACTTAACTATATAAATGATCCCTTTGGTCACCTTTCCCTGACATAATGATTTGTTCGTTATTGATCTTTTTGTCTAACTGAGCAGTCTTGATCCCTTCAGGAAAGACAAATGGAGTCACTAAGACTAAGATCTTAAATCACAGAAGTTAAAGTATTTTCAGAGGGTTTACTAAATTTAATAAGAATTGTAAAGATTGTCAAAAATATTCTTTAGTCAAGATTGTAGTCTGGAATACTGAGCTGTTAAATCAATAGCTTCTATGGACAGGAGAGTAAGCAGTGAAGCAAGTGAAAAGAGGCCAAGTATTAGAAGCCTCTCATGCCTGACATTTCCTCTGTGACACAAAGAGGCTTTGAGCTAGGACTTGGGCCTGGTTGTGCTCTTCCCCAGCTTATCTTGATTTTGGCTTCTTCTGTCTCTCCCTCACTCAGTTCTACACTTGACTCCCCTCCCAGCTTCTTTGTATTTCTGAATTTACCATTTCATCCTCAATCATTCATTTTGAGCTTTTCTCTTCTCATTTGTGAGTGACCTTAAATACTTTAACTTTTCTTGGGCCCCAGTTATGAATTTAGTCATCCAATATACATTCACCTATCCATAGTAGATGTTATTTTTAATTTTATTTTTGTAGATATACTTTATATAAAAATTCTGTTCCATATACAGTACAGTAGAGCTTTCTAAACTTGATAACAAACAAATTAAATATACAGATCCCTGTGAATGCTGTGTATCTCATATCAGTGGTACATTAGACCTTTGAGTGGCAGGAGGTGGGGAAACATGTAATAACAGTCAGTGACATCTCTAGAGAAAACTTGGCAGAATATTGTGAGTTGAAGGTGTTAAGCTACATAACAATTTTTTTCTTGTTCTCTGGAACATTTGACTCAACTTGGTTTGCCCACTTATTTCTCTTCAAAAGATACTCTGTGTAGTGACAGATAACCATGACTTGCCATTTGAATATAAATTTCTTCTTGAAATGACAAAATCTGGAGATTTTGACATATTTGCTATAATACCTTTATTTCAGAATTAGTCACTAAAATTGCTAATATATACTTGGATTTATCCTTTCTAAAGTGGGCTTAAGTTTTTTTTTTGTTAAGAGTAAGAAAATTTTGTTGAGGGAGTTAGCTCCTTAGAGATAGGAAGGGAACCCAAAGTGGGTTGCCAGTCAGTGCCTTTTAAAAATTTTTTTTATTTAAAGGGATAAAACAGAAAAATGAGGGAAATATTACAGAATTTCAAAAAAAATAAACAGTAAGAAATCACTAGCTGATAAATTACATATTGGTCTTTTAGAAATAGTTGTTCAAGTTACAAAATTAAAGCACACAAAATAGACACTCAAGCAGTGAGACTGCAAACAGATATGTTCAACAATCAAACAAGAACTAAGAAATATGGGTAACAATCCTGCACACATAAATATACCTGCAGTTATATCTTTTATAGCACTTCCTATTTTCTCTTTTTTACAATAGCAATTATACATTTTTTTATTTAAAAAGAAAAAAAACCAGGAAAAAGGTAGAAATATTACAGAATTTCAAGAAAAGAAGATAAACTAAGAAATCACTAGTTGATACATTATATATTGTTCTTTTAGAAATAGTTATTCAAGTTACAGAATTAAAACACACAAACTGGACACTAAAGCAGTGAGAGTGCAAACAGATCTGTTCAACAATCCAATAAGAACCTAGAAATATGGTCATCTATCCCACACATCTAAACATACATGCAGCTATATCTTTTATAGTGCTTCCTATTTCCTCTTTTTTTTTGCTCTTTCACAGCCATTTATTTCTTTATTTACAGTTTGTGTTCAATGCAAATCAATTCCATAACATGAGGCATTACTATGAATTAAAGCATAAATACACAAACACAATGTACAATCCAAACACATGTGCAGCATTTAGAGGTGAAGCAAGAGGGAATGCTCATTCACACACACAGTGACCTCAGATCTGTTGAATCTGCTTGTTCCCGTGTAGGTTTCTAAAGATGGGAAAGAAATGCCTCAGGTTACGACAAGACTACTGTGGTCGTATTAGATACTGGAACATGTAAGCATCAGTGTGTGACCATGCGAACAGAGTTCAGGCCGTATCTTTTTTTTTTTTTAAAGGTTGCTGTGTATCAAGGCAGTTGTAAAAGACAGCAAAAATCAAAGCTTAGGATCAGTTCTAACTACCTAAAAATATTGACTGATAACATGTTCCCAATGGGGCTATTGTGATCCATAGTTTTTTTTAAAAGTATTTACAGAAAAAGTATAAAAGTTTTTGCAAATTTAATGCAAGTTAGCTTCTAGTCTTTGCTCCCAAATGCTTGATTTAGTTTTGCCTCCTTGGCGTGTCTGCCCTTCTAATTTCAAGATTCGTAATTTTATCTTCCAAACAGACTGTATTTTTAATTGTGAGAAGTATTGGACATATACAACGATCTAAAAAGCAGTATTTTGAAATCAGTTGAGGTCAATACCATTCTGCTCTTTGGGATCAGTATAGCTAAATGAATCTGGTGCTTTTGTGGAATGAAAATGGGCAGGGAGGGGATGCCTACTATTTCGCTTTGGAAATATTCACTCACAATGCTTAGATCTGGGGATGGTTTCCAGTCCACCATCACCCTGCTACATGTCAATTACTACATAAAAAGCCAAAGGTAATGTCAAATCTGAAGTCACAGAGGGCGGAGGAAAAAGAGTTCAGTTCTCAAGAAAACAGTGACAGCTTAACAATGTGAAACATTATCTAGAGGGTATCAGCGTTAAATTAGTACTGCTGAAATGACACATTGAGGAGTTATAATAACACCTGGTGATTCCTCCTAATGCACATATAAATAGCACATGGAAGCTTTTCATATTATCTGTCTTATGGCCTTATAGACTTAATGAACCACATGAAGCCTGAATCTCCATTTCACATCCCATCTTTTATTTCTAGATAAAATCTATTCCTGTTTTCAAGGTAGAGTTTTAAGCATCCATATTTCTTAAGCCATAATCGAGGAAATCGTGGTCAATCTGGGATGTTCTCTCTCTTCATCTTGTACCCCGCCCCCCCAAATCCAGCAGATTTAATATTGGCATTCATCATCCGTCAGTCCCTTCACACGTCCTTGAAATGAATCAAATTTGGAATTCTCACATTTTCTGCCATCAGTAACATAAGGTGCGTAGTTAGATTTCTTCCTCGCCACACTGGACTGGTAAGTCACTATTCGGACTGGGTTTATAAGATGGGGAAATAGAGATGCTTCTCGGTCAGTCTCTTAACAGTACAGATAGAGAAGAGACTGAAAGCACAACGAAGCTGGCTATTGACTGCAGGGCTCCGCTGCCTGCCTTGGTGGTGGCATTAGTTGGATTTGGGACAGTCGAGCTGTTCTGGGCGGTGCTACTTGAAGGTGACTCAGCAGCGGTTTTGTTTGAATAAATCTGCACGGGCAGCAGTAGCGCCAGGAGCAGCACCTCCAGCCCCAGCCTGGCCACCATGGCTCTGCCCACGTCCCCTCCGTCAGCGCAGAGGGGGAGCCCGGAGCTGGGGCAGAGGGCGAGGTCTATTTCCTCTTTTTTTAAAACAGCAATTACGCATTTTTAAAATTTTATTTAAAGAGAAGAAAAAGAAACAAAACAGAAAAAAGGGTAGCGACAATACAGAATTCTAAAAGAAAGAAGGAAAAAGGAGAATGAGAAAAAGCCCCACTAAGAAATCAGGAATTTAAATTACGTACTGTCATCCTGAATGTAGTTGTTCAAGTTACAAAGTTAAAGGGTACATAGTAAATATTCAAACAGTCAGACTACAAACAGTTTTGCTCAAAGATCCAACAAAGATTCAGCAATATGGTCATCTATTTTACACACTCAAACTTACATGCAGTTATATCCCTTAGAGCACTTTCTTTTCCTCTCTTTTTTACAATAGCAGTTACACATTTTGGTTTTATTACTCCTGTAGTTCTTATTTACTTTTTACACTAGAGACACAATATGATATTTATAAATATGATTCTTATTTATTTCACTAATGAGGATAGTCTCAAGTTGTCTCCACTTGCCTATAAAGGTCTCAAGATCATCCTTTTTTATAGCTGAGTAATATTCCATTGTATAAAAATGCCACATCTTTTTCATCCACTCTGCAGTTGATGGGCATCTTGGTTGTTTCCAGGATTTAGCTATCACGAATTGTGCAGCTATGAACATGGGTGCACATATATCACTGTGATATGAACTTTTCAGTTCTTCAGGGAAAATACCCAGGAGGGGGATAGCTGGATTGAATGGGGCTTCCAATTCTAGTCTTCTGAGATTTCTCCATATGGATTTCCATGATGGTGGCACCAGTCTACATTCCCACCAACAGTGGAGCAGTGTTCCTTTTTCCCTGCAGCCTCGCCAACATTTGTTATCAGTTGATTTCTTGATGGTAGCTATTCTTTCCAGAGTAAGGTGGAATCTCAAAGCTGTTTTAATTTTCATTCCTTGAATGATCAGTGATGGTGAACATTTCTTCATGTATTTATTTGCCATTTGTATATCTTTCTGTGAGAACTGTGTGTTCATCTCAGATGCCCATTTTTGGAGAGGGTCTTTGAATTTAGGGGGCTTAATGTTTTTCAATTCTTTATATATTCTGGACACAAGTCCTTTGTCTGAGGGGTTGCTAGTTAAAATTCTTTCCCACTCTGTGGGTTTTCTTTTCACTGTTGGTGATTTCCTTTGAAGTGCAGAAACTTTTCAATAATGTGAGATCCCATTTGTTGATTCTTTGAAGTGTTTCCCATGCAGTTTGCATTTGGTTCATGAATTCTGTGCCTACCCCTATGTCTCCAAAACTTCTACCTACCTTGTCTTCCAGTAGATTTAGTGTTTCTGTTGCAATATTGAGGTCTTTGATCCATTTAGACTTTAGTTTTGTGCATGGTGATAGGCATGGATCTAGTTTCAGTCTTCAGCATGTAGAGAGCCAATTTTTCCAGCACCATTTATTAAAGAGACTATCCTTCTTCCAGTGGACATATTTAGCCCCTTTGTCAAATATCAGGTGGCTGAGTGTCTTTGTTGCTGTGCTTGCTTCTTCTAATCTGTTCCATTGATCCTCAGGTCTATTTCTTTGCCAGTACCAAGCTGATTTTATCACTGTGGCTTTATAGTACTGTTTCAAGTCAGGAATTGAGATGCCTCCTGCCTTGCTTTTGTTGCCTAGAATTGCCTTTGCAAATGAATTTTAGGAGTGTTTTCTCTAGATCTGTGAGGTATGTCAGTGGTATTTTGATTGGGATTGTGGTAAATCTGTATAAAAGTTTTGGGAGCATACCCATTTTCACAATGTTGTTTCTTCCTAACCAAGAGCAAGGAATGTCCTTCCATTTTCTAATATCCTCTTCAATCTCCTTTTTCAGTGTAGCATAGTTTTCAGCATATAGGTCTTTTACATTTTTAGTTAGGTTGATTCCTAAGTATTTCATTTTTTTAGATGTTATTGTAAAGGGTGATATTTCCATAATTTCTCTCTCAGTGAGTTTTTTGTTTGTGTATAGGAATGCTATTGATTTTTGAGCATTGACTTTGTATCCAGCTACACTACTGAACTTGTTTATTACCTTTAAAAGTCTTTTAATGGAGTTGTTTGGGTCTTCTGTATAGAGTATCATGTCATCTTCAAATAGTGATAATTTAATTTCTTCCTTTCCTATCTTTACTCCTTTTATTTCTCTCTCTTGTCTGATTGCCCTGGCTAGTGTTTCCAGAACTATGTTGAAAAGGAGTGGTGATAGTGGACATCCTTGTCTTGTTCCTGATTTTAAAGTGAAAGCTTTCAGTTTTTGTCCATTTAGTATAATGTTAGCTGTTGGTTTGTCATAGATGGCCTTTATAAGGTTGAGGTAGAAGCTGTGTATTCCGAGTTTCTGAAGGGTTTTTATCATGAACATGTGTTGGACTTTGTCAAAAGCTTTTTTTGCATCTATTGAGATGACCATATGGTTTTTGTTTTTGGCTCTGTTGATGTGGTGTATTACATTTATTGATTGGCGTATGTTAAACCATCTCTACATCCCTGGAATGAACCCCACTTGGTTGTGATGTATAATCTTCTTGATGATTTGTTGCATTCTATTTTCCAGTATTTTGTTGAGAATCTTTGCAACAATGTCCATTAGTGAGATTGGCCTATAGTTCTCTTTTTTGGTTGCATCTTTCTCTGGTTTTGGTATCAGGGTAATACTTGCCTCCAGGAATGATTTAGGGAGGATTGCTTTTTTTCTCAATTTCATTGAAGAGTTTAAAGAGTACTGGCATCAAATCTTCTCTAAATTTCTTGCCTCTGAATTTAGAGGCAGGAGGCAACTGTAAATTCAGCTGTGAATCCATCAGGACCTGCACTTTTCTTTGTTGATAAGTTTTTAACTACATTTTCAATTTCAATAGCTGATATTGGGTTGTTCAAAATTGCTATATCTTCTTGGTTGAGCTTTGGTAGTTCATATGTTTCTAGAAATCTGTCCATTTCCTCTGTGTTTTCCACTCTATGTGAGTAGAGATTTTCAAAGTAAGTATTCATGATCTTTTGAATTTTCATGGGATCTGTAGTAATTTGACACTTTTGAGTCCTTATTGCATGAATTTGAGTTTTTTCTTCCTTCTTCTTGATAAGGTTGTCTAGAGGTTAATAAATTTTTTTTTATTTTCTCAAAAATCCATCTCTTTGATTCATTTGTTCTTTGTATTTTTTTAAGTCTCAATTGCATTAGTTTCCCCAATGATCCTTACAATTTCCTCTCTTCTATGGGCTTTGGGTTTAACTTGCTCTTCTTTTTCTAGAAGCTTGAGATGAAGCATTAGGTTGTTTATTTGTGCTCATTCTGTTTTCTTGATATGACAATTTATTACTATATATTTCCCTCTTAAGACAGCTTTAATTGGACCCCACAGATTACGGTATGTTGTTTCTGTTTTTTCATTGAATTGTATGTATTGTTTTATTTCTTCTTTAATTTCATCTGTAGCCCACTGGTTGTTCAGAAGATTGTTATTTAATTTCCATGTCTTTATGCAGGTTTTGCAATTTCTTTTACTATTAATTTCCAATTTCAGTGTGCTATGGTCAGATAGTATGCATGGGATAATTTCAATATCTTTGCATTTACTTAAGAATATTTGATGGGATATTATATGGTCTATTTTGGAGAATGTCCCATGTGCAGCTGAGAAGAATGTGTATTCTGATGTGGTTGGGTTGAACACTCTGTAAACATCTACTAAGTCCAATTGCTCACAGGCATAATTCAGTTCTACTATTTTTTTGCTGACTTTTTGTCTAGTTGATCTATCTCTTTGTGACAATGGGGTGTTAAGGTAGCCTGTTATAATTGTGTTCTTGTGTATTTGGTTTTTCATGTCCACTAGTATTTGTCTTATATAGTTGGGTGCTCCTGTATTTGGTGCATATATATTTATAATTGTTAGTTCTTCCTCTTGAATTTTTCCACTAACGAGAATGTAGTGACTTTATTTCTTTTAATCATTTTAGGTTTGAAGTTCATGTTGTCTGCAGTTACCCTGCTTTTTTCTGGGTTTGTGTTGCATGGAATACTGTTTTCCATCTTTTGACTTTTAATCTATGTGTTTCCTTTTGGGTCAGATGTGTTTCTTGTGGGATCATGTTTCTTGATCCATTCTGTCAACTTACCTCTTTTCATAGGTGAATTGAGGCCATTTACATTTATGGATATAACTGACATGTACTGGCTCAACTTTGCCATGTTATATTGCAGTTGTTTGCTTTCTGCTTTCCCCCCTTGTTTAATTGCTTATGCTACCTGGTGGTTTATTTCTGTTGTTCTGGAGATTGTGGTCATTTTTATATCTATCTAGTATGTCTTTCACTACTTTGTCTAGGGTTGGTTTGGTGGACATGAATTGCTTCAGTTGTTCTTTGTCATGGAAGCATCTTGTTTCTCTATTAAATTTGAATGAAAATTTTGCTGAGTAAATAAGTCTGGGTTGAAAGTTGTTTTCTTTCAGGGTTTTGAAATACTTCACTCCAAGCTCATCTTCACTTGAGGGTTTGTGCTGAAAAGTCTGATGTGATTCTAATGGACTTTCCTTGATAGATGAGTTGTGTCTTTTCTCTAACAGCTTTTAGTACTCTGATTTTATGTTGTATGTCTGGGATTCTAATTATTATATGTCTGGTTGTAGATTTATGTTGGTTGTGACTCTGGCATTCTTCATGCCTCACTTATCTGCATATCAGATTTTTTTCCCCACACTTGGGAAATTTTCTTCTATTACCTCTCTGAATAATTTACCTATGGCATTTGCATTGACCTCTGCATCTTCATTGATGTCTATTAGTCTTATATTATTTCTCTTGGCATCATCCTTACGCTGCTGTATTGTCATTTCATGTTGCTTTGTTGTTTTTAAAAGTCCTACTCTTTCATGGATGCTGACTGTGATCCTGTCCTCAAGGTCCAAAACTCTATCCTCAGCTTCATTTAAACAGTTTTGCCAGTTTTCACTAGGAGTTTTTGCTTCTTCAGTATCTCCCTGAATTGTTTTCATAGATTCTGCTTGTTTTCTATATTGTTCATGCAAGGTTTCAATCAATTTCCCATGTCCCTGTATTTTTTTTAATCTATTTCTTCTCTGGCTATGATGATCAGCTCCTTTACTAAGGTTGTTATTTCTGTCTTTATGTGAGAAACTATTTCTAATTTGATTTCCTCTATAGCCTCATGGATTTCTTGATTTCACTTGCTATCTTTTCAGAGATTTCTGGGGTACAACTTTTAAAGTTGTCTATTTCAATGTCACCTGTACTTGCTTCTGCTGGGCTAGATGTTTGAGATGGTATTTTGTTTTTTCATTTGGTCATTTTCATCCTTTAGGTAATTATTTGGTCTTCTAATCCCAATAGTCTTAACTGTCGGTAGTATGGATCTTAGGGTTCTACTGCATGGTTAATGTTTGTCTGATTGCTGAGTACCACAGTGAAGAGGAGGGCCAGTCACCTGAATTCCTCCTGCAGAGCCTGCTGGGTGAGTCCTATATTCTTCCTGGGCTGACAAGCCTAGGAGTATTGATGTAGGTCAACTTTTATTTCCTGTTGTTACTTTATCTTTAGGTTATTCCAGGTCACTAAATCTTCCTGTCTATAGTGTTTGTGTCAGCTGAGACCCTGCTGTGTCCCTATTGTGTGCCTGTGTGTCATAAGCCCTTTTGATTTTCTCCAAGTTGGGGGAGTCCTTATTGGCACACTCCTCGCTCTGCCTGATGTTCTCTGTATGCAGTAAGGAGTCACCCACACTCTTGCCAGATTCACCAAGGTCTTACAGTTAGTTGGAGGGAGCTTTACTACTGGCCTTATTTACCCACTGTGCACTTCTATTTTAGGGGGATACTCACCACACTGACTGGAGCCTGATGAGATCCTCTACTTGGGTGAGGCAATTACTGAATCTCCCATCAGGCTAGCATGGTTAATCCACTGTAGTCCAAGCTTCTGGGAGAAAGGGTGGGACCTGAAGATCAACAGCAGTATTAGGTCCAGGAGGTAGGGAGTGTCCCCCTGGAGCCAGCAGGTGTCCTGGGTCCTGGCATCCACCAGGCGCACAGTAAGCACAACATGGCAGCGTATGTTGTCCTGGGCTGAGGGGCAGACCAGTGGCATCATTTCAGGTGTTCGTGGGGCATGCCTCAAATATTAAACATAATATTATTATGTGACTCACCAACTCCATTTCTGTCTATATAACTGGAAGATGAAAACATTTGTTATAGAAGAATTAGTAGATGAATATTCATGTAAGTATTACACATTATAGCCAAAATGTGGAAACAATCCAAATATCCGTCAATTTATGAGTGGATGAATTGTAGTATATCTGTTAAATGGAATTTTATTATGCAGTATAAGAAAAGAAGTACTCATACCTAATTCAAAATAGATAAACTTAGAGAACACTATTTTAAATCATAGAAGCCAGTCATAAATAACTATATACAGTAATATGGGATTTTTCTATGCTTTATATTCAGGATCATCTGAGAGTATATGTAGTTAGTGGTTGTCTATGTCTGAATGAAATGAGAAATGCTAATATGTATATGGTTTATTTGGGGTGGAACAAATTCTATAAAAATTAGATTGTGTTAGTGGATAGTCAACTCTATGTATGTACAAAAACATTAAATTATACACCTTATATATTTGGATAAAATTGTATCTCAATAAACTTTTTGAAAAAGATTTGAACTTGTATAAAATTCTGTTAACTGTCTCAGATTTTTCCTTCTGCAGTTGTGCATAGTATTACCTGGAGTTCTTTATGCACTTTTTGCCTCCAAGAGATTGAGTTAGAGTATACAGGATGGCTATGCACACAGGACTAATGTGTAGTGGTTTTGATTGTTGGTCAGAATGTCTGTGCTCCTCCACTTGGCCTCTTGCTCTCCAAGTAATAACTGGATTCTGAGTGAGTGAACATGGAAGCCTCCAGGAGTCTTAAAGGCTAACCCTTGAACAAGCATATCATTGATCCTACTGGTTTCCATTGCTCAAAAGAAGTTAAGTTTAGATGCAACAGGATATGAAATACACTCTACATCTTGGTAGGAGTAATGGATAAGTTTACAGATCTGTTGGTAGCCATCTCTGAAACAATCTTGCACAGTGCTGTTTACCAGTCAATAGCAAAGGTGTAGTCTATTAAAGAACAAATGAGAGGACAGACATCTCAATGAATTTCAGTATTGTTGCATGATAATATTACTTCTAGAGATTCTTATTCTGGTCATTTTATCTGCTATTTTTGCACTCAGGCCTCAGGTATAGAAGATTAGTTCTAGTGTTCCACAGTCATCATAGAATATGGAAAATTCTGTAAGATGTCTAAGATCTTTTCTATGGTCTTACTGTAAAACTCTGGAAAGGAATCTCTGTTCTAGGATCTCAAAAACTTATTTGATAATATGCTGTCTCCAATTGACTAGGGGATGGAAGACTCTCAGAAAAAGTTGGAGTCTCCTAGAAATCCATGGCTTTATCAATTTCCTTTTAACTATTTGTGGTTAATGTTGTGATACACCTTGCCAGACCCTCCCTCATTACAGGGCGTGAATCATTTTCCCAGATGTTGAAAATGTTAACTGCTGAAGGCTCACAGCTACATTCCACTATAAGAGGATTATCTAATCTGGAAGTAGCTGCCTCTTGGCTGGAGGAACAGAGAATGGCAGGGAGGAATATATTCGTCCTGTTCTTCAGAGACAAAACCAATTCTATCCATCTGTCTGTCTATCTATCTATCTATCTATCTATCTATCTATCTATCTGACTGGCTAGCTAGCTAGCTATCATGAGTATAGAGAGGTAATCCATTAGAGAATTTGCTCCTGTGATTATGGAGTCTGAGATGTCTGGCCACAGGCCATCTGTAAGATGGAGGCCATGGCATACAGGTAGCATTGTTTCAAGTTTGAAAATCTCAGAACCAAGAGGACTGATGGCATTATTCTCAGTCTGAAGCCAGAAGTCTGAGAAACTAGGAGGAAGGAGATAGCACTGGTGTAAGACCTGTAATCCTGAGGCTATGGAGTGTGAGGTTGTGTTTGGGGGCAGAAGGAGAGAGTGTCACCACTTCAGGAGGGAAAAGAGAAATCATTTTGTCTGTTTTTTTGTTTGTTCTGGGCCCCTAGCTGATTGGGTGGTGTCTGGTAACACTGAGGACTAATCTCCACTTTATCTGCTGATTCATATGCCATTCTTCCACAGAATACCCTCACAGACACACTCAGATGCAATGATTTATTAGCTCTATTGCTACTTTTTCATTCAGTCAAGTTATCACCTAAAATTGACATCACTGTTTCAGAATGAAAGTCTATGCCAACAGCTGGAGTAATGCACAGCAGATGAGGCATTATCCTTTAAAGCAGTGGTCCCCAACATTTTTGGCACCCGGGATTGATTTTGTGAAAGACAATATTTTCAAGTCAAGGATGACATGTTGGGGAATATTTTCAGGATGATTTGAAGACACTACTTCTAAGATAACAATATGTAATATCCCAACTAATGATTTCTTAATGTTATTTTTTGAAATTCTGTATCATTTCTTCCCTGTTTTCTGTTTTGCTTTTTTTTTAATTAAAAAAAAAAAGAAACACAACTAGGATCCCTGTAGTGCAGAATTCAGTGACATTTTGAGCTCCTATGAGGATCCAAGACAACAAGTGATCTGATAGGAGGTGAAGCTTGGACAGTAATTCAGTGATGGAGAGCATCTTTATAGATGAAGCTTTACAGATTAAGCTTCACTCACTTTCCTACTGCTAACCTTCCACTGTGTGGTCTAGTTCCTAACAGGCCATGGGCTAGCACAGGCCAGAGATTAGAAACCCCCCTCCCACACAGCACCAAGAACTATAATAGCTTTAAGCATGGAAGTAGAAGGAATACATCTGTCCTTTTAAGGGACCTTCATGGTGATGATGATGTGGAATATGAACTGGATGGTGATGGTAAAAACAAAAGAAGAAGCACCTAGAGATAAAATGGTGATCAAACCTACTGTCATTAAGCTGCTAGAAATATATGATTTAACATAACACTTCTGAATTAAAATTTAGAGAATTTAGTAATCAATTGAACATGGGGGGTGAGGAAAATAGAGAAACTGAAGATGGTCTTAGACAGTGCTGTCCTGATAAATTTTTTAACAACTGGATCTCTGAAAAAAATTGCTTGTGTATAAATACCATTACATAAATTAATTTAAAATTATATTGATATAAATTTTGTTTAGTATATAATTTATAAATAATAATATGCAATATTTTAAATATAAATTCCATAACCACTTGATTCTCACAGAATGATCTCATTGATTTTTATTGAACTGTTATGCCTGTGGCCAATCAGCTATTACAAGTCACCTTCAGTTAACATGCAATTTTATTGCAATCTGCTCTTTATTTAATGTGATGCTTAACATGATTGGCATAGGAGTGACCCAGGTGATTGATGGAGCATGGTTTTGAGTGTGTTTGTGTGGCTCATTAAGGCACAACTCTCTTGCCCCTGCTTTTTAGCGTTGCTCCCCTAATCTGCTTCCTGACCATCATGAACTAAGCATCTTTTCTCTGCTTTGCCTTTTTTGCCTGATGTTGCTGTCTTAGAGCTCGATTACTATGAACTGAATTCCCTGAAGCCATGAGCCAATTTAACCCTCTACTCCATTACGTTGTGGGTTCCCAGTGGGAAAACTAACACATTTCATAACATTACTTTTACTAAATCTGATAGATGGCCTACTAATAAACTATTTCTCACCTTTTATATATAAGAAACATTCATTAAAATTGAAAACTATTAATTTAGCTACTGCCCAAGACATGACATAGTTTTAAATGTAACTTGCATCCTTAACATTTTCACTATCACTTCTTTAAGCCTAGAAAACCATCAAAATAAATGCCAACCCTATTTGATAGCATTTTTTGTATGCCATGGTAGAAATTCCCTCATACTAGCTACCTTTATGCTAACCCTGTCATGTTGTTAAACAAAGAATTAAGAAGAAATACACAGAAACATCCCATTATAGTGTTTCCAATGTACAGGTACAAAATAAACTCAAGAACAGGATAAAAGTACAATCTTTAGGAAATGGTAATTTTAAGTATTTAATCCTTAGTTATTATAATGTATTACCTTGTAATGTTATATAATTTAAATTTTGATAACAGTTATGTTAAACAACTGGCTTTCAAAAATCTAGATATTTTTAAATTGGCTGTATGAGCTCCTATGAACTGGTAACTGTTCTAGGTGTCTGGCTTGGGTGATGGCTGAAAATAGAGGGTTAAAGGATTTTCAGTTTGGGTTTAATTTAAATATGACATGAGGAAAACATAGTAATTCATTTTAACATTTGTGATAGTAGTAGATTCAACTCATATACAATAACACCACCAAAAAGATTACTGGCTTAAATAGAGTATTTTCTCTTTTAGATTAAAAAAAAAAAAACAACATCTTGAGAGGCTGTCCTGGCTGATATGATGGCTATAAGAGCCTAGGTTCTTTTTATCTTTGTTTTTGCCATTTCATGCACAAGAAATCTGCCTACGTTCCAGTTATCATATGTGTAGCATAAAGGAGGAAATAGGTGAACAAAAGCCAATTCCCTCTACTTAAGTCACTTAGCAGATGAATCTCCTTTTAAATATTATCGCGAAAGGTAGTTCAGTGGTAGAGCACTTGCCTAGCATGTGTGAAGTCCTAAAGTTGATCTTTAACACAGCAAAAATAAATGAATTACAATAAATAAGCATCATTTGCCAACATATAGTCACATGATACTTCTAGATTTATGGAAGACTCGATAATACAGTCTTTTAGCTTGGCAGCAGTGATCAGATATAGGTCAAGTTTAATTTTATCAAGAGTAAAGAGATGAAATACTATTAAAAAGCTGTTTTCAGTCTTTACCTCAAAGTCTTAGATCCAAGTCTCCACTTTTTTTTTTTAATATTGGCTTTCCATTGACAATGAAGAAAACACGAGTTGCCTTAAAATAGACAAAACCATTCTGAAAACATTTTAGTAACTAAAATGTGTTCTGTGCCAGTCCAAACTCATCTGCCATCATCCTACCTGGCATGGGTTGTGTCCCAAATAGGCTAGAGACATTTTCTCCTCATTATCACCTTGTTAAGCTGCATGTCTCAACCCCCTGCCTCTGAGGCATGTTCTGGGATCTTAATGAGGTGATAATGAGGAGAAAAATGATGTGGCAGTCCTTGGTCTGGTCTAGTAGTCATAGTACAGAGGAGACAAAGTTTTAATTAAAAATATTTGATCTTAAGGTTTTAGAAGATATATTTTTGAGGTTTATGAACAGAAAAAAGGGGTAATTGTGTGTTTCTAGCTATATACATCTGAGAGTTGTCTTTTCCTCCTTACACCAAAAAAGAGACATGTATTACTTGAAAGAAATGGAGAATTACATGAAGTCTCAAAACTGAATAGGAAATTAAGGAGAGAAAACAGAATTTAAAAAGAAGGAGTCCAGATATTACACATCTAATAGAATATCTATACTTTCCCTCCATTTTCATCTGATCATCATAATTTATGGACATATTCTTATAGAAAAGTGTTGCAGTTTACCTAAATGTTTGGTCCATTAGTACCATTTCAATTTAGAGAATCTAGATCATTCAAAGTGTAGAGTTTATATGATATTATTTGAATAGTACAAATACTGCATGGTGTTTCATTTCAAAGGCATGGTACAGGTTTTAAAAATTTAACTTTGGATTATTTTATAAGTATAAAGGATTAAAACATCTTTCATCATTAAAATTACTGAGTTTTTCACAGATGGTTTCACAGAGGCTCAGTACCTCAAATATTACTTTACAGCATCTCTCTGCACTTAACACTGCAGAGCATTTGAATTAGCTGTAGTTCTATGAAAATACCAACTTCAAGGCTCAAACCAGAGGTTTTTGTTTGACTTGAAGCAGAGCCTGGAAAGTAGTATTTTTTAAGCTTTCAAAATGATACTAACTCACAAGTGTGGTTAAAAACAACAGTCTATCTAATCTTACGCTCATCCTACAGACAGGAAAGCAAAAGTTAGAGAAATTAAGTGACAACAAAAGATTAAGTAACTAATTAGTAGAATCTAAGGCTAGAATTAGTTTTCTTATTTCAAGTATTGGGGAATACCAAAACTAATTGGTACACTGAAGTACTTCTGTATACAAAATTTTATCATTAGCTGTGTGCGATTTTGGTTATGTAGTTTGTTAAAAATTATGCTATACACATTATCATGTATGACAATTTATGACACAAATTCATAGTTCTATGTTTAAAAATTCCCAGTAGTCTACTTTTTCTCATAAATTTGGAACTCCTTTTCAAGTGATTCTGATTTTTCAAAGGAAGATATGCAGTCTAGACAATAGAAACACTGCCATTTAATGTAGTTCTTTTGATGTGGTTTTAAAAACCTAAGCTTTTGAAAGATTTTTTTCACTAAGAATATTAGTGAAAAATAAAGGATATAGAACAGAGAAAAATCAGTAAAAGAGAAAAATCAAAAGTTTATATATAAGGTTATCATAACTTGTACATAAAAAAACTATGCTTAATTCATTGTATCTGTGATACTTTCTTATTTTCCACTTGTAATTCTATTCTAAATTGATAGGGGTTTTCTTTAATCAAGTATTGTCTTCACCCTCTGCAAAAGATTTCAAAACCAACTCACTTGAAAGTTGAAGACAGTCACTGATCACTTCTGCTTAATAGGAAAGTATACCAATAAATTCCTGCACATAAATGGCCTTCTCAAGATGCTGAAACACTTTAACTTTTAAGTGTTCTCAATTCTTCTCAATGCTATCATTAAAACATTATTTTAAAAGAACCTATTGGCATCATGTTAGATATGTGACACTGAACACCCCTACACACATGAATCCAAGTCTTGGATCACAGCCCAGAAGACTGATCAGCACTATTTCCCAGTGGCTGTCCATCTTCCTGACAAACACCGACCACCCAACAGCCCATTTGGCTGTGGTGAACACAGAGAAAAGAGAAATGGCTGAAACCCACCATGTTGACACACAGTCATGCCACAGTCCATTTGTTCATTTGTGCTTACAGTCAGAAACAAATGGAGTTTAAGGAACTTTCCCAAGGTTGATTCCTCATAAATGATACATTCCCTTCTTAACCTGTCAGCTTGATCACATCACATAATTGATTAAACTACTCCCTGGACAATTCTACTTATTGTTGGAAAGTCAAAATACCTTTACCTGGTGTTACTATCTGATCAGCCCCCCAGTGACTTATTAGTGCATGATCACACTTCTTTATATACTCTCATTAAAGAAAGAAGGTTTTTGAAATAATGTCAAAAGAGCTTTAAATAGCAGTGTTCTACAGCCAAGATTTAGCATATCTTCTTTGAAAACTCAGACTCTATTAAAAAGGAATTCCAATGATCACTCTTCTTTACTTCTTGTCATGGACAGGATTCTTGTCTTAACTAAGCTATTTATCAATAGGAAACTTTAAGACTGTTAATACATGAAATGTTTTGTTAAAATCTGATCTTAATTTCTTTTATTAACCTCATTTCCCCTTTCCCAGAATTTTGATTGAAACTTAGAAAAGAGGATTTCTATGACTGTTTTTACTGGCATGTAGAAGTTACAGATTACTTTTAAAGTAAAGATATTCAAAACTAGCTTATATTATTCATGGAGAAACAGGACCAAGGATCATTCTAAGTAGTAAACTATCAAATAAATATTTATACTTTAATAATCATGTTTTTCTTATGAAGGTACTACATTATGCTTTATTCTCTGAGTTTTCATCAACCAATTATGAAGGAAAGGTTATAAAACCATATCCTGGTTGGCAAGGGGAAGCTAAAAAATTCTCTCAAGATAATATATATTGTTGATCAGCATATCTCATTGAAACATTTATTTTTCTAAATATGTTATGTACTTTAAGGCATATAGTAAGGCATATAAAATAGATTTTAAGTGAGCACAAAATAGATTTTATATTCACAAAGCCAGTAAGAATAATCTTCTATTTAGCTTGATTCTAGAGATATACCTGTTCTTTCAGAAATCTATTCTTATTAAAGATGAGCTTGTTAGCATTTCTCTTCTGATATAAAAAGAAAATAGCAAGATTCAATTAAAGCAAATATCCAGACTTTTAGATACTCAGTTACTCTAATAGATGGAGGCCAGAAACCGGGATCTACACTAGCAAATTAGAAGGTTGCATAATTTTCTCTGGAAAATTAATTACCAATAGATAATTTTGTTGTTTAAGGGATTAGGATTGAACAGATAGTCCAAGCAATAGATAATTATGAAACTCTATGCATAATTTTGGTATTTTATTATTAGCTCAACCATGTAAAATTAAGTATAAAGGCAACAAAGGTATGGGACTGAAGATCTGATTTCTGGTCCTAAATTGCTCCCCAAAGATATGTGTGGCCCTAGGCAAATTACTGCACTTCTTTTGGCCTCAGAATCCTCGTCTATAAAATATGAAAGTGGTATTAAAAGACTTTTAAAGTCACTTGTAGCTCCCTAGATTTTATACCTAGGAGGAGAATGTAGGGATGATAGATTGCCTAAAGCAAAATTCTTAGATTTTATGACAGAACCAACCCCAGAATCATCCTTTCCTTTTCCTCTCATTACGCCTTTTCTTCCCATATACTCTTCTGCACACCATTAGGAACTAAAGCTGAGGAGAAAAGTCAGCCTCCTGTTGCATGCCAAAAGCAGATCTGCCAGTGTGGCAAAGGGTCAGGTTAAGTGGAGCCTTTGCTGATGATATCGGATTATATTTTAATTAGATGTCAAGTTCTAAGACCATGAAATTGCTATGATAAAGAGCAGGCTATTAACCGTCCCAATTAGAGGGCCCCAAATATCTCTTAATTTATGTTCTGATAATCTGTGGTAATTCTCTGGATGTTGCACAGTATAAACATTCCAATTCCTCTCCTGCTTCCCGTGGATTTGTTCTCTGGCCATCTCAGTTTCTTTCCCATTATGCTCAGCCCAGCTCATTTAAAGCAACCGCTTTACCTCACAGCCAAACCGCCGGCCTCAGCTGGGGCAGAGGGAATGGCGACAGCTCATCTGCAGCAGAGCCTTTGGTGGAAGTGTGGCCAATTAGTCACACGTTTGGTGTTCTAATTAGGCGAGGCTGGGACTTTGGAAAATGTGCTGTTGATTTAGGTACTTCCTCAAACAATGCTAAATTGTGTTATGTGAAATTCAATTAGTCTTTCTCTAAACGTTTCCACATCTGTTCTTCTTTAAGCATAAAGTGATGAGGAGAGAAAGAGAAGTGAAAAGCCAGAGTCTCCACTGGTGAAATATGTTAGGCCTTAGGGACCAGCCCTTTTCCCAGCTTTTGACCCTGAACAGTGATATACAGGAAGGAACAAAGTTGGAGAGCTATCATGGTGAAGCCCTTTTAAATAAATCATTATAAAAGAAATACTGCAACTGCAAGGGAATGTAATCTCGGACGATGGCCATAAACTCAGCTTTGTTAGAAAATGAATGGCATGGGGGAGGAACCATTAAGAAGCAAATGATTATAAATTTGCCTTAAAGTTAGTATTTGTGGTCATTCTGGTTATATTTTTAAGGAGTCTTTAAAAAAATCCTTTGGTTTAATATTTTATGTCCAGGTCCAGGGTAATGGGCTTTTGTCTTCTCCTATCTATTGAAATTTTCCATATAAAACTCATAACGCTTGAAATGTCAGAATGCATGGAGATTAGAAAGGAAAATGATGAAAATGAAGACATCGAAGCTGTTTCCACTGCTCCAAATGCTTTGTAGTTTCCATTTGTGCCACTGAAGGCAAACACATGACGGCATGTTGCTTTGATCCCAGGAGCCATGTTCCAAAGTGCTCCAACCCAATGTGTTTTACTCTCCTATTTACAGAAGATGCTGTGTTATTTCTTCACAGAATCTTTTCATTTCAACCTGCACTCAGCAACACATTTAATACCAGATCCATAGTGTGATTTCACCTAGTGCTCATACTTGGTGTATCTACTTGACTGCATCAAGAGGCCAAATGGCAATATCTATTAACTGAAGTGGCTTGGCTCAAAACCTCAGGCGAACAAAGGTGAAGGTGTACATGCATTTGATCCTTGTTTCTGTTATCACCTTTTCAGTGACTAACATTTCACAACCTTATCTGTGGCTGGCAGGCCATGTTTCAGTTTTGTCAGAGTCCGGATATAGATTGTGTGGTTTTCTGATGATATATCTCCCTAAGATTTGTGGAATGCTAAAGATGGAGTTGTCAACACTACTTTATGGCACCTTGGTGCATGTCAGAAAGTGAAAATATTTTCAGAAGTGATAGCATTATTTTGACTGATGACATGTGCTTTAAAAACAAAGATGTATTTAAATAAAAAAATTTCAAAAAAAATGAGAGATTACTCATAAGTGAAGTGATTTATTTGGTGTCTGAGCTCCCAGGAACAAGAGAAAGGAAGATGAGAAAATTAAAATGATAACACTTTTAAGTCCAGTCTGAAATTTCAGTTTTTGTTAAATAAAAGATATTTTGAATCTAATAATCTTATTTCCATTTTTATTCACAAAAGGGCATTGATCCTCTAAAAATGAACAACAGATAAAAATAAAATGTAACATTTATGATTTTCAAAATCATTATAATTTTATGTGTAGAAATGACAGCAACAGATATAAATAAATAATTTACTTATTTTAAACTATAGAATGTAACTGTAAGCCTTAAGACTAACATCAGAGTTTGTAGAGCTATTGGTCAGAAATTATAGTCTATTTTTTCTTAATGTGTTTTTCCTACATAAAAGATTATTAATCAATATGGCAGCCCTTTTAAAGAGAAGTTTTCCTTTAATTTTTCAGTTTATCTCTACTGCCTCATTTGTGACTTTGAAAGATGAATTAACTATGAGAAAACATTAATTTCACATACCAACATGGTTTGACTTTTTAAAAATTGTTATCAAATTTTTAAAAAATCTAGATAATTTGAAACTGAACAAAAGGACATTTAAGTTCCTTTTATTTGTTTAGCCAAATAAACAAACCTGGACTTTTGCTGCTTAAAGGTTTAATCAAGTCATCCATCATAGCTCAACGCCTACTATTACATTATTTAAATAAAGTTGTGGTGGTGTGCCTGCTTTGCTGGTCAAAATGAAACTAGCCTATGCCATCCTGTTTTGTATTGGCAAATGCCAGAGTCCTTAATAAAAACATTTTCAGCTGGGCATGGTGGCACATGCCTGTAATCCCAACACTTGGGAGGCTGAGGTAGGAAGATTGTTGTAAATTCAAGACCAGCCTGAGCTACAAAGTGAGCTCAAGGCCAGCCTGAGTTGCATAGAGATACCCTGTCTCAAACACACTTGTACACACATGCACACACACAAGACAAAACAAACAAACACAAAACATTTTCACCCATACATACACTGAGAATATGACTCACCCACTTTTGGGACCATGTGTACATACTTAGCATATGCTAAACAACTTGCAGTTATTATGACCACAGATTCAGAATCATTCTTCTGCCTAGTATGCCGGTCTCTAAGTTAAAAATCATCTTAATATTGTATATTAAGCATCATCGACCAGAGACCAAATATTTCAAATAGTTCAAAGTTAAATGGAAACAAAACTTAAATTCCAGATAATTGTAGCTTATCTCTGGGGAGAAAAAGGGAAGCAGATCCATGATGCTGCCACTTTCATACTGCCCTTTGCTGTAGAGAACTGTACTTACTCAGCTGAGGGGCAACCTGCTCATTTCTCAGGGTGGTATTCAGTAAGCTTTCAATGCATGTCACAGGTGTCTATCCAGTTTGTGCCATAATCTGCTGGCCACAACCTCTGTGTCTCCAGATGCTAAGGCCTGTGCTAAGACATCAACATCATGGCTAAAGGGAATGACAGAAGAAACTTTAACTTTATGGCAGCCAGGAAACAGAGAGAAAGACAGCCTTATAGGCTGGGAGGTCTCTTCTTTCTTTCACATCTGCTCCATCTAGGACCCCTACCTATCAAATGGTAGTACCCCACATTTAGGTTACCTGCCTTCAGTTTGATCTCACATATGCTAATCATCTGTGGAAACATTTTCACAGACATAATAAGTGTGTTTCCCTAATTTCCGAGTCATCTCTCAATCCAATAAACAAACCAATAAAGTTCACAGTGAAGAAGAACCATCACAAGGCCTCAAGCTCAACTCTTGATTTCTCACTTCCCACTTCTAAAATTTGATCCTGAAATCATTTAATGCAAATTCAATTCTTTTAGTTCAGATAAAAATCTAGGAGTCTTGTCTAGTTTTTTTTTCACTTTTATCCTGCAGCTAACTCATTAGCAATTCTACGCACTTCTCTTTCAGATTGTTTTCAGAATATGACCGCTTCTCATCACTCCTATCACCACCATTAGCCAACCCACTACTACCTCTCATTTATATTATTATAATAACCTAATATTGACCCTTTTTACCCTTGGTCTCTTACAGGCTACCTTAATACTGAATCACATTATTTTTCTTACAGGGCAAATCAAGTCACCTGACTTCACCTAGACTTTGTTATGGCTTCCCATCTGTCTCATAAGAAATGTCTAGGTCCTAACTGTTCTTGGTTTCTTCACTTACCTATCACTTTCTTCTTGTTCACTCTGCCCTAGCTGTTCTCACTGGTCTCCTTGCTCTCCTTGAATATACCAAGCATATTCCTTTTGAAAGAACTTTGCACATACTCTTCCCTTAGCTTAGGAAGTTTCTCCCCTACCTACTCACATGGCCTGGAACCTCACTTCATTCTGGTGTCATCTCAAGTATCACCTCATCAGTGATTTCCCTGACCTCTTATGTAAAATACTTCTCAGACCTTTATGTCCCTCAGTACTTCATTTGCTATAGGAACCCTTCTACCACCTGTCCAATTAAATATTTATTTATAGTTTTTCTTCCTTTCTGGAGTATAAACTCCTTTATGTCATGAATTTCATCAGTATTGTTTAGAATTGCAATTCTTAGGGCCTGGAATAATTCCCAAACCACAACGGGTGTTTAATAAATGCCTATTGAATAAACAAATGAATGATGACAATAAATACATAGGTTTTCCACAGACAAAAGAATTTGCATTGGGGAGCACTGGGGGTATGGAGTCAGAAAGCCAAAACAGACTTCGATGGGGAGAAACTTTACTGTTAGAGGCATGAGTATGAATTCTGTTCTTTAAATGTGTAACCGCTAAAACTTTTTGAGCAATATTTGCATAATGAATACAGAAGTTAGGCATGAGCAATCTGGTAGTATTATACAGGGAATATTTTGAAAATTATTAGAAACTTTCTCTGTAATCCAGGCTTTGTCTCCCATGGCCAAGGCATAAATGTAACTTTTAGATGAAACTAACTATAAATTGAAGTGTACGAGTCATTTTAAAGAACTATACTTCTTACAACAGAATGATAAAATGTAAATTCTTGAAATCATGCTAAGACTCTATCTGTAGGTCCACGGTAGCTGCCTACCTACAGATACTCAGAATGAGATGTGAAAATCTTGTTTAGAAATCCAAGAAAGATTATCATAACCCTGTTTGAAACAGTGTATTTCTAAAAACAAGACTCTATTTTATAGCTTCTTTCTGAACAATCATTTTTATGTCCACTGAATGATATTTCTCATCTGTGTCAGGTAGGCCAATCAGAAGTTTCTACAGTAAACGACGTGAGCTTCGGAAAAGAGGAGTGGAAAATGGAGAACAGTGATGAGAACTTGCCCTGGGTAGGTTTCACCAGGGTGATGGCTCTACCGGAAAGGCAGTCAAGACGTGTGAGATTCATGGGTCACACAGACCTGGAGCAACATTGGGAGGATAGGAAAATGTTCCACCAGGACTCCCTGTAACTTTTCTTCAGTGTTTCTATGCCTTACTGAAGTGACTAATTTTTTTTAAAAGGTGCTCTCTTAGACTGACCCACAAAACCTGAGATTTAGCCATATCAACTCCAGTGATTACATATAAGCTTTCTTCATTTGTCTTCCTCAAAAGGTAAGATTTCCTTAGTATGAGAGTGATTCTTGCTCTAGATACTGGCTTTTCTTAGTAAGTAAATCAGTTGGAGCAGTTTGGCTGTCTATTTCCATGTTTGAAAGAGGCTCTTAATAGGCAAAACGTGTCTTGAGTATGTATGAATATTGAGGAGTTTAGTAATCATAGTATGCAAATATTTATAGGGTCAAAATGCTACTCTGATGCAGAGTGATGGAATTTTTCTCTTTCATTGACTCTCTGTGGTCTTTAGCCCCGTAATTAGTGAAGCACTGACTCACAGAGTTAATAGGCCAACTAATCAATGGCTAAATGTCTGAGAAAATAGCTGTCATTTATTTCCTATGAAACAATCATTTTCATTGTGAGTGATGCAAAATACAGTCATCTCTTGGTCATTCTACAGATGCAGGAATTCTCTTGAATGCCAAAATTTGTGGACACTCAAGTCCCTTAAATAAAATGGCAGAATATTTGCATCCTACTTATACACAGCCTCCTTATACACATACTTTATAAACATTTCCTTGATTTCTTAGGATACTTAACATAATATAAATACCATCTAAGTAGCTGTTAGATTGTATTGCTTTGGAATAATGACAAGAAAAAATATGTATATTCAGCACAGACCCAAGATATTAGAACATTTTTGATCTACTATTTATTGAACCTATGCATATGGGACTCATAATGTGTATTATAACAAAAGGGAAAGGATTGCATGAGCTACAATAGAACATATGTGAATGAGTATGGACGTCACCATGTTTAAGACATTTTTGCCCTTACCAATTTGAAATGTGGGGAAATCTAAGTTGAACTAAAAATAAAATGTTTTTGTGCTATATGAGCTATAAACCAATGTCTCAAACAGAATTGTAATTCTTAATGACCTAATAAAAGCCTGCTGCCAAAGTCAGTACTATGTTTCTCCATCTCCTACCTTGCAAAGTAGGATTAACGAGGAAGGGAATTTTTTGATAATTACAAGTACTGAGATTTGGCAGTAAGATAACTGAGTTAAAAACCTATGCAGTTTGAGTTTCTCAATTCAATTAAAAATTAAGAATCTTAGTTGCCTGTTTACAAAAGGGAGAGAATAGTAATGCTTGCCCTACAGGATTTCTAAAATAACCAATAACATGTCTAAAAGAGTTGCATCAGTCATAAAGCACCATGCAAAGACACATAATTAATTAGCTAAGCAAATACTGAAGTGCCTGCTATGTGCTGACATTGATTCAGAGACTACAGACATTGCAATATACAAAACAGAATGGGCTCTGCTCCCTTGAAACTGGCATTTGAATGAAGAAATAGAAAAATAATTGATAACCAAAGAATAATCCAAAATTACAACTATAATCAGTGAAAAGAAGAAGAAACATACGGTGTACAGTACACACTTTTAGGATATTTTCTCTAGTCAAATAAGTCTTGAAAGCTTCCCTGAGGAAGAGATTATTTGGCTGAGAGGGAAAGGATAAACAAGAGATGATAATGGAAAAAAATAGAGAAGTAGAGAGTGTCTTCTTTTTAAAAAAAACCCTTATACTGGGAAGCAACTGGTTGAATAACAAGCTATCACTGATAATCAGCTATTGTTGACTCACAGAAGCATCATCTCATATGAATCAATTTAGGTATACTAATGTAGCCTGAAGGCAGAAAGCTACAGTGGATTTGGTATAGGGAAATGCTGGATGGAGGCTACTAGAAAATTTTAAAAGCTCTGAGAGGCTCTTGGTCTTAGTCTTAATAGCAATGGGAAGCCCAAAGATCCATACTTTGTGAAAATGACTCTGAGTATAGTGATGGAACAATGGAGGTTATATCCATTTCAGTGGTACTATAATTACCTGAGTATGGTTCCAGGGCAGAACATCATGGTGGAAAGGCATGGTAGAAAAATGCTGCTTAACCCATTTCAGCCAGGAAGCAAAGAGTTAAAGGAGGAAGTGGGAATAAGACCCTAATGACTCACTTTCTCCCACCAGGCCCCACTTCTGAACATGAAACATTTGGGGGGACATTTCAGATCTAAATTATAAAAGCAGGAAATAATGCGTGGTGAGTTTTAGCTTACTGCTGAGATAAATGTGCATGCAGACCAAGAGCATCAACAAAACCTAGAAAGAAGCCTGTTAGAAATGAAGAGCTGTTGAATCAGAACTGCCTTTCTCCCATGCTCCCCAGGTGATGGTAATTGCTCATATGCATGGTGACTTACACACCTTAGAGGTAGATAGCTGAGTACAAAGGATGAATTTAAGAGTAATTTAGAGGATAAAGTCATACATATTGACTGGTAATAGATCAGATGTGTGAAAGTGGTGAGGGAGGAAAGGAAAATGAGTCCTAAATTTCTGATTTACACAATTGGATAGAAAAGAGAACTTTCTCTGAGTTGCATACCTTGGAAGAGGGTTAGGTTAAAAGGAAATGAACATGAACTGAGTGCTGGGGTTGCCTGTGTTTGAAATAATTTTAAAGCATTCAAATGAAGAAGTTGATGTAATAGCTGGATTTAGAGTTGTCAGTTCTAAGGAGAAATATGGGCTACAATAATAAATTCAGATCATGTGTAAAGGCAAAAATCCATTAAAGAAGTAGGAGAAGGGAATTGCAGTCAAAGGAATGGTGAGAAGCTCTTGAAACATTTTTAGTCAGCTGTTTGTCACTGTGACAAAATACAGAAGAGAATCAATTTAAAAGGAGGAAAGCCTTATTCTGGTTCATGGTTTCAGTCCACGTTTGACTGGATTCATCATTGTGTGTCTGAGGTAAGTCAGAGCCTCACGGCTCACAGGGGCTTACTTTTTGGCAGCCAGGAAAGAGAAGAGGTGGGTGAGAGAGAGAGAGAAGCAGGACAGAAAGGGACCAGGCACTGGAGTGGACATAGTCTCCAAAGGATCATCCTCATAATCTACTTCCTTCAACTAGGCCTTACCTTCTATCCATCACCTCCCAAGAATATTGTAAAACTGTGATCTCATCGATGGACTTAAGTACTTGATAAAATCAGAGATTTTATGATCCAATGAGTTCATCAGAAGCTCATCATCTGATAACTAAGCCTTTAGTATATCAGTGTTGAGGGATAGCTTGAATCCAAACCATAACCAAAACCTTTCCATCACCTGTGCATTTTCTACTTATGAAGCTTTAACACTAAGTTAGAGAAGATGTGGCAAATCTCTACCATATCAACAAGATTAAAAAGTTCTATCCCTGGACTCCAAGAAAGTTTTGGGAGAAAATATGGCCAGTCTGAATTTAGATAAGCATGGAAATCTACTAACTTGAATACTTTCTCAAATATAGCATAATGGAAATATCTGTGTTTCTGTGTGCTTTTACAATCATTTGATGTGTATCTTTAGAGTTCTCTTTAAAATGAAAGTAAAGCCATTTTGACCATCTATAGAATCACACACATGTAGTTTTTTAATTCAGATTCTATAATTACATAAATTTATGGATAGCCTTCTTAACAAACAGTATTTTCATAGTGCACTGAAATTTTGAGAGCAACTTTTCAGCTGTGGTTATCCTAGTGTCCCATTTATTTTTCACTCAGGCATAAAAAGTCTACACAGGGACATGCTAGGGGTTTGTGCCAAAAGGCTGACTTAAGTCAGCCTCTCTTTTAGGATCTTTTTCAAAATATTCTTTCCAAACTTACTCAAACTAAATTTTTGCTGGACCATTGCCTCCATGTGGAAATAGTATATAGTAGATAGTTCACATTCAAGGTCATTTTTGAAATGTAAAATGGCTCCAAAGGACACTACAGTTGCTACAGAGGAATTACAAGATTGTCATGTGAAGGGAGCTTTCTGTGTATAAGAAACAATAATTTCTTGTTCCACAATGATGAGGTAGTTTGCCAAGTTTAAAAACGGATTTATTTAGAGTTTGGAAATATTTTCTAAGCATATACTGTCAAACATTTTAGTAAAATTCTCAGGAGCAACAATTTGTTCTATTCATGTAGCTTTGAGTGATTTTAGGAATCTTTGAGAGACTCCTTCAACTTCAAATTTAAACATTTAAGAAGCAACCTGTCACTTGTAAATGTAACATTAACTATGTTCCAAACTTCTTCACTTGATCAGTTTAGTCTAGAAGTGTCCACAGTATTCACTTGGGTTTTTTCCATTTGCTTTACTTTCATAATTTGTGTCTTATCACCATTCTAGTCTCTACCTACCTTTCAAACAATTTTTAATTTACAAACTAAGGCCAAATGTACATTAACAAATTGACACTGAAAAGTAAAACAGTTGGGGGAATAAGTTCAAAGGAAAAATATTTCATAATTTAACAAATTATTGACAAGTGTTCTTTTATTGCTTCAGTTTTCAATTTTTGTTTTGTGTTTTGTCTCAGAATTCATTGTTTGAAACCCCTGGTTTCTATGATATGTTATCCCATTTAAAGTTCTTTATGCTAAATAAGACTTTCTTGGAGTTTTAGTAAATATGCATATGGCGTGTCTTATGGAAAGCTCTGCATTCACATGAAGATATCTATGTTCACAAAAATGTTTTCAAAAACATTATTAAAAATAAGTATCCACCTTATCAAAATATCATCACAGGTGAAAATGCAATAGCATAAAAGTATGGATATGCAGAAGGGAGTGAAAGATGGCCAATCAGTGAGCAACAAAATACAAAGCCTCCCAGGAGAAACAACTCATATGCCAGAATAAAACATCCTGGAGAGATCCAGGCAGAAGGAGATGGATCCTCTTGACACAGGAAGAAATTAAAATGGAAAAAGCTCATCAAACACGCAGTCTCGGGGCTACAATTGGAACAGCTAAAATTACCAGACACGGCACTTTCTGCTGGGACCCACCAAGTTCATGCGGGGGGGTGGGGTGTATGGATACACAAAAATAATACCACCATATCCTACACAACTCTTTAATTTTACTTTTAAGACCTTTTGTAATATGTATCTCAAGACAACTGTTCTGGCTTATTCCACATTCATGTAACTTTCAATACTACATTTGCATTATTTTTCTTTGGAAGATGGAAATAAAATTTTCACTTCATTTTAATTTTGTGTGTGTGTGTGTGGTACTGAGGATTAAACCCAGGATATTTGCAATAAGTTGTATCCCTGGCCTTCATATTTGATTTTGAAACAGGTTTTTTGGTAAATTACTAAATTGCCCAGGCTTACTGAATCTTGCAATCTTCCTGCTTTACTTTCCCAGAGTGCTGGGATTACAGATATGTGTCACCAAGTCAGTTCTCTTTTTTGACTTCTCAAAATTCTGTTACTTTGCTTTCACTTCAGTAAATTCTTGGTAGAAAAAGAGCTATGATACCCAGGAGAAAACCCAGCATTACCATCCATGTTGGGCTTACTCCTGGTGAAGATAAATGATTTCAAATTATCAGTCACCTAAGGCACTTTGTGTCCATAGAGGATCCAAATAAAGGTAAGATCACTCTGTGATTTTGCCTGAACACAGACAACCATGAGTATTCCTGAACCATAGAAGTGACCAGATGTTTCCCAGTGTGGGTTCTGTGAGTGACTATCGCTGGTATACCCATTGCAGCCTTGTCTTCTCTATTGCTCCTTCATCTATTAGGTAAGATTTGTCAAGATATTCAATTACATAATTACTCCTACTTCCTGACATGGTATATCTAATGCAGTATAAAGTCCTACTTCCATGAATTCTCCCCCAAATCACCTAACATGAGCCTAAATCTCCTTATAATGTTCTAATACTCTTTTACTGAGATGTCTACCATCCCCACAATATGGATTCTCCCTGAAACAGGTCAGAAAACTCAAACTATATATCTCTGGTGGTTTGGGGCTGAAGGGCATTAATTAACATAAGCAAGGCCTTAACTCTTACCTATGTCTTTAAACAGCTTCACTTTAGGTAGGAAATAATTTTTAACATAGTAGTTTTTCAATTATATTGTGTGGAGAAATATCAGATCCCATTGTAGAATCCTTCTAATCACAGTCTATGGTTATCAATGAAAACCTGTATTTCTCATAACTCTCTATAAGAGAGAACCAGGTCCCAGCATCACTCATTTTTACCTTTGTTGAAATCCCTGCAGGCTGTGCCCACAGGCAGAGGAATGAAGACAAAGGAGAGCAAGAGGTCACAGGGACTGTCTGGAAATCTGAGTTTACCTGCAGCATACTTTAGGAGGAAAAGTATTGGCTTCACTTCCATGATATTACTGTGGAAGTATAGGTTTTCTCAGAAAATTTTTATATATTGAAATATTTTCAATTAGCTTGGTTTTGTAACTTATAACAAAAAAAAAAGAAAACATCTAATTCTAAGAAAAGGATCCTTTGCTTAGGTTGCTGCTTTACTTCAATACTCTGACTTTCTTAGAGCAGCATAGATTGTTTTGAAATGCAAGCAGATGTAATAGTTCAAAGTCAAAGAAAATGATCTTGGTTTGATGCTTCTTCATAGCCTGGGGTGCTGCTCTCTAAGAACACCTCACTGTGACACTTCAGATAAAGAGTCCTGGGCCAATAAATTCATTAGGAAGCACAGAGCATCTTCCCAGTCTGTGTCTTTTTGAAGGTCTCAGGTTTCAATCTGTGCCAGGAGTCATACATCACACTCAACAGTTTGTCTCCAGAGCTAACTGAGGAAAGTGCAGAAAAACTACTATTAACAAGGGAGTAATTACTTTTGGCTTAAATTAATTATTGGCCGCTCAGGACTGGTGAGCAAGGGCCACACAGATGGCCTCTGACTCAGTTCCCATCTTTGAGGAAAGAAATATTCCAGTGTGGTGCACATGACAGCATATGATAACAAAAGGCAAGCCATTTCTGGTCTACTGGTCTTGAATTTACTATATTTGATAATATGACATGAGGCTTATTTGTATTAGCACTGTAGGTACATTGTATTTTTTAGGGAAAACACATGAATGATAGTCATTTGGGATAGGGGTCATTTCACAGCAGTCAGCATTAGGACCAGCAAAGTCAAGCCAGGGACTTTTAAAATGCAATTCAGTAGAAAGAACAGGTCATGGATCAGTGAGCAGGTGATGGAAGGTGTTCGTGAGGAATTTAGATTAGCACAAAATTCAACAAACCACAAGAACTGGGGAAGAGAGCAAGTGAGGTAACCTGGAGAGCAGGAAGCCATGATCTCAGCAGGGTACAGGAGGACACTGGTATTCCTACCCTCTAGGCTCCACATAGGCAAGGAAAGATTCCCATTTTCTCTGTGTCCTCAGAAGCTGGCACAGACATCAGTGAGTTTTTGTTGAACATAATCAGGCAATTTGAGCTACTGCTCTTTTGTGAAATAGCATGCTTTTTCTTGTCAGAGATCTGCATAGAATCAATTCAACTGGATAAATAAATATTTTCAAGCATCTACTATATGCCAATTATTTTAATCAATACTGAAAATATACATGCCATGCTGCTGTCCTCAAGGAGTTTGCAGTGTAGTGCCTGAGGTAGAATGTAACTGTGTAGTAATTGCTGCTAACTGTAATGATAGAAATATGGAGATGATCATAAGGCAGAACAAAGTACTGATGGACTATCAAGGGAGAGGCTGTGCAGAAGCCTACATAGGAGTCTATCCCATGGAAAAACTGGGAAACGTATAGTAAGAAGAAGAGACAGTATGTAGTGATGCAAAGATAAATAAACAACATAGAAAGCTCGGGGAAGAGGTAGTTCACTCTTGCTATAGAGATGTAAAGAGCTTGCCATGGGTAGGGGGAAATTATTGTAGACTGAAAGCAGAAACATGTCAGATTTATATTAATAAGACAAGTTGTTTAATAGATAAGAGACTGGAGTGGTAGAAAACTGAAAGTAAGATGGCAAGGAAATTATAGCAAAAGTCTATGCAACAGGTGAGAAGATAAAGAACGAAGACAGGAAATGAAAATAAAAAGCAATATTTGAGACATAGCTATCTGGGAGATGACATAAATAAGATGTTTCATTGGATATGGCTTGCAAGTAGAAAATAAGCACAAAAATATATTTGAATTTCAGTCTTGGGAAATGAGATAGAGATTGAATTATCATTGGGGTAAAAGAAAATCATATGAAGTCATTGGGGGAATGGGTAGATAAAGAGTTGTTTAGGATATGTTGTGTTTACTACCTTCTGAGACACCTATGACAAAATTTTGGGTAGGCAATTACATTTTTAGGTAAAATTTATGTTTGGCAACACAATTTGCTATGATATAGGCAAAAATAAAAGTAAAGATAATAGATGACTTGATCTAGGATGATACATAGATAAAAAATTAAGATAAATCTTGATGAATAAATACTAACATTCACATAATGGGTGAAGGGAAAATCAGTGAAGGTGGCTAAAATGAAACACAAAAGTGAGGGGAAAGTCAGTAGACAGTGGTATAGGCTAGGTAAAAAAAAAAAATAACTCAAGAGGAAAGTAGTGATAAAATTATTCTTAAGGAGGGTAGAAAAGTTAAATAAGTAGAAATAGTCCATCTTATAAAATAATTAAAAAGAAACTAGCTATCAAGGGAGTAAAAGGGTGAGAAGAGACACATACTATTCATAGTGATGTTTTTGGGTAGAAGAGATAGGAAATCATTTATAGAGTGAAAGAAAGACTATAAAGAACAGTAAAGAAGGGATAATAAGACAATCACAGGGAAGGAGGATAAGGAAGAACACTGCTTTGAAATTTCTTTTCAAATCTAGGAGTGATGGGTTGGGAGGGGGAAACATTTGAATACATTTCTGTGTAATAACAGCCTAGCTAATATAGTTAATGCAAGTAACAAAAAATTCATATTAGTATTTTAGTGATTCTAATGTGCATAGAGACCTATAGCTATTTTCACCTTCATCAAAGATTTCTGTCTCAAGACGTCTTTAATACAATACTGAGAAAATCTAAAGTGTCCACCCTTCCTTTTTTCTCAAAAGCTCATGACATAATTATTGTTTTACATATCATAAAAGTAACTCAACATTCAGTAAAAAGCAAGCCACTGGGAGTACCTATGTTTTAGAATTTTTAAAATTAATTTTAGCTCTGTTTGGCTTTAATTTTCTCAATTTAGTAGTTAGCATGAGCTATTGCACAATTAATTTATAACTACTAGCTATAGATCATAAATTATACTAAAATTAATGAGTTAACTCACTGGTCATTTACCTGAGAAGCAAGATACAGACTTATTCGCAGAGGTCACAGTCTCTTGTTAAGCAAGATAGCTCCCTTAATAAGCCCAAAAAATATGTACAAACTTGATTTTTACCTCTAAATATCTGTAGATTCTATAACCATATATGTCACTTTCTAAGGATAAAATTTACACTACCTTTGATATGTACTTTTTTTAGAAATAAATTTTTGGAAAATTAATAAGTACATTATTAAGTTTTTAAATACGTAAACATGGCATGTTTCTTCATATTTATTTATGCTATGCTTCATCAGGCTCAGGGTCTCTTATGAGGTTTTATTTAGGATATCAGCTAACTGAAGATGATGTTGCCCATAGGTTTCATGGACTGAAGGTTTTTCCTAGTCTGGCTATTGACAGGCAACTTCAGTTCTTCACTGGCTTTTGGCAGAGGCCTCAGTTCTGTACTCTGCAGGACTCTAAGCATTATTTGCTATTTTTTAAAGCATGATTTCCATCAGTATAGCCCACACTCCAACAGAGAAGAATTAGAATCTATTACTAGAAAGGAGAAGTATCTATAAATTCATGAGTATATTTCAAAACTACCAAGGTAAGTCTTTTGAATTATTTAAATCATTAATTTCTTGTAGGATGATCTGTAACATTCATTGCACAGATTTCAAATAGTTGTTAAATTCATACCTAAACATTTTTCCATGCTATTACAAGTGGATTTTTAACATTTCCCATTTTAATACTAATATATAAATATAAAATTGTTTTTATATTTTAATCAGATACCCTGTGACTATGCTAAAATCATTTGATTATAATAGTAGCTTTTTTGTAACTCTTTCAGGTCTTCCTAAATATACAATCATACCTGAAAATCAATAACATGTTCCAAATTAGTCAGAATAGAGTCAGGGGACAGATATATTAATCATTTTAACTGTATGTTTATGTGTGTAGCCCTAAAGATCTAAAAAGGAAAAAAAAAAGAAAAACCCCACATTAATACATAGTATAGTTAACAATAGCAGTAAGCAACTACTCCCCTCAAGATGTGGAGGAATAAACAGAAGAGGTTACAATTGGTGAACTGTAAAAACTCAGAGCAAGGACTCCAGGACACTGAAATTCAGACCTCTGAGAAAGCTCTATTGGTGCTATTGCCTCTGAGTTGAATGAGTGTTTCCCTGGGTCTATCACCCCAAATACTGAGAAGACAATGCTAGCTGGATGGTTCTGGTGTTTCTGGGGACACAAGAGGCCCGTTCTCCCCAGTGTTGGAAAAACTGCAAACTGATTCAACTGCTGATTAGAATGAACTGGCACAATTGGTGTCAAGAAGTGACGCTGTTATTCTCAGGCATGCAAAGAAGACATGGGAGCCCAGCAGCCTTTGAAGAGCTCCTCTGCATCTCCTGCATTAGGATTTTGGCCCAAACCTCTGACTTCACTCACTAGGCTGTTTTAATAACCTAGGATATCGCCCAAGCCTTGTACCAAATGAAAATAAATATTTTTGCAATACGGAAGGAGGTGAGGAATGGTGGAGGGCAAGGAGGAAAACAGAAGCATGGGGTACTATTGACAGGAATGAGAATCACACACTGCGCTTCCATAAAGAAAACTTCTTTTGTCTCCCTCCAGTATTGTCTTCTCTCTAGATACATAGCACACTCTTCTGAATTTTTATTCATAGCACCTGCTTCCCTAGATTTATAGCACCCTCTATTGGTTCCATTGGAAGCATTTAACAGGTTACCATTTGGTAAAAGAAATATACACAGCTCAGCATTTTAAGCAGAATGTATAAAGAAAACCATATTTGCTAAGTAGCAATATTACCTTAATATGGATCTAAATGGAACAGATCTAAATGAAATAAAATTGAGTAAATAAAATTTACTCAATTGCAATTGTTCCTTTCAAGAGTTTGTCAATGTGAAAAGTAGAGGAGAGCTTTCAACAAGCTAATGGTTAAAGTTTACAAGCTAATGATTAGAATTCAGGACCATTAAGCTTTGAGTTGAAAACTGAACAGCCAGGAGCATACCAAGTGTGGGTTGATTGTTATTAGATATGCAGTCAAGCTTTAATTTATGGCATTTCTGTTTGTAGAGAGGATCTGTTACTTGCAGATATGAGGGAGAAAGCTTAAATCCATGAGCCCAAAATGTAAAATTTTCATGTAGTGTTGATGCTCAAATAGAATTAAAAGACTTTCCAAAAATAATCTACAGAAGGACATTTTAATCACTAAAGGTGATCTAAATAGTGGAGTTGTCTATTACTAATATGCTCAAGGAAATAGAGGAAAACATAATTAAAATTCATGGGAAGATAAAAGTAAACGAAGAATGGAAATATAAATGTAGGAAAAAATTGAATATACATTCTGGAACTGAAAATACAAGATCTACATTAAAAATTATTAGATTAGCAGCAGATTAGACACAGTAAAAAGCAAGATTAGTGAAGTGGATAAGACCTCAATGAAAATATTCAAATCAAAATAGGGAAAAAGAATAACACAAATAGTAGAGATGAATATGTATAAGATAGCATGATAAATCTAACACACACACACACATACACACACACACAAAGCTGGACTTTCAAAGGAATATTTGTAGACACCAGGAAAGAGGCAATCAATATTTGAATATATAATGGCCAATAATTTTCCAAAACTGTTGAAATATTTTAACATTTGAATCTCTTCATTCAAGAAACTTAATGCACTCCAAATAGAATAAATCAACCATGATAAATATAAGATCACACTAGATTCACTATAATAAAATTGCAAAAATGAAATAAAAGAAAACATTTAAGAACAACCAGGAAAAGCTATATTATCTTTTATAGTAAAATTATTTAGATAAACATAACTAGTAGGATTAAATATAGAAATATTTATTATGATAGGTAAATTCAACTCATGTGATTATGGAGGCTCAGAAGGCCCAGCCATGACCTGCTGTTTGCAAAGTGAAGTCCCAGGACAGCCAGTGATGTATTTGCAATCCAAGTCCAAAGGCTTGAGAGCCAGAGGAGACAATAGTTTAAATCACAGTCCAATTCAAAGATCCAAGAAATGGAGCAGATGATGTGAGTTCAAGTCTGAATTTCAAGAGTGCCAATATTCAAGGGCAGAAGTAGATGAATGTCCCAGTTGTTGCAGAGAGAGAGTGAATTCACCCTTTCTCCTCCATTTTGTAACTGAATGTTTAATAGATTAGATAATGTCTATTCACAATTTCAGAAGACACCCTTTTCTTGGTCTAGTGATTTACCTACCAAGGGACAACAATAAACTGAAAACTTATTTCTCAAATAAGAATAGAAAGTTAAAAGGCAATATTGCAGGTGTAAATATAAGATGAAAATGGACAGAACTAAAAGGGAAACCAGACAAAAACATTTATTTGCAGGGGTTTTGATGTACTTCACTAAAAATACTAAAAAAAATAATAACTATATGCTCAAGGAAATAGAGGAAATCTTTGACATTAAATAATGTATATCTAAGTAACATATTAGTCCAGGAATAAATGGCAATTTAAATTTAAAATATTTTGAAATCCAAAATGATTAATATACACCATATTTAAATTGAGGGAAATGTCAAATTAGTTCTTCAAGAAAAATATGTAGCCTTAATTGCATACATTAGAAAATTTTAAAAGACCAGAAGCAACATTGTATAGTTCCTACAACAAAGTTAGAAGAGAGCAGAATAATGAAATATCAAATAAAGTAAATAAAAAAATAGAAATCAACAAAACTTTTCTGTTTCATTGATTCAAAGTTTGCAGATAAAATGTTAGCAATGAATGACAATCACAGCCATATGTTTTGAATTCTTGAACAAAATGGAAATTTTTCTTACAGATACAACTCACTGCAACTGCAAGAATAAAACAAATCTGTAAAGCTTTAATAAATAGAAAACCTGGTTACCCCTATACCGTAGGTTAAACAATAGCCTTTTCTGAAAAGATATGTCTACCTAGAATCTGTGAATATGGTCTTATTTGTTTGGTACTGGGAATTGAACTCACAACCTCTCGCTTTCCAGGAAGGTACTGTGCCACTGAGCTATATCCTCAGTCCTGTGGTCTTATTTAGAACAGGACTTTCATTGGTTCCATTAAATTAAAATTTTAAGGTGTTATACTGGGTAATTTGAGTGTTTTAAGTCCAATGAGAAAGTCCAAGAAGGATTGACCCTGAAAGTCTTTGGAGGATGTGTGTTTATGGTAACACATTGTCTTTTGACTTTCTGTTCTCCAAAATAGTGAGAGAATAAATTTCTATTGTTCAAAGTCTCTAAGTCTGTTTGTTTTGGTCAGAACAAAAAAACCTCTGGTTTTAAATCGATTAGATCTATTAATAAAAAAACTTACAAAAAATCTAATATCAGATTGCTTCACTAGTGAATTCTTGCAGATATTTCAGGAAGGATACAATAATAGTTTAATTTAACTCTTCTAAGTAACAGAAAAAGAGAGGAACAATTTGAGATGTTTTATAAATTTCAGATAAACTAGATTAAAAAACCTGAGAGTAATAACATAATATAGTAAAATAAAAACCAATCTGTCTTATGCAAATAAATACAATTATCATAAATGAAAATTAAATCAATAGGATTCATTCTATGGATATAAGAATAATTATAGAATGTGCATACTTAATTTACATAAGATTTTTAAATGGGCAAACTTATTTAATGTGTAGGTTTAAAAATCAAGACAGTTTTAATCTTTTTGGCTTCAAAAAGTAAGGCATGAATGGCTTCTCCTATCTTGATAATGTCTTCTCTCTTGACCTGTTGATAATAAAGGTGTGTAATCAACCTTTATGAAAACTCATCAAACCAGTTATGATCTGCTTACTTTTTGTATTTTTTTGTATACATTTTAAACCTTTTACATTAAAAGCGTTTCACCCATAGCTATCAGGGATGAGTCATTAAAGTGGTTAAGGATTTGAGAAGCCATGTAGCATATTTTATTTTTGCCATGTAGCATGATAATAAAATATGAGATGCACAGTACTGTGGATTAGGCTAGCATTTATGACTGCACAGTAGAACATGAAATATAAAAAGGTAACTCTTGGTTATTAAAGTTTTTAGTTTAAAAATTATATCTAAAAGCACAACTAGGAAACTTGTCAGCTTCTGTAGCTGCTGTAAAAGAATGCTGATTTCTGTAGCTGCCTGATTGAGCTTTCTAGTAAAGAATGCCTTATTTCAGAGGTAACTAAATCACAACACTGAATAAATTCACAACTTTATTATGCCTCTTATGTTAAAGCTACCTCATTGACCTAGTTAGAGTAAAACAGGATTAATTTTGGAATGTTGGGTAGATTGGTGAAGTTGTGTAACCTGAAGCACAAGTCCCACCACGATTGTCACCAGGAGTAAGTAGCCTTTCCTCTCTGTTGGAGGACATTAACCCCATCTTATCTAAGGAACATTAATAACACACTAGAGTAATTTCCTTGCAGAACAAAGTTAATTATCTTCAAGAACTCATAGCAGCTTTCACTGCTGTCAGATATAGTTTTTGATAGATGGTTTAATTGATAGAAACCTTGAATCAGTTATTGCCTATGTTAAATAAAGAGATGCTACAACTTCCTTGATAAAGTAGAAATGAAGAAAACCATAGCACAAGAAGGCAAGAATCTGAGATTTATTAAGTGTGATCAACTCATCCACCTTTCAACTCTCTTCTGTAGTGGGTCCAGTAGACTTGGAAAGTTAATAATGAAGGAAGCATCCACACTCTTGAAAAGCCTTGTAGTGACCCTTCTCTGCAGGCAACAGGTGATAGTAGCAGACACTAACATTGAAAAGGTTTCCCTGAATCCTTTAGGGATAATTGAATCTTTCCATCAATGATGTCAGCAGTAATTAACTATCAGAAACAAAGCATACAGGGTTACTTTAATGAGTAGCAGGGCTGGAAAAACAATCACTTGAAAGTGTGACTTACAGAGTTTAGGTTGTAGCTAATTGATCATGGTGTCTTCATGATCAAAATCTGTTTTTATCACCTCTGAAAAAAGCCATTATCTCACTTAATTATCCAGCTGCTTCACAAACACAGAACTCCTTGAATGGAGACAGAGTCTCCTTGGGAAGGAATTAACTAGATTTCAAAAAGTCTGTATCAGTACCCTTTCTCCTTCCTTTCCCAAAGCAAGCTGTAGCTACTTACCAGGTTGATTTTTTCTTAGAAAAATGGACATTTTTTCAGACTTGTAGTAAATATTGACTACTGGTTACAAAATACTGAGATGTTCCAAATCACACAGTAGTCCAACAGGCAGGGAGGTGAAGTACCAGGTCAATATTTGCACTGGGTTTGTCCTGAGGGTCCTGAACCTAGCATAAGGATGTTTTTTCATTGCCTTCATGCATAACTTGAACATACATTCCTAGACCTGAAAAGAAATGGTTATTCTGCTAGGAAAGCAGAAATAGAAGCCTCTAAAACCAATGCCTTATATTTAAATAATAATAATAATAATAATACAAATTCACACCACATTCCTGGAGATATTAGTGCATCACTAAAGACTTCAAAGATGTAGATTTGGTAATTTTTATCATACTTTCATTAAGCTAACACATTTGGTCTGTGCGGTACAACATTGGCTAGCAAAACTGTAATCAATATGCGATTCAAAGTACAGGTGCTGTTCTGGATACAAACTCTACTGGATCAAATCAATACATGATCTGGTACCAGGCTTGTAGAAATTACTAAAAAGAAAAAAAGCTGTTCTCTGTATTTGTTAAAAACTCTTACCAATACATTTTACTTTTAACTAGCAGGCATAGCAGCATCCTCCACAGTTTTGCCTAAGAGCAATACCAATTCTTTATTCTTGATAATCATTTTTCCTCCACATCCACAGCATAATTTATCACACTATTCTGCAAAATATTATGCTGCTTACTGATGATGTCCTGCTAAATTGAGTTTATTGATTGGAAAAATGGCACATAGTCCAGATAGCCAGGTAAAATGTGTGTTCTAGAAAGTGAGAAATATTAATATCTCTATGAATTTGTCAAGATTGTGTTGTATTTCCATCCATTTTGTTTTTATATTTCAGTGATAATTTTTTACATTTATAATTTGTACACATACCTGGCAAAGGATTCTTTTTATTACATATTGTTTCCCTTTTTTTGTACTAATGTTTTTCCCCTCCAACTCTATTTCCAAATTCCTGTCAAAAATCAGATCTCAACATAATTTTCAGGGATTTCACAAATGGTAGTATTAGGGATAAATCAGAGTGAATCACCAAGCTGTCAGGCTGTTTGTTTCAACTCCTGTTTTGGGGATAGTATTGCAGTGTGTGTTGACTTTTCAACACCTTGGCCTATTCTCAGCCAGAGACCCAGACAGTGATTGGAATTTTTCTGTTCCTTCTTTGGAAAGCCACCAGGCTCTCTATTCTAACACCTTTGCCTTAATAACTCCTGACTCTGTCTTACTCTTCTTTGGAGAATTTTTGTTATGTTTGGTCAGTACTGATTGAACTGATGGTTATTTCTTGCTCGTGTGCTTAGAACTTCACAGACATACAGTTTATCTCCTCTATCTTTGACACATTGTTTTATTTCTCATTCACAGTGATATTTGGCTTATGAGCCAATGTATACATTTTTATTGTATTTTTCAAAATTATAGCTATCATTACCATGTACTTAGAATAAAAAGTTTTCTGGTAGGGAAACTGTGGTATTTTAACTTAACACCACCAACTATTTTTAGGTTTATAACCAAATCATTTGTTTGAGTAAAATCTAATAATTAGATAATTGTGGTGACTATTAGTGCATAGTTTTTACCATAGTTCTTTCAAAGACCATTTATGCCATATTCTATTGTACCTTTGTGTTACCAGAATATAGCCATAAATACAGAATAATTTTCATTTTTAAAATGGTCCTGGAAGGGATACTTTTTAAACATGAACCATGCATAGGTTTTGATAAGTAAAGTAGCTCAAATAATTTGATTTTTGATTGTAGGAGGTGTTTATTGAAAATGGATTTTGGCAATGTTGAAACTCTCATGAGAAAGTTGCAACTTTTTTTATCTTGGTGAGAATTTTTAAGTTTTATTCTGATGCTAATTATGCTATATATAATTTGGTAAAATAAGTTAGTTAAAACTATGTTTCCAAAGTTAATGAACCTAAATTATCTCAAATTTAGAGTAGGACCTCAATATTTTTACTCTATTGTGCCAGTTAACATTATAGAATAGGGATAATTTGGGACTGTAATTTAGGTTTTTGAATTTTAAGCATTTATATCTGAGATTTTATGAAACTAATCTTCTCAAGTATAAAGACCTCTTTTGTATTTTTCTCATATTTTTCACTGGATTTGATAGCAATTACAGAACATGCTTATTCAGTGGACTAATAACTTAAACCATTATTATAAAATGAATGTCTTGTATGTGAGTCTAAGCACATAGAATTGGATTGGATATACTGAGACTTTTAATTCAGTTCAAATAAATTCATGAAAATGCATGACCTACAATCTGTGCTTAATAATATGGCACAGAGTAAGTGCTCACTACATGCTTTTACTAAAAATATTGAAAGGCTGAACAAATCTTTCTTCAGTTAAAATAGTTGCCAATTAAGTAAATCATTCATTATTTAAATACTGTATTCACAAAAATTATTTCTTTTTTATTTAGAGAAAAAATAATACAGAAAAAGGGTAGAAATAATACAGAATTTCAAAAAAAGAAAAATAATAGCAGTAAGAAATCACTAGTTGATAAATTACATATTGTCATCTTAGAAGTAGTTGTTCAAGTTACAAAAAGCATAAAAAGTGGATAGACAATCAAAAAATGACAGTACAAACCAACTAACAAAACTTAGCAATATAGTTATCTATCTTACACATGTACCCTACATACAGTTATATTCTTTAGAGCACTTTCCTTCCATTATTACAATATCTATTATAGATTTTGGATCTTATTATTCCTTCAGTTTTATTATTTTTTTACAATAAAAGACAATATGATATTTACAAATATGAGTCTGATTTATTTCATTGATGAGGATAGTCTCAAGTTATCACCATTTACCTGTAAAAGCCTCAAAATCATCCTTTTTATAGTTGAGTAATATTCCATTGTATAAAAATACTATATCTTCTACATCCACTCTACAGTTGATGGGCATTTTGGTTGTTTCCAAGATTTAGCTGTTGCAAATTGTGCTGCTATGAACATGGGTGCACATATATCACTGTGATATGACCTTTTCAGTTTTTCTGGGAAACTACCCAGGAGAGGAATAGCTGGATTGAATGGAACTTCCCATCCTAGTATTTGAGGAATCTCAATACTGATTTCCATAGTGGCTGCATCAGTCTACACTCCCAGCAACAATGGAGAAGTGTACCTTTCCCCCACAGCCTCACCAACATTTATTATGAGTTGATTTCTTGATGGCAGCCATTCTTTCAGGGGTGAGATGAAATCTCAATGCTGTTTTAATTTGCATTTCTCAAATGACCAGTGGTGGTGAACATTTCTTCATGTATTTATCAGCCATTTGTGTATCTTCCTCTGAGAAATGTGTGTTCATCTCAGATGCCCATTTTTGGAGAAGGTCTTTGAATTTGTGGGAGCTTGATGTTTTTAATTCTTTATATGTTCTGGATATAAGTCCTTTGTCTGAGGGGTTGCTGGCCAAAATTCTTTCTCATTCTGTGGGTTCTCTTTTCACTTTGTTGATTTCTTTTGAAGTGCAAAAACTTTTTAATGGTATGAGATCTCAGTTGTTGATTCTTTGAAGTATTTCCAGTGTGGATTCTCTGCCTACCCCTATATCCCCAAGATTTCTACCTACCTTGTCTTCCAGTAGATTTAGTGTTTCTATTTTAATATTTAGATCTTTGATCCATTTTGATTTAGTTTGGTGCATAGTGATAGGCATGGGTCTAGTTTCAGTCTTCAGCATGTGGAAAGCCAGTTTTTTCTACACCATTTATTAAAGAGGCTATCCTTCTTCCAGTGAACATAATTAGCCTTTTTGTCAATATAAGGTAGCCGAGTGTCTTTGTAGTTGTATTTGCATCTTTTAATCTGTTCCATTGATCCTGAGGCCCATTTCTTTGCCAGTACCATGCTGATTCTATCACTGTAGCATTGTAGTACAGTTTCAAGTCAGGAATTGAGATGCCTCCTACCTAGCCTTTGTTGCCCAGAATCGCCTTTACTATTCTAGGTTTTTTCTGTTTCCAAATGAATTTTTAGAAGTGTTTTTTTCTAGATCTGTAAGTCATGTTAATGGTATTTTGATTAGGATTGCATTAAATCTGTATAACAGTTTTGGGAGTATGGCCATTTTCCCAATGTTTGTTCTTCCTAACCAAGAGCAAGGAATATCCTTCCATTTTCTAATATTCTCTTCAATCTCCTTTTTAAAACTGGTATAATTTTCAACATATAGGTCTTTTACATTCTTGGTTAGGTTGATTCTTAAATATGTCATTTTTTCAGATGCCATTGTGAAAGGTGATAGCTCCATAATTTCTCTCTCAGTGAGTTTTTTGTTTGTGTAAAGGAATGCTATTGATTTTTCAGTATTGACATTGAATCCAACTATACTGGTGAATTTGTTTATTACCTCTAGTAGTCTTCTAATGGAGTTTTTCGGGTCTTCTGTATAAAGTATCCTGTCATCTGAAAATAGTGATAATTTAACCTCTTCCTTTCCTATATTTATTCCTTTTATTTCTCTCTTTTCTGATTGCTTTGGCTAATATTTCCAGAACTATATTTAATAGGAGTGGTGATAGTGGACATCCTTGTCTTGTTCCTGATTTTAAAGTGAAAGCTTTCAGTTTTTCTCCATTTAGTATAATGCTGGCTGTTGGTTTGTCATAGATGGCCTTTGTAAGATTGAGGCAAACACTGTGTATTCCTAGTTTCTGTAGGATTTCTATCATGAAGAAGTGTTAGACTTTATCAAGAGCTTTTTCTGCATCTATTGAGATGACCATGTGGTTTTTGTTTTTGGCTCTGTTGATGTGGTGTATTATATTTATTGATTTGCATATGTTGAATCATCTCTACATCCCTGGAATAAATCTCTCTTGGTTGTGATGTATAATCTTGATGATTTGCTGCATTCTATTTGCCAGTAATTTATTGAGAATCTTTGCATCAATGTTCATTAGAGAGACTGGCCTATATTTGTGTTTTTTGGCTGTTTCTCTGGTTTTGGTATGAGAGTAATACTTGCCTCCCAGAAAGAGTTAGGGAGGATTGCTTCCCTTTCAATTTTTTTGAAGAGTTTAAGGAGTATTGGCATTAAATCTTCTCGAGATTTCTTGTAGAATTCAGCTGTGAATCTATCAGGACTTGGCTTTTCTTTGTTGGTACATTTTAAATCATGTTTTCAATTTCAATAGCTGAAACTGTGTTATCCAAAATTGTTATATCTTCTTGATTGAGCTTTGATAGTTCATATGTTTCTGTCCATTTCCTCTGTATTTTCCAATCTATGTGAGTAGATCTTTTGAATTTCCATGGGATCTGTAGTAATTTCTCTCCTTTCAATCCTTACTTGTGAAATTGAGTTTTTTCTTTTTTTTCTTGATATGGTTGGCTAGAGGTTTATAAATTTTGTTTATTCTCTCAAAAAAACCCCTTTGATTCATTCATTCTTTGTATTATGTTTTAGTCTCAATGGTATTAATTTCTGCTCTGATCTTTACAATTTTCTCCATTCTATGAGCTTTGGATTTGACATGCTCTTCTTTTTCTAGAAGCTTGAGATGTAGCATGAAGTTCTTCAGGTTTTTTTTTTTATCATGAAAGTATCCTGTTTCTCCATTAAATTTCAAAGAAAATTTTGCAGGGTGCATCAATCTGGGCTGAAAGTTGTTTTCTTTCAGGGCTTGAAATACTTCACTCCAAGCTCATCTTCACTTGAGGGTTTGTGCTGAAAAGTCTGCAGTGATTCTAATGGGCTTTTCTTGATAGTTGATCTGTGTCTTTTCTCTAAGAGCTTTTAGTATTTGATTTTTATGCTGTATGCCTGAGATCTTAATTATTATATATCTGGGTGTAGATTTATGTTGGTTGTGACTATTTGGCTATCTATATGCCTCACTTATCTGTGTATGAGATTTTTTTCCCCATATTTGGGGAATTTTCTGCTATTACTTCTGTAAATAGTTTACCTATGTCATTCACGTTGACTCCTGCATCTTCACTGATGCCTATTAGTCTTGGTTATCTTGGCATCATCTCAAAGCTACTGAATTGTCATTTCATGCTGCTTTGTTATTTTTAAAATTTCTATCCTTTCATGATCACTAGTTGTTATCCTGTCCTCAAGGTAGGAAATCCTATCCTCAGCTTCATTTAAATGGTTTTCCCAGCTTTCAGTAGAATTTTTTATTTCTTAGATATCTTTTTGAGCTTGTTTTATGCATTCTGCTTGCTTTCTAAATTGTTCATTCAAGATTTCAATCAATTTTCCATGCTCTTGTAGTTTTTTTTTAAATCTATTTCTTCTCTATGCTGAGCAACTCCTTTTCTAAGGTTGTCATTTCTGTCTTAACCAGAGAATCTATTTCTAAGTTGATTTCCTCTGTGGCTTCGTGGATTTATTTATTTCATTTGCTATCTTTTCAGTGATTTCAGATGCATGACTTTTAAAGTCCTCTATTTCAATGTCTCCTGTACTTGTTTCTGATGGAATAGATGACTGAGGTTGCATTTTGCTTTTTTGTTTTGTTATTTTCACATTTTGGGTTAATATTTGGTCTTCCAATCCCACTAATCTCAACTGTTGGTAGTGTGTGTCTTAGGGTCCTACTGTGTGGTTGATGTTTGTCCAATTACTGATTACCACAATGCAGAGGAGGACCAGTCACCTGAATTCCTCCTACAGGGTCTGTTGGGTGATTCCTATATTCTTCCTAGTCTGACTAGCCTAGGAGTACTGATGTAAGTCAAGCTTTAATTCCTGCTATTACTATGTCTTTAGGTTACTCCAGGTCACCAGATCTCCCTATCTATAGTGTTTGTCTCAGCTGGGACCCTCTTGTGCCAGTGGTTGTCTCATAAGCCCTTTTACTTTTCTCCAGGTTGTGGGGAGGCCTTATTGGCACACCCCTCAACCCACCTGATGTTCCCTGTATGGAGGAAAGACTCACCCACATGCTTGGCAAGCTCCCCAAGGTCCTAAAGCTAGAGGGAACCTCACCACTGCTCCTATTTATCCATAGAAGACTTCTATTTTAGGAGCAAACTCCCTACACTGATGGAAACCTGATGCAGTCTGTTGTCTGGATGAGGGGTCACTGAGACTCCCATCAATGCAGCATGGCCAATCAACTGCAGTTCAAGGTTCTGGGAGGAGGAGTGGCAGCCAAAGATCAACAGCAATACTAGGTGGGAGGGTCCCTGAGGGTGGGGCAGTGGGTGGGTACAGAAGCGGCCTGCCCTCTGTGCTGGAGGTCAGTGGTCCAAGAGTGGGATAACACTGGCAGGCAGGTGCAGGAATGGCCTATCATCCATGCTGGAAGTCCAGGATCAAGGGTGGGATGGCACTGGCAATCACATGCAGAAATGGCCTGCCTTCTGCGTTGGAGGTCCAGGGTCTGAGTCTCAGTGCTGTTTTAATTTGCATCTCTTAAATGACCAATGATGTTCAACATTTTTTATTTATTTATTTGCAATTTCTATTTCTTCACCTGAGAGGTGGATATTCATCTCAGATGCCCATTGTTGCATGAGGTCTTTTAATTTGGGGGCCTGAGCTTTTTCAAATCTTTATACCTTTGCCTGAGGGACTGTTGGCTAAATTTTTTTTCCCTACTCTACGGGTTGTCTTTTCACTTTGTTGGTGATTTCTTTTGATGTGCAAAGGCTTTTTAATAAGATCAGTTTCCTTTGTTGATTCTTTGTAATATTTTCCTTGCAGTCTGTGTTTTGTCCATGAAGTCTGTGTCTATGTCTTCAAGATTTCTACCTATTTTCTTTCCCACTAAATTTAGTGTTTCTGTTTTAGCATTTAGCTCTTTGATCCATTTCAGCTTTGTTTTAGTGCATGGTGATAAACATAGGTCTAGTTTTTTTCTTCAGTATGTAGACAGCCACTTTTTCCAGCACCGTTTATTAAAGAGATTGTCTTTCTTCTCGTGAACATAGTTGGCCTCTTTGTAAAAGATAAGATGGCCGAGTGTGTTTGGATTGTATCTCCATCTTCTATTCTGTTCCCCTGATCCTCAGATCTGTTTTTTTTTCCACCAGTATCATGCTGATTTTATCACATTAGCTTTGTAGTATAATTTCAAGTAAGGCATTGTGATGCCTCCCGCCTTGTCTTTGCTGCCCAGCACTACTTTTGCTATTTTGGGTCTCTTCTGGTTCCAACTGAATTTTAGATATGTTTTCTCTAGATCCATGAGGTATGCTAATGGTATTTTGATAAGGATTGCATTAAATCTATATAAAATTTTTGGGAGTATGGCCATTTTCACTATGTTACTTCTTCCTATCCATGAGCAAGGAATATCTTTCCATTTTCTGATATCTTCTTTGATCCTCTTTCTCACAGTACTTTAAATTTCAATATGTAGATCTGTTACTACCATTGTTAAATTGATTCCTATGCATTTCATTTTTTTGCATGCTATTGTGAAGGGTGTGGCTTTCCTAATTTTTTCTCTCAATGAGTTTGTTATTCATGTACAGAAATGCTATTGATTTTTGAGTTTTGACTTTGTATCCATCTATGCTGCTGAATTTGGTTATTACATCTAGAAGTCTTTTTGTGGAGTTTTTGGAGTCTTCTATGTAGAGTATCATGTCATCTATGAATAATGATGTTTAACTTTTTCCTTTCCTATCTTTATGTCTTTTGTTTTTCTCTCTTGTCTAATTGCTCTGTCTAGTTTCCAGAACTAAATTTAATAGGTGTGGTGATAGTGGACATCCTTGTCTTGTTCCTGACTTCAGAGTGAAAGCTTTCAGTTTTTGTTCACTTGGTATGATGATGGTTGTTGGTATGCCACAGATGGCATTTACCAGACTGAGGTAAAGACTATGTATTCTGACTTTCTGTATGGCTTTTATTATGAATGAGTGTTAAACTTTGTCAGCTGCTTTTTCTGCATCTATTGTGATGATCATGTGATTTTTGTCTTTGACTGTGTTGTACGGTTTATTACACTTATTGATTTTCAAATGCTGAACTATTCTTTCATTCTTGGGCTGAATCTCACTAGGTTATGGTGTATAATCTTGATGATTTCCTGAATTCTGTTTGCTAGTATCTTGTCAAGGATTTTTGCATCTATGTTCATTAATGAGATTGGTCTATAGTTGTGTTTTTTGGTTGAATGTTTCTCTGGTTTTGGTATCAGAGTAATGCTTGCCTCCAACAATGAGTTAGGGAATGCTGATTACTTTTCAATTTCATTAAAGATTTTGGGGAACATTGTCATCAAATATTCTCCAATTTTCTCATAGAATTAGGCCATCAATCCATCAGGACCTGGATTTTTCTTTTTTAGTCAAATTTTAATAATATTTTCAATTTCATTAACTGATATTGAGTTATTTAGAAATTTTATGTCTTCTTGATTCAGCTTTGGTAACTCATATGTATCTAGGAATCTGTCTATTTCTTCTTCTTTTCCATTCTAAGAGAGCAAAGATTTCTGAAGTAGGTATTGATGATCTCTGAATTTCCACAGGATCTGTAGTGATTTAATCCTATCCATTCCTTAAAGTATGACTTTTTTTTTGTAAGATTGGGTGGGGGTTATCAATTTTATTTATTTTTTTCAAAGAACCAACTTTCAATTTATTAATTCTTTGTATTCCTTTCTTAGTCTCAGTTGTGTTAATTTCTTCTCTGGCCTTTCTAATTGCCTCCTCTGTATGGGCTTTGGGTTTGACTTGCTCTTTTTCTAGAAGTTTGAGGTATAGCATTACATTATTTGTGGAAGTTCTTTTTCCCTGATGTGAAAATTCACCACTATGCTTTCCCCTTAGGACTTCTTTCATTGTATCCCACAGGTTCTGGTACATTGCATTTTAATTTTCATTTAATTATAGATATTGTTTAATTTCTTCTTTAACCTCATCTGTGATCTATTGTTTGTTCAGGAGGCTGCTATTTTATTTCTATATGTTTCTTGAGTTTTTGCAGTTTCTTTTGCCATTAATTTCTAATTTCATTGTGCTATGGTCAGATAATATGCATAGGATAATTTCAACTTCTTTGCATTTACTTAGGCATGTTCTGTAAACTAGCATATGGTCTATTTTAGACAAAGTCCCTTATGTAGCTTAGAAGAATGTGTATTCCAATGTGGTTGGGTGGAATACTCTGAAAATATCTACTAAGTCCATTTTTTCACAGGTTACATTCAGTTATGATATTTCCTTGTTGACTTTTTTGATATTTCCTAGTTGATTTATTTCTTTGTGGTAATGGTATATTAAGGTTCCCCATTATAATTGTGTTATTTATTATTTGAGTTTTCATGTCTTAATATTTTCTTACATAGTTAAGTACTTTCATATTTGGTTCATAAGTATTTATGATTGTTATATGTTCCTCTTGAAGTTTTCCCCTAACAAGTAAGTAGTGACCTTTTTATCTTTTTTTACCATTCTTGTTTTCAGTTCACATTGTCTTCAAACAGAATAGCTATCCCTGCTTTTTTCTTGGTTTCTATTGTATGAAGTATTGTTTTCCATCTTTTGACTTTTAGTCTATGAATTTTTTGAGTTAAATGTGCATTTTTATATAGCATATTGTTGGATCTTGTTTCTTGACCCATTCTGCAAATCTGTTCCTTTTGATTGGTGAATTGAGGTCATTTACATTTATGGTTATAACTGGTATGTATTAGTTTATCATTGTCATGTTTTTTTCCCATTGTTGGTTCCCTGCTTTCCCATTCTGTTTAATTTCTTGTCCTACCTACTAGTTTCTTCTTGCTTTGTTCTTGGAATTATGGTTATTTTTATCTCTGTCTAGAATATATTTCACTAACTCTTTCTAGGGTTGATTTAGTGTTCATGAATTTCTTCAGTTGTTCTCTGTCATGGAGTATCTTATTTCTCCATTAATTTATAAAGATGGTTTTGTAGTATATACCAGTCTGAGTTGGAAGTTGTTTTCTTTCAGGACTTTAAATACTTTATTCCAAATTCTTCTTGACCTGAGAGTTTCTGCTGAAAAGTCTGCTATCATTCTAATGGACTTTCTTTTTAGGTGATCTGTTTCTTTTCTCTAATGGCTTTTAATATTTCTGTTCGTGTGCTGAATTTCTGGGATCTTGATTATTATGTGTTTAGGGGTAGATTTATCTTAGTCATGGTGATTTGGAGTTCTACATGCCTCACTTATCTGCATATTATGTTTCCTTTCCATGCTTGGGAAGTTTTCTGCTATTTCTTCTGCAAATAGTCTTTCTGTGTCATTTGTGTTGACTCTTGCTTTTTCATTGACACCTACCAATGTTATATTGGTTTTCTTTGCATTGTTTTGAATTGTTATCTGCTAATCCCTCATTATTTTTAAGAAATCTTTCCATTTATGATCTTTAGCTGTGATTCTGAATTCAAAGCCTGAGAATATATCTTCAATTTCATTCGAACAGTTTTGCCATCTTTCAGTTGAATTTTAAATTTCCTAGTTATCTGTTTGAATTCATTTCATGCATCTTATTTTTTTCCTATATTGATCACTCATGATTTCCTTCATTTTCTTATCATTCTCTGTTTTTTTAAATCCATTTCTATCTAGATTTGCTGAGAATTTCCTTCATGATATCCTTTCTTCTTTTACCTGAGAGATTATTTCTGATCTGATTTCCTCTGTAGCCTCTTGGATTTGTTTCTTTACTTTGGTTGCTATCATTTCAGAAATTTCAGGTGTGTGTCTTTCATTTTTCTCTATTTCTTTGTTGCCTGGACTTGTTCTGGGTAGGCTGGAGGTCTGAGATTACATTTGCTTCATTTATTATCCTTTCCTTTTCAGAAATTTTTATTTTGTTTTCTTTGTTGATTTTTGTAAGTTTTTGTAGTAGGTAACTATATTGCTAGTGTCAAGTTCTCTCTAGGATGTCTGTTCTTTAGGGATGTTTCTGTGTTTAGGAAGTTCTTGGTTTGTGTCTGTCCAATATCCTATCTTTCCAGTTAATTAAGAGTGAGATGTTGTTTTCCATTTAGTTCAGTTCCCAGTTCTTTGCTGTGGGGCTGTTTTGAGATTATTACCCCAGAGTTTTCCAGTATGTTACAGAAGGAGAACAAGTGATTACAGCAGATATAATATCTTAGCTAAAGTAGTGTAATTGGCAATAACAATAGCATCAAGCACATTTTGGAAACTGACAAACTGTGGTCACTATTAATTTTGTACTTTAACCTATAGGAGCAAAATCTACAATTATATGACAGAACCAATCATAAATTGAGAGCAAAGTGTTTTCTCTTGGTAGAGTAGTTTTACCCTTTGGTGGGGAAATTTAAGAAGGATAGCGGATAAAACAAAGATAACTGAAGAGAAAGGAGATGCAAGACTGGAATATAAAGGATGACTCTGCGGACTTTGGGAAATTAGAGACAAGCGCAGAAGAGAAAGAATGAAGGAGTAAACATAGGATTATTTGAACTTGGTCTCTGGGTTTGAGGGGAAGATAATTTGTTTTCTGTAACTGAAGTTCTCTCCAACTGTTTATAAAAAAGAAGTAAGAAAAAAGAATAGAAAAGAAAAAAGAGGGAAGAGGGGTAGCCTCACCCTCCTGCTTCTTTTCTGTGTGTCTTTATCTCCAAGCCCAACACTGGCTCACCTAACTTACTGCTTATTGGTTCGTACAGGTATTGTTGCTTCAGATTTTTCTATGCCTCTAGTCCCTCCTGTCCATTGTGTACACCTTAAAGTTGGGGCCCTACTGTGTTGCTAAAGATCCCACCAGTCACCTGATCCCACCAGTATAAGAGGGAGTAGCCAGTCTCTGAGTCTTCCCACATGGTTTGTCTGGATCCTGGATTTGATTTTTTAAAGAATTTTAATTGTTGATTACAGACCATGGTAGAATTAAACAATGCTAATCTGCTAATACAAAATTATTATAAAGAAAATTTTAGGAAGTTTTATCTTACCAACTGGAGTTATATGATGGCCAGAAATGCTACTGGATTCTTGGTAGTGACATGTGTAGGTTTATACTAGGGACTGTTTCATAACTTAATTTCTTACATTGGTCTTCTATCCTTTCTTTGGTCTTCATTCTAGTGCATAAAATTTATTTTGTTCATTTGATTCTTAAGTTTAAGTGCACTTTAAATCTTTTGTTCCTCTCATTTGTTTCCTGTTTATGGGACTTTATATGTGACTTTCCACTGAATAGTGGATATCTCTCATAGCTTACAGATCATGATCATAACATGTGAGAACTTCCCATTAGCACTGATCCAGTGACACTTCACTCTTGCAGATATAAATCTGCTATTTCAATATGTTGATTCAACCTGTTGTCTAGACACTCAGACTGAGAGCTCTGCTTCACTGAGATATGAATGTTTAGAATTGCATGAAGTATTAAATCTCCAAAAACACAATGACCTATCAAAAAAGCCAATAGCACTGGACCTGCACACATATTTGTTTTCAACTAGATATCATTTGTTGTAAGTGGTTTCCTAATCATCTGGCCTAATTCAGTTGTTTTACAGAAAATGACATGAAAGCTAACAGAGGAAAGTGTCTTATACTTTTTCAAATTGTAGGCAAATCATAGATTGTGGGTAAAGCCAATACTTTCCCCCACAAACTTCTAAGGTTAGATCATTTTTTTCCATAGCAAAGCTTTGGACAAATTTAAGACCGCAGAGTCAACACCAGACAGCGAGAGGAAACATATAATATTCTAATTCAGAAAGAAGACACAATACCATCACTGACAGACAGAACATTCTGCTCCATTAAAGCTGAAGGAACACAGGCCACATCTGTACAGCTACCTACTAGAACTTAGTGTTCTGAAACTAGACTGTCAGTAACAAAACTAGTGACTTCAATAACAAATTTCTGAGGTGCAAGGTTGTCATTGCTGAATAGATACTGTTTCAGTGAATGAACAAAAGTCTAATTTAAAGTAGAAATTTACAGGATGCTAGCTAAGAGTTAAAAGAAATAAAACTGTTTCAGTTTCTCAGATGACTGACACTATTAGAGATTACTTCAGAGAAAAAAAAAACTCATGAAATATAATGACTGCAATTCTGAAACCCAAGGTTGAGAGAGATCCAACAGTTATTAAAGTTAATAAATCAGAGAAAGAGGGAGTGAGAGAGAGAGAAAGAGAGAGAGGATCCTATATGTGAATATGAACAGCTTTTGCATTTTTTTGCCCATAGAACTCAAAGAGTTTCTTTTCTCACTCCCTCCCTTTTCCTTTACCTCATCCACCATGGGTATTTTAAAAACAGCAAAGAGACTCCTGGGATGCAGAGTTCTATAAGATGTAATTATAGTACCTTATTTTTAAGAGTTTAAAAGTGCATCTTTATGGCCTTATGCAGCCACAGTAACTTTTATATGTTTGATTGACACAAACCATGCCTTGATATAAAACATTTCCTCAAACTGTAGAAGTGTGGAGATTTTGGTCACCCTGGTCTTCCCTCTTCTGGGTGACATCCCCTCCATTCTTCCTGTCCTCTTCATTTGTTTAGTAATATTGATCAGCTGTAGTTCACAGAAGGCAGTCAGTGACCTCAAGACAGCTCTTCTGGCTGTTGTAAAAGCTAAAATGAACTGAAATAAAGTGCATGTGATTCATGAGCTACATATGTGGGTGGAACTCAGAAAGCCTCACATTTACAGGCCATTTAAATGTGATCCTTCAGATGTGGAGGTTTATGTCATGCATGTTTGACTTTTGATTTTTAAGTGAAAGGAGTTGCCTTTTCCTCTCAGATAGAAGGTGTTTTTATATGCCAAATAAACATATTGTAGTGTTTTATAGAGTGACAAATATCTTATAGGATAAACCAGGGTTTCAACTTTCCTGAGAGTTTTGGCTGGAACTGCAAATGTCATCCAAAGCTATCAGGGCAAGGGCAAAACATCTTCCTAGTAGGAGACCATTAATATGTATGTATAGAAAGAAAAACACATAGTCACTTCTTCCAAAAATGAGTCTAGACACTGCAAGAAACCAAAATATGCTAATATGTAGCTGCATTTGTATTTTTACTAGAGACAGCTTCATTGTGTTTTAACACAAATAAACAAACAAACATTGACTGTTCTTCCTCAACATTTATTTGGGCCTCTTTAAAACAAGACTGGCTAACGTCTAGAGCAGCCACCTAGGGATCATGGGAGAAGAATCCTGAGTTAAGAAAGAGAAAGTTCTCTGACATCATGTATTAAGTGAGTAATTCATATATCAGTGACCTCTCTTAATAATAAGAGCTTTTTCTGATGACTGAAAAACAAAAACAAATCAACCTCAAACACTGCCTTCACCCTTTCACATATTATTGAAATATCTTGTGCACGTATTTACAGGCAGCAGTCCCAGTAGTTCCCCTCTCTTCAGGTTTTCCTGACCAGATGTCTATTTTCAGTCACTGTAAGCAGCCACTAATTACACTTCCCTTGAGTAACTGAGGAAGCATGATGGCCTGGCTAATTTATTTTACCTCCTCATTTTCTCACAAGTAGACCAGGAATTATTGCCAATTAGTCAACAAATATTTGCTGAGTGCCCAGAGTGAAAGTAGTGCACTGCATTGAATCTTTTCATCAATTTGTCCTGAGAAAACATGTAGAGGTTTAATATAAAAAGCTTCAGTTTCCCAGTGTCTATATTCTGAGGACCTTTAGGATTCCGGGACAATTTCAGGTTCAGGAGTAACTAGGAAAATGATATAATCCTGAATTTTTAGAAACTGATAAATGATAGGATGAAGAAGCCAAAGTCCAGAAACACTGTGAAAGATTGTCTCATTACTCAGCAGGAAAGAGGCATTGTGATTGGCTTGAGAGTATAATGAGACTGCTCTGCACTACTCACCACTAACAATCTAGAAACAGAGAAACAAAACAAAACAAACAAACAAACACAAGAAAGAGAAGAAAGAAATAGAAGAAAACTCATTACATTTTCATTCGACTAATTAACACTTTGAGATTGTTAATAATTGGATGGTTTTTCTTCTGGTATTTGTCCAAGTTTCCTTTTACTCACTCATATAATTTGCTAATTCTGTGTGTTAGTTCTTCAGAGAACAGTAGAAAGTAGAAGAAACTGGTAAGATTCTCTGTTTGTTTCTAAAAAAGATCTATCTTTTTAAAAAGTCTTTTAGCTAGAGTTTTAAAGAAGATTCAGGATTGACAATATTTCCCCAGACTAAACAGCGATTCAATATGCCAAATAAGTTCCCTGGATTGAGCTAGAAGTGGTCTGTGGTTCCCAACCAAGGATTGTTCTCCAGGGCAGTAGCCACCAGAAAGAGGAATGGGTCTGGAATGAATCTAGAATGGTGCCAGGTAAGACATCCTTAGCCATACCGAAATTACTGCATCTTAAACTTAATATGAAAACAGATGGCTAATGTGGCCAAGGGGCCAGTGTTGGCTTTCACATACAGGATATCAGAAACACAAGATCTTGGAAGCCGGTGCCTGGTCCAGTCTGCTGTCCCTATTTTCCAGGCAACATGCAAAACTTTGTAGTTCTGCCTCAAGTGGGTCCAATAATAATTCACTACTAGCCAAGCAGTGAGGTTTGCTTTAGAAATCAAGGTGATTTATAAGAAATAGAATACACGAATTTAGAGAATGAGCTACAGATCTTCTCTACTTACAACAATCTGTGTAGTAGGTATTATTTCTGTTTTATAGATTGGAGAATTCAAGTGTGAAGTTAAGAAACCTTTCTAAGGTTATGCGGTTAGTATATAACTGAGATTTGAATTCAGCGAAAAGCTTAGCAGAGACTAGCAATCAGCTGATTAGAAAAACAAATTGAGTAGCAAGTATGTCTTCAAGAGAATGTAGAAAATGGAGATGAAGAAATCTAGTGTGCTAAAGAAAGGAGAAACTCTAAAGACTACAAAGAAAATGCCCAATTACTGACGAGAATCCTGTAAGGACATGTGTTACTACAGAGTTACTAAAGCGATAATCATACAGCAGTAGTTCTGTCACAACATAATGACAGCATTGAACTGAAAAATTCACTTAGAGTCTGGCTTCCACAACAGACCAAGCCCATAGAATGCTGGGAACAAACTGACAGGAAACTGTCTAGGTCCAATAGATTTACTGAGAAAATGTGTTTTTGATGATACTGCAACCCAAAACACATTGATAGCAGTGATAAAGAAAACAAATTTATTTCCTAGAAGGTTAAGAAATAAAACTCAAGTGAAAGTTTCTTCAGCTTTGGATGAATTTTGTAGTAAGTTATTTCTCTGACAAATTAATTATGCTTTGCTAACCTTTATATGGGAAAGTGAAAAGGAAAGAGAGGAAGAGAAGAGTATAAAAGCATTTTCCATTATTTAATTCTAGAATTCTTTTAGATGTTTATGGTCTTTTAACTCTTTGTGCCCACAGTCATTAATGGTCAAAATAGTGATTAGAGAAATAGTTAAATTATAGTTAGTGACCACTGTTCAGATGCTGATAATTTGTGTGCAATAATGTACCTGTGTAAATTGATACAAATGAATTTTGTAGAGCAAATCAACAATATATATTGAGTTTAAAAACTGCTCATATTCTCTAATTCAGAATTTTTTTATTGAAGTCTTTTAGATTTGTTTTTTTCAAAAGGCATATATATGAAAATACTAACCACAGTGCCAACTACAAATTAAAAGTTGGCATTTAAGCACTATATTCAAACTGAGGGGAGCTGTTAAGCAATTTATTGTTATATTTTGTTGTGAATTAAACTTAGAGCTATAAAAGCAAATAAAAAACATGGAAAATTGTTCTTGTGAAGTTAACTGAAAAATTCTTTAAAAATTTATTTATACTTTGATTATAAGTATGTTGAAGATTTCTTTGTATATGGGGAAAAAATGGAAGAACATAAACTAATAGTGAAGTGACTTTTTAATAAAGGTACACATAATCATATTTTCTTCTTAAAATTTTAATTATAAATATAAGGCTATTCTATTTTCTATAAAATATTTCTTTTTTCTTTCTTTTTTTTTTGGGGGGGAGGGTACCTGAAATTGAACGTATGACTGCACTTGCCAGGAAGGCACTTATGCCACTGAGCCATATCCCCAATCCTATCTCCTATAAAATATTTCAATTTTGCACAGAGAATAAAACTTAAATAAACCTGGAATTTAAATTTAAAGGCCATATTTAATGGCAAAATTAATTCAGGTAAATATTTATTGTATTTCTCAAAGATTTTTATTTTTTGATATATTTGTGGAATTTAAAGGTTTAACCATAAATTATTTGAGAAGTAAGACTATATAAATTGAGTTTCACTTTTTTCTTAATCAAATTTTTATTGAAACAAAAAACAGAAAAATTACATTTCTTTAAACCTATAAATGTTATGAACTTTAAATACTATAAAGATAAAAATACACTAGTGTATTTGTGGATGTTTGGGTTTAACCACGTTGATGTCTACTTGTATTTCTTTTTAGTATTTGAAGTATTTGGCTCACAGCAAAACAACAATAACAACAACAATACCCAAAACTGAAGAAATATGAAGCCAGATTCAGACATGTAAATATCTCAGATCTGAAAGGATATGCAAAATAAAAATAAAAATCTAGCAAGACATTTTCAGCTAGATTTTTGCAACTAATACATATTGTTGTACATATGATAATTGAGTTTTAAAAATTAAAAGTTGATCATTTGTATAATTGCAAAGAGAGATAGTATAGTCCTATACCCTTATTCTCATTAAGATTTAAATGCCTGGTAATTTGTAATACATTAACCTCCTAAAGAATTTTGACAATTAGGCAGTGAAGGAACACTTGAAATACAGAAATGAATCAATAGTAGTACAATATCAGCAATCAATTAGTTCAGGGACAGGAGAAATGGAGAAGGTGAATGGAAGTTAGTCTTAAAATCAAACGCCAAAGATGACCATTGATTTAATATCTACATAAAGTTGGTAAAGGCTAATTGCACACACATAGTTGTGGCTTACCTATTCACTACATTTTGGGACTTAATTTTTTATTTTGGCACTTCTGGAAAACACACACCCTGTCCAACAGTATCAAGATATAAATTCATATGAGGCATAATTTCTTTTGAGGATTAGGAACTAATTGTATAATTATCTTTCTGAATGCATACCTTTCATCTTAATGTAGATAATGCTATTAATAAAGAGCTCCATTATTCACTTAGCAGGTCTTTGGACAGAGGCATTTGATAGAGACTACTAGGAGTTGGGATAGTTTTTGATAAGAGAATTTGGAAAATGTGCCATTGAGAAAAATATCCCCAATAAGATATTGACACATACTGTGCAATACATCACCAAAGGATCATCATGATCAAGTAGGTTTCATCCAGAGCTGCAAGGTTGGTTCAATATAAACCAATCAATATATGTAACACATCACATAAACAGAAGCATGGTCAAAAGTCACAGGGAAACTACCAATGTAGAAAAAGCTTTTGTCAAAATCCAACATCCATGCATGATAAAAAACCCTAAAGAATATAGGTATAAAGAACTGTACCTCAATCTGATAAAAGTTGTTTATGGCCAACAAAATATTAAATGGAGGAAAACTGAAAGATTTTTCTCTAAGACCAGAAAAAAAGGAATATCCAGTATCATTTCTGGGCACCATAGTACTAAAACATTACTAGAGAAACCAGGCAAACGAATATATATATATATATATATATATTCAAATTATCATTATTTGTAGGATCCATAATATTCTACATACTACGGAGGGAGGGAAGCGAACAGGAGGAAAAGTGGAATAAAAGAGAAGTGTTAAGTATATATACCTACTCCCTAACATGGACATAAATCTCAAATATTGCAAACATGTACTAATAAAATCTTTAAAAGCATGACATGAAAAGTGGGGTAAGTGTGTTAAAGCAAATGAGAATATTCAGAGGGGGGTTAATGGGAATGTGCCTTTTACTGTAATAATTTTTAATGTAAACATGCTCTGTATATTTCAATCAGCCCTTACAGCTGTAGAAAGCTGTAGAAGGTTCTATATGTCCTTGTATCACTGCTAGTGAGGTAGGTGGATGCCAAAAAAAGGCAAGGTCTTGTATCTCTGTGCCCTGGAGCTTCTCATTTCAGAGTGGAGAGGAGACTTGCCAATCCCAGTAAAATACTTACGACATTTCAGAAGAGCTAGAGGATCTTTTATTTCATTTCTCAAGTAGAAAAATAGGAAGAGTCAAGTATTTCATGGTAGAATGAATAGGTGTTTATCTTTAATTGAAAACAATACTCCACCATGGAATTTACAGCAAGGCTTACGCTTCTGCCAGTGGTGAATGGTTCAGGAGATAAAAAGAGAAGGTGCTGGGAGAGGTCCTGGCCTGCAGATAAAATTTTTTCATCCTCACTGGAAAAGCTTTACAGCTGCTTTGATTTAGAAAAATGAAATTTCTGAGATTTCTTTGACCTTTACTTAAACTGGTTTTGTGACAGACTATTTTTGTTATCACCTGATGAGTTAGAGGGAGATAATAACTTTATCACAGTATTTGAATAAATCATTAAAAAGTGCAGGATAACTGATGACAAAGTCTGAGCTGAAAATTATCACCTGGTTGATGACAACAATGTGAACACTGTTCAAGGAGCCACAAGTTTGATTTTGTGTATTTGAGCTAGTTCTTTAGCTGCTGTGGACTATCATTGTTTCACACATGCATCTGAAAGGTGAATATTAAAACTCATGCAAAGATCTTATAAGTTTTTACATGAAAAGTTTTTAGTTTTATAGTGGATTGAACTTTGTGCATGAATATCAGGGTGTATATGGGGTTTCCTGAAAGCCTCCACCAATAACAAATCAAAAACCTCTATATAGTTCCACAAGTCAAGCATACAGAAGATATGGTGAAATGTAGAGAGATTACAGGGAAATATAGAGAGATTACAATTTTACATTTATTCCTGGTATAACTTTAATAGCCTTAGGGGATAACTTGTTATAATGTATACATTGTAATCCTGAACCTAATCGAGTGGTTTGTGCCATGGTATCCTATCCAGCTTCATCTTATTGCTACATGATGTATGTTATAAAGTCTTTCTGATTTGCTGGTATTTATTGGATATATGTTACCTTCCATCATGCATCAAAAAACCAAAAAAAAAATTTAAACTTCCTAAGCATGATTTTTCCCTTAAAATAAACTGTTATATTTCAATCATTTTATAGACATAGAATTTTCCCATAATCTCTTAATTCTCACTAATGTTAAACACTGAGTTCTGTACTTCATTTTCTTGAGGTCATGATGGAAAATAATAAGAGATATAATCACTCAGTGGACATATTGCAGAACTTTGTTTGCTTGAATGAGAGATTTGCATTAGCCTGAAAGCAATGGAGAGCCATTGGAGAAGTGTGAGCTAGAAAGAAATAAAATAGTAGTAGTCCCTCAAGAGAGCAACTGAAAAGATGGATACACAAGCCAAAGCAAAAAGGAATCAGAATCCAGACTATAAAAGTGATGTTATGAGGTTAATTCCTTAGCATATGTCTTTAAAGCTACCCTGTGAATTAGACAAATTACCAAATGCATCTGGTAATAAAGAACTTCAGGTAGAAAATGTTCAAGTGACAAAGTTATGCTTGAACACATTTATCAATATGTATTGAGAGTCTTCCATGTCCCAGGTTATATTATAGTGATGAAATAAAAACAATATTTTCAAACTCTAAAAAACTATAGTGAATATAGATAGTGGTTTTTTGAGAAATGTTTGTAGAAAGGATGACTGACTAAAGACTGATTTATTAGACTATATTAATCACAATATTTGGAATTATTTCAATTATGAAAAATAACACATACCTCTAGATTACTAATTCAACAAATATGCACACTCTATTCCTGGCTGTATTCAATTCTAACTACCGTAGGTCAAGTGTATCAGAATAGCCACTTAGAAAATATGTTAGTTTTCTATTGATTTTGTACCAAATTACCACAAACTTTGTGGATTAAAATAATACAAAAGTATTTTCTCAGGGTTTTGTACAAAATTGATCCCATAAGAGTAAAAATTAGATGTTCTTTTCTGAAGTCTCCAGCAGAGAATCTGTTTCCTTGTTCATTCAGATTGTTGACTGAATTGAGTCCACTGTAATTATAAGACTAAGATTCTACAAATTGGATGATGATATAGCAAAGATCTTCCTCCTCTGTGCTACGATATTAGAAATACAAAGTATTGTGAAAAATGGAGAGGTTATCTTTAAGAAATCAAAGATGAATTCATGGCATCTATGTGTTGATGAAAAGGTAAGATTTTTTCCTTCTCTTGAATAAAGGATAGCCAAATAAAGTTCAGATCCTGGTGAGGACTTGGAATTCCTTCAGACTGTAGAAAGGGTAGGCAATAATGTTTTACTCAGATAAAAAAAGAAAAACTAAATATTATATAGATTGGAAAAATACAAAGAATCACAATTTTTAGGATTTTGGACTTTTTTTCCCAAAGAACATGAAGAGACATCAAATGCATTTGAAATAGAAAGTCAGCATCAAGAGTACATCAGGAAACTGCAGAGGAGAAAGAGCCTGGAGGCGGAAAGCCTCCCTAGAAAGCAGTCCTAATAGACAGGACAGAGGTGATAAATGATGTCCTACTACAATGTAGACAGCATTTAAATGAGGGGCGCATGAGAAGAACATTGAGGACATAGAGTCAAAAGGAATGTGTCAGACATGAGAAATGAAACAAAGTCAAAGAATGTGAGTCAAGAGCTGGGAATTTAGGTCAGTGGCTTAAGCGCTTACCTGGTAAGTGCAAGGTCATGAGTTTGATCCCCGGTACCAACAAACAAAGTAAAATAAAAAACTAAAAAAGAATGTGGATCTAAGATAGTTTGGAGGTGTAGACCCTGGGCAAGAGGTCTAGGAGAATAAAGAAAATGCGAATAGAAAGAGGGAAGTCAGGTGGAGGCACGGGCAGGGGCAGGAGCAAAGAGGGCAAGATTGGCCTTGACCTGTTAAATCTGAGAAACTGGCAGAAAATTCAGGGGAAATGTTCAGCATAAGAGAAAGTCCCGGCAAGGATGATAAAGAGTTCAAAGAGAAGAATGTTCATGTTAGGGAGTGAGAACAAATCAATGGTGAAAGAAGATGGAAGAGAGTCACTGTGAATAAAATGTCATGAGAAGATTAAAGAAAAAAATCCTAAAAGTGTCTTGGCAATTTGAGTGAGGTGGAAGGTTTCAACTCTTAACACTTATTTAACTTTTAAAATGCAATTTCAAATTTCTAAAAAGGATAAGTAAATTTTTTCTTTCAGATTAGAAACTCTAGCCAAAAAAATTGCCAAGATGTTATCTTATTTTTAAGTGACAGGAACTGCACATAAAATATAAATATCAGCCAGGTTCAACTTATACAAAAGCAGCTCTGAATGTTGCCTGACATGCTATAGATTTGCCAACAGGATCACAGCAGAAAAACAAAAAAACAAAAAAACAAAAAAACAGGGACATTTTCCTGACTATTAACAGGAGGACAGAGTCATCACCTGAAAGACAGGCTTTAGGAGATTCACTGGTGTTTGACTGCAGGGGCTCTTCTGAAATTAGTGAGTATGAAAAGAATGTGCTGTGAACCCCAACCCCCAACTGTTTATCTGGGCAGGCCCAGCAGATAGCGTGCCTGACAGTGAAGTTCTATCCCTGAAAACTGATGAGATGCCAGTGCTTTCCTGCCTTGCCGGAGCTGCCATGGGTGTCTCCTCTTACTTCACTGGGGAGTGACTGATACTTGAATGCTGATAACTGCAGCGTTGGTGGTGAGGCTGAAACAGCCAGGACATTCCAGAAAAGCAAATGGCTGAAGAAAGAGTTGGGCCAACATGTGAAGACAGAGGCACCAGATGAATGGGAGCTGCTGATGAGATGGTGGAAGGGATAGAACTGCAGGAACATTTCCCGGAGAAAGACTATGGGTTAAATAGGAATCTGAAGAAAAAAGAAATTTGTTTAGTTTCTGGCTTAGCATTACACTAATATATGCTGAAGAGTTTTTGTGCCAGAGATAACAGGTGGGTTAGAAAACTTGGATTATGAAAACCCTGGCTGAAAACAAATGAAACCTCTTGCAAATGAAACTTCTTTTCAAAAAAACCAAATAGGATAATCAGCGGGAAAAATATACTATTACCTTAAGCTTTCTCTGAATTCTTTTCCCATGCTATTTAATATGTTTTAAAGTGCGTTTGTGTTTGTCTTTAGTACAGAAACCATAGACAATCTACAGTTATCCATTCTTCATTAGATCAAATGAACAAAAAGTTCAAAATATCTTATTTACATTTTTCTCTTCCATTACATTGAGCCATCAGATTTGTGTGAGATGAACACAGACAGAAGACACCATGAGTTGTACAAACAAAATAACAAGTAATGTGATTTGTAAATGTGTTTCCAGATTTAACTTCATTTGTCAACTTCAGGAGAACTTTAAAACAGATTAAAACTTATAAGGTTAGTAGCAAACAATAGCACTATATATACAAACAGTGTCAAGAAGAAGTATGGACTGGTGGCTGAGTGGGACATGGCACATGGTCCTAAGGGTTTTCAAATTGGCCCAGTGGGACCACAGCATGGGCCTTGACATGTGTCTCAGAGATGACGCACATTCTAATCTTGTGTCATGATAAATATCCTAATTATGAAAATCAGATTTAACAATCTCATGGCCTCCAGGGTTACATATTTATATTTCTGATGACACCATAATATTCTTAGACTAAATATACAAGTGGTTTGGGATCCCCCAAAGCCTTCACATTTTCCTCCCCACTCCTTTCAAATGTCCCCAGTGAGCACACTACATTCTAGGGACTCATGCATTTCATTAGAATATCTTACTCTGAAAATCACTTTCTAGAATTCCTTACCTCCTTCTGGTATTAACCTATTAAGTGAACATGACTGAATTCATAAGGAGATAAGTTGGGAAACATAAAAACCCACATATTACATAAGCCATTGATAGTTCATGTGCCCTTTTCTCAGAAGTGTCTCAAAGAAGCCGAGGAATTTATTTTTAATATGCCAGCCTTCTTAAACTGTTCCTCTGAAAGACATGAGGAAGACAAAAAGTGGAGTTAAATTCTTCATTAATAGAATGACAATTGCAATTTTATTATACTCATTAATTTTCTGATATTGAAGTTTTTAAGATTCACAGGTTATACTGAATTTCCTGCAAAGTGTACCTATTTCTCAGAGACTTGGTATTTCCATGTTTGCTGTGAAGCTCAAGTTCAGTATTAGACATGGTTCATTCACCAAACTGAACACCTTTTCAGTTCTACCTTCCCAAATTAGTATAGCAAACCAAGATAAGCAATTATGGCCTATGTTTATATTAGAAATTTTTGTACTTGAGGAAACACTAAGGAAAATGATGTTTAGAAATGTCTTTCTTTATACTTGCAATATGCTTATTTTCCCCACTAGTAATTGTATATGTAACAGTATTTTAAAAAATACACAAAATAGATGCTATAAATATTTGCCTGCTTTGTCAAAGAAAATAAGAATTATATTTAAGTGAGAAGAAAACATATGGGTTTTAAATTATTCTTAAGAAGGGAAAGCATATAGAAGACTATGGATTTGAGTGGACTGCTGAATTAACTGCAAAATAGTTATAATAGTCATAATAAAGGCAGTTTTTTTGGGATGGGGGAAAAACAGGAGAAGAGGAAGGTAGGAGGGGAAGAGAAAAAGAAAATGATCAAGTTATATTCTATGCATACATACATATTTTCCTAAATAAACCTAAATAAATACCATGTATTTCAAATATATGACAATAAAAATAAAATTTAATAATTATAATGATTTCTATTATATATTAAACATTTACCTTCTACCAAGTATACTTAAAGATTCCATGCATTTTGCATTTTATGCATTTTGTATCACTTAATTCTTACAATGATCATGAACTGGGTATCATTTGTATTTCATTTTACACACACAGGTCCTGAGGCTTGAGAGGAGACCTTGATGAGTTAAGCTGGCCTTTGAAGCAGGACACATTCAACTCTAAAGCCTTCCCTCGTAAGCCCAAGATTGAATTCCTCAGAGTAAATTGCTTAGGAGACATGAAGCAACATTATGAATAATTACTTGTGCTTTTTGGTTAAAATGAGTTTAGAATCTTACTAATGGATGGGGATATTATTATTAAAGAAATTGTTGGGCATTTTCTTCATTAGCAACTATGAATTCATTAGTGACATTTGAATTCTTTAAGTTCTAAGAGGTGTGATTTTTATTTCTGTAAGATGGAAAGGAAAGTGGTGGTTGACAAATTGACACATAGGTGACCAGTGGAATAATCAGTGGAGTAACAGCCATTAGGTTTCAAGGTGACCCCTGAATAGCCTTGTCCAACTTGCTACTCCATGCAGGTTAGATGTAATGTTCCCTTGCTGGCATGGGTGGCACAGATAAAACTTTCTCTACAGAATACAGAACCAATGTGTCAAATTCTCTTTGATTCTTGAAGCGGATGTATTTATGAAAGGTTGAGTATAATTGCATTAGGTTTATTGATTAGTCAAGGAAATGTAGAATAAGTAATGCATCATTTGTTCTTGGAGCATATTCAATAATAAAATTGTGAGAAATTTAACATCTATTCATAATGAGATATTTAAAGAAAATTGGGGGCTGAGAGTTTGGCTCAGCGGCATGAACACCTGCCCTGCCCGGCAAGCAAGGGGTCATAAGTTTGATCCCCAGTACAAAAAAAAAAAAAAAAATCAGAACATAGAGACAATGAATCCCATGGTATTGCTTTTATGTGAACTTTTTGAAAGATAAATTACCTGTAATTTTTAAAAACTTATTACTTACCAAGATTTCTTAAAACAGGATGCAGTTGTATTTGACTTTCAAGAAGAATTCTATCACTTATATCCCATACTAACTGTAAACCTGAGTGCTCACTTACTTCCCTTAGTTCTCACGTGTAAAGTAGGGTGTGTATGTTGCAAGTTGCCCAGTAGATTCAATATGCTGCCAAGTGCTCAGTGTTTGGCCTACAGTCAGGGCCTGCTAAGCAAAAGTTCTTAATCTTCATAGTCAATTTGACATCCAGAAAATTCTCCCTCACAGTGCAGAGCTCTTGGAATTTTGTCTCAATTCTAGCACTGACTTAGCTGTGTGATTTCCATTACTTCCTTTCTAAAATGGGAGTGACAACTTATCTGGTTAAAATGAGGAGTAGTAGACCAACAGATCTTCAGAAATTTTCTCTAGGTCTAAAATTGGAAGATATACTCACCATCAAAAAAAAATATTTAATTTAGTAGTTTAATTTAGAAGCTGTAAGAATTCAGTTGTTTAGCAAAGTGTAGTATTTGCTTCTTCACTGGTTATATTCTCTTGTAGTTATCAGTGCCATTATACAAAAATTGGGATGGGCTGATTTCATGAATTCCCATCCACATAGAAAACTCTTTTCTGCTTCTCGTCAGCATTTTTCTTAGTCTTTCAGTGCTTCCAAATTCATATCTTTCTCCCTTTCTTACCTGTTTAGATTTTCTACGCTGAGGGCTAATTTTAAAAATGAGCTCAGCATCTAAGCAAATTTCAGAGTTCTGCCTCATCATCCTTTCTGTCCTGATAGATTTGCCCTCCTAATACTCTTTAACCCTTTGGGCTTACCTTATCTCCCTTGGCTCTTTTGCTTGTCTTATCTCTATCCTGTTAGACTTAGCTTATGTAATTTGTCTTCCCTAGGGTTCCTCCTCCTCTGTAAAGACATGAACACTCACTCTGAATATTTCTCACCTCCTGCATTAGTCTTTGTCAGCTGAATTCCAAACTAGCACACTTTTTATGAAAGTTCATAGCTAAGTCCAGGCTTTTCTCATATGTCTGGATTTTCCTTTCACATTGCAGAATATCATCTGATACTCATCAAATCTAACTCCTACAAATTTGTTTTAGATGCTGTTTTTTACCTCTGATACAGAACTGATGCTAGTATCAGGTTTTGGCTGTGGAATTAATTGAAGATGTGAGCAAATATTTTCTCCAACGGCTTGATCTATACCTCGTTGAGCTTGCTAGAGTTCGAGTACATTGTATATGTGGTTTTTGGTCTACTTTGCAATCTAACTTTGCGTAGGTTACTAAGTCCATATAGGTATCAGTACAATATAAGATTAGATATTTCATTATTTTCCCCATCTAGGTAAATGAACTTCCTTGAAAACAATAATAAGTCTCTAGAGAAATTCTTAAACTTTTTATAAGATTGCATGGATATTCTCAAGTTCTCTTCCTCAGATTAGGAACCTTCCATCAAAAACTCAAACTGCATGAATTTAGTTACATTTTCTTTGATGTACAACATTTGTAAATGTAGTTCATTATATTTGACATATTTAACTTAGGTTAAAACTTTTTTCCTCCAATTCATGGTCCATGTCTTGGAAGAGAGAGAGAACATAAATGAAATCTTAGGTGGAGGGGCACTGGGAACTGCTGGAATAGGTAGCCCCCAAGACCTCTGCTGGTTTAAGAATCGCTGGAGCAGGCTGGAATTTATCCACAGAGGAAGCTGTAAACTTTCAGAATCTTGACTCTGTAGTTGACTGGTAGAATGGAAGGCAAGAGGTTTTGCTCTAAGAAAGGGTCAATTATCATCCTTTCCTTTCACAACTGGTTTGACATCATGTGGGCTAGTACAATTCTTGGAAATTTATTTAGTACTCTGGAGTTAAATGTGAAGCAAATGTTGCTTTAAGCACATTTTGACCTTGGCTTTTCTTTCAGCTTTCAAGCTACCAGGAAAGCAAGCTAGGGAAAAAAGTTTTTTTTTTTTTTTTCTTCAATGGGTTCTATTGATTGGAAAGACAAGAATTTGTTAAGTTACAAGGCAACCACAGAATCTGACATGAGTTACAAGCCTGGAATTGTGTCACATTTTTTTTTCAGGAAATCTTAAAATTGTTAGAGAAAAAAATCTTTTACTGATCTGGAGAACCATGTGTCACATGTCAGACAAAATGGCACACATGTTGTGTCATCTAGTCTTGCAGTCAGAAAAGAACACATAATAAATATTTTCAGACTTCTCATTTTTCAATATTAGGAAAGTAAGTAGGTGACAGGATAGTGAAGACCTGGTGAGCTGCTCATAACATATATGATTCTAATGAATAATTATGAAATCTAAAAAGTCATTGTATTAACATGAAAGTGATAAATGTCCGATAGCATAATTTTCAAACATATTTCTGATAATTAGAGAAAGTATATGACAAAGATATAGTGAACAAATATTATTAAAATGAAAGTAAATATTCATTTATAAATGCTTATTGTCATGGTTCAGAAGTTAAGAGTAAGGAAAAGTCAGAGGAAAGACTGCCTGAGTAAGATTCCCAGTTTAATTATTTACTAGTTGGATAACTCAGGACACCTCAATTTTCTCACATGGTTAAAAGGAAAGCAGGCCTGCAGTAATACATACATCATAGAATTGTTAGATTAGAGCAGTACTTTGCACACATTCAATAAAAGTACTTGTGACTAACACTATGTATATTTTTGAAAAATAAGATGAACCATGGAAAAATCTACTGATAAAATAAAACACCCTTAGGAAATAACTGAAGAACAATTACCTATATTTCTGGGGGCAATACCATCCTCCCTCAGGTATTTATATATTGATTGAACATGTTGCACAGCCAATATTTTGTTAGTCTGACTTCCATTTTTGACTTACTATAAATAACATTTAATAATGAATAAAATTGATTTGGAATCATTTTGCTCTTTTCTGAAACAAACAACATATCATAGGTACCAACATATGATATACATGTATGAAATCCCAATAAAAAAATTGAAACATGATGCTACTGAGCTAAAAATAACAGGCCAAGAAAAGGTACAGGTAGCAAAATTTGCATATGAAACTTCTCTATAATGATGTTCTGCATAGATAATATGGCACGCTGCTCTGGTAAGTTGCTGTGGTCTCCTAAGCTGTGGCCACCCCAGGGCAAGAACCATATCAGTGTTTCCTGAGATCCACGTCACGTTGGAACTTGAGGTGCTGGGAAAACAGGCAGCCAGCTCATCCCTCTGGTGGGTGGCTGAGAGCCTACCAGCACGTGGACTAAGAGTCAAACATCCATCTCATCCCTCCCCCTGGCCGCCAGCAAGTGAGAGCCAGAGATCTGAGCATCTCTTGCGAGTTTGACTATGTGCAATATAGCAAATAAGGGGGATTTTCCTCTTCCATCTCTTTGAAAGCAAATATTTTTATCTCTGTTTTGCTCTGTTCTGATCATTGGTATTGCTCTATTCAATATTCTGTTCTTATAACTTCGGTATTTCCTTTGATATTGCTCTACCTGATTGAAGGAACAACTATTGTGAAGAAAACCAGATATACTATTGTACCTAGTGCTGTTATCCCGGTAAGTTGCTGTGAGGTTCTGTACCAATTTCACTGCAATACCTCAATTGCCTTTTCCTCTTTTTCTGCTATATTTTACTGCCTTCAAAATAAATAAATAAAAATAATAAGAAAAAATAAAAAAGTAAATAACAACAACAAAACAGATCAGTAAGGTACTGAACAACCTGAAACATGATATAACTAAACAGATAATGGACTTAAAAAGCAAAAGGAGGAAAAGCAAGTGCACTAAAGGATATAACTGCATGTATATTTAAGTGTGTAGGATTGATAACCATGTTGCTAAATTTTTGTTGGATTGGTGAGCAGAACTGTTTGCAGCCTCACTGTTTGAATGTCCACTTGTATGCTTTAATTTTGTAACTTGAGCAACTATATCCAAGAAGACAATATGTAATGTATCAACTAGTGATTTCTTAATGTTTTTTTGAAATTCTGTATTGTTTCTACCCTTTTTTCTGTTTTGCTTTTTCCCCCTCTTTAAATAAAATTTTAAAAAATAGATAATTAGAGGGATGCTTTGTGTATTGTAATAATCCAGTTACTTATTCATGCAAATGAAATTGTTGATTATTGAGGTTTAGTATCTGGAATTACAATTTTCCTAGCATTGTTTTTTATTGCTATTTTAGAGAAAAACAGTATGCTTCAAATCATGGTACTCTTCTCTATTTAAGATTTATATATATCTGGTAGACAAGTTATAATTGTTGACTCAGTCAATCAATATCTGAGCATCCACCAAATGCCAAGTACTTGGGAATATGGTAATATTTTTGTAATTCCCTCCCTTTGGAGTCTTACATTAGGGGAGAAGTCCAACATCATAATATTTATAAGCAATTGGATAATTATAACTTATAATACATGTACATATGTGCTCTGATAGAAAATTCTAGATGTTGTGAAATACATATTATTGGAGACTAGGAAAGTTTCAGTGAAAGAGTGATATTCACCTGAGCCCTACAGAGAAAAGGGAACTGGTGAGAAGAAGCATAGAGCAGGGAGGGGGGACACTATTTCAGCAAAGGTAATAGTACCTGTGAAAGTACTGAAGTGACAAGCAAGAACAAGAAGGCCACTGTGACTGGCATGTGGTGAGTTGTGGGCCATCTTAATTTTAAATAGCCCTATAAGCAATGGAAGTTCTGATTATGTTACACACAGATGGCCTAATGGCTTATTTAAATTATATTGGTTATTGAAAAATAGACTACAGGCATTAGTCAGAAATGAATGGGGGATAGAAGTTAAAAGACCATTTATAGCTTAGTGGTATAGCACCTGCCTGGCAAGAAGGAGGCCCTGGGTTTGATTCCCAGTACTAAAAATAGGAAAAAAATAAAATAAAAGACTGTGCTGACCAAGAATGAACCTGGGATTGACCAGGGATGGAGAAAAAACAAAAAGAAGGTTCCTCTGTGACCTAGATTTCTTCACTAGTTTGGAGAGTGGTGTTGTCATTCAATGCATGAGGAATATTGTTGCCAAAGAAAAAGTGGAACAATGACCAAGGATGCCAGTAAATGTACTGACGAGACATCCAAGTGGAAGTGTAGAATGAGCAGCTACACATCAGTCCAGACCTCTCTGAAAGCTGACCAATTACCATGTAGGATAAAGTCTGAAATTGGTTTCAGTGGTTTCAGTCCACTTAAATTGGTTAACTAAAAGGCTCTAACCAGAAGAGTTTGTCTTTTTTCAGAAGAGTTTTTTTGGAATGGTAATTTGAAAAGTTGATGAAGTTTGAGAATTAAAGCTAATTATGACTTTCTTCATTGTGAAACATTATCATATGGGACATAATTTTAAAAGAATAAGAAAGGAAATCTAAATCTTCCCTTCTATAGATGTCCATTTTCAAAGCCGGGGGCAAATGCTCACATTTCTTTTTCTTTTTTTATATTTCTATATAACATTCTTCATTTCAATCACTTAGTTCTCGACTTTAAAAGTGTGGGCCTAGAGTGATATAAATTGTGCTTGACCATTTCATCCTCTGTTACATTGCTATTCAGTGTTCAGTTGCTGCCTTACTGTGTCTTGGTTATAGCTGCTAAAATTTGAGTGTAAGATTATTGACTTCCATTTACTTGCTGAGATTTCAAACACAAATGTAGGGCCAGACATGTACTAAATGTAAGCATGTGTAAGAGTTGTGAGAATTCTGATGTTAGTACTTACATGTCCATTTAAAGGATACACAAATGATGTATGATCTCACTTATGTAGAAGCTAAAAATGTCTAACTTGCAGATAGAAACGGTTGTTAGGGGATGGGGTTGCAGAATGGATAGAGTAAAGAGAGATGTTGATCAAAGGGTAGCTATTTCAGGGAGAAGCAATATGCTTTTGTGTTGCACAGAGTGGTGTCTATAATAAATAATAATGCTTGTGCTTCAAAATTTATAAAAAGATTTCAAATGTTTCACCACAAAAAATGATAAATATGTGATTTGGTAGATTTGCTGATTAGCTTGGTTTGATCATGTCAGAATATGAATCTATATCAAAACATTGCATTACATATCATAAAAATTAAAAATAAAAATGGATTCTTGGCCTCCCTGGGGTTTTTACATCTCTCACATTTTAAAGAGAAACAAGATATCTGTACTTTTGTGCGAGCCATCTAATTTAAAATTTTTTGCAACTAAATTTCTTTTACACTCCAACAGCAAAGATAAATCTGCTTGAGTGATTACACTTATGGACAGTCCAGTAGCTCATCTGGGTTTAGTATTTTCTTACAGCATCTCACTTATTCCTCTAAAAGCTTGCTCAAAGTCATTTGTGAATTCAGGATCCACAGGATCACCCCACACTCTGCCCTTTTGTGACACATTCATTGCTCAGACTCTCAAAATGTTGTGAGTTTTTGATAACCATGTAAAACAAACCTTGTCACATTCCTCCGTAATCAGGCGTTTTCCTCTGTTGAAAACGCCATGGTGATGATGAAGTCTCCATGCCCTCATAGTCCGTCTCTCTCGGGACTGACTATCAGAGGGAGCACAGCCCCAACTGCTCCAGCTCAGCCTCACTCAGCTGCAATCTCAGCAGTGCCCTTCCAGGCCAGCATCACTCAGTGGTCCTGGCAGTAGGAGAGACTCTGCAGCTCCTGGGAAGTGCTGAGACCATTTCTTCCAAAAGCCCATAAAACAAATGGTGTCCTCCCCCCAGCTTGTCATGTTTTCATGATGACTGAAAAGAAATTGCCGGCCCAACTCTCCTTTAGGCCAGTTTGGAAAAATTGTGCTCCACCTTCTTCCCTTCTGTCCCGTTTGTCCTTCCGCGTGTTCTGGTTATGATTCTCTTCACTTTAGGAAGGTGATGATAAAGCTGTGTATGTTACAATCCACCAGCCCTTGATTGGTACTCAAAGAGGTCATGGAGTAAATAGATGCTTGATTAAATGTGTGTCTGGGAACGTTGGAAACCCCTGAAAGATAGTGTCAGAGGCCTGACCTTGTGCTGCTAGGGAAGCCAGTTGTAACAGGCAGTGGGGTTTGACCTTTCAGCAGCTTACAGTAATGGCAAGATAGCATTTTTAGAAGTTCATTTAAGGGGATGATATGGGTGAGGTTTAGCACTAAATTAAGGCTATTTTTCCTGCCTTTCTGAAGGTGATGGCTTTAGAACTTGCTAATTAGAGAGCAGAACCACAAAGAGATCCCTGAGTCACTGTCTCCAAAGCTAGTAAAACTCAACTCTGAAGGAAAATTTTTTTTGGAAATGTTCACAACTTAGTCACTCTATTAAAACACAATCGACATAATCACTTTTCCTTTCAGACCTATCCTGAAAAAACAGTCAAATGAATTAGTCAAGCTGAAGGCTCATTTTTCCCAGTTTGTTGGGCATAATGGAGTAATTGCTCAGATTATTATTAAACTGTTTCCATTTTGGTGTTCTTGAGATGGATTCAGAAGTTCTTGGATAAGCTTTAGAAATATTTGTCCACCAGAAGCACAATTGTGCCAACATCAATGATTTATTTTTAAAAAAGAAAGTAACGATTTTCTTATTAAATGAACAAAAAAAAGCTCAGCTTAAATTCAAAAAAGTTATAAATCTAGCTCTGATCTTTATTGATTGTGTATCTTTGGGTGCATCACCTAGTTCTTTTTTATTTTTTTATTAGTAAATGTACATACTAAATAATGTTTATATTACTTATGCTGAGTTGATAAAGGCACTCTTTATCTAAATGTTTTTGGTCTGTTTTCTTACTATTATAATTAGGATAATATTTCCTAACTGACAAGGTATTATGAGAATTAAATAAGATAATAATTGAGAAAGTGCCTAGTACAGGAATTGGGAAAAAGCAGATGCTTAATAAATGAGCATTTGTTCACTCATCAACCAAATAATATTTCTGGGTGTAAATTGGTACTATTTTATCCAAATGGGTAAATAATGAGGTGTGATAAAAATAAAGTGGAACTTTAGTTCACTACTTAATTCATTCCATGATTCTGGAGAAGGTGGCGTAGTTGTGTCCATCCTCTGACATGGAGTTTGGCAAGGGAAGAAAATTTTTGCTGAATGCTTCTGTTAGTGAACCAAATTGTTCACTAACAGAAGTATTTGTGAACCAAAGCATTACTGTGTATGGCAAATGTTCAAAGTTTTAAAATGTATTACAGTAAAAGACACATTGCCATTAATTCTTGTCAGAATACTCCCCCTTGCGTTGAATGTATTTACCCTACTTTTGTGTCACTTTCTGAAGCAGTTCTGGAAGTCCTCTGTCATGAGTGTCTTTTGTGGTTGTCTCAATGTTATGAATAAATTCAAAATATTTATAGCAATTTCTGTCAAATGAAAATATTATGCTGTGCCCTAATCCATCTTTTTCATCAGGTCTGGCATCAGGCAACTTCTGGGTCTACCCCAAGTCAAAAAATGACCTTAAAAACATTTTTAATTGATTCGGGACATTAAAGTGGCCATGACAGTGAATCCAAAGACATGAGAGAAGACTTCCAGAACTGCTCCAGAAAGCGGCAAGAATGTTGGGATCAGTATGTATAAAGTCGGGAATTTATGGTATTGTGTATTTTATTGTGACAAATTCTTTTCATTTAAACACTCACCATAGCTTTTTAAAATCACACTTCATAAATTACAAAAAGAATAAAGCAATTAGTTTTAGTACTTTAATTTATTTATCTTTACACAGATTTCCCATCACTGTTACAAGAGGCATCTTTGGATTAAGAGTTGTCCTTCTTCATGAGAGGGTCCATGTTCCTCCCTTCCATTTGCTGTTTATTTTGTTTTTCATCTTAAACTACCTATAAATATCAAATTTGTTTTTATATTCCTTAGAGATGAATTCTCTGTTACATACCAATTTTTACTTTGAGGGATGTTAGTGAGTCATATGCTCTGGGAGGGTCCTCCCTCTCAGGTTCATTCTGTCTTAGGGGCATGAGTTGTGCAATCAGGTAGGTATCTGGGAAGATGGGAAATTGCCAAGCCATACTCAGAGGCTGGTGTATTGTCTGAAATGTTTTCAGGTCTGTTGGTGCTATCCTTTCTTTCAGGAGTGTAGCTTGTGGTTTCATTTTCCTGAAAGGCAGAAGTTGATTCCTTTTCATTTTAGTTGATTGCCCTAACCAGTGGTGATGAATCTACTTCAGTGTGCCACAGCAGGCTGTTACCATTGAAGACTCTGAAGGGTTTACCATCACTGTAGCTGTCTTAGTTGTTAAGTGCTCAGTTTGACTGTTGTTGCTTTGACAACATTTAGTTGAATTTTAGAAACATCTGACACTGAGACTTACCTTCCCACCAATAACTTGGCTCAGTTGAATTATTTATCACTTTGTTTTGATTGGCTGAAAGTTTCCTTCCTGTGCCCCTGCTTTGTCTTCTGAGACATGGAATAAGGTGGCCATTTTCACCCATTTCAGGTGGTGACAGTTCAGGGTACAGCTTGCTGCTGCTTGTCATCACTCTTCAGGAGTCATTTTGCTGGTGTTGATTTCAGAAATCAGATTTTAAGGTGACAATGGTGTGTAGACTATGAGTTTTAGAGTTATTTGTGAGGCTTTATTTTTTTGTTTTGTTTTGTCCTTCTTCCTCCATGGACGTATCCGTCTTGATTTCTGCGTTAGTGATAAGGTCCTTTTTCCTTTTACTTTCAAAACATGACTGAAATAATACAGATTTAAAATTAAAAAATACTTTGCTAATAGGAACTGTCTAACCTTTTGGTAACCACAGAAGTATACAAACATTAATTGTAAATCAATTTTGAGGTATTCCACGTCAGAGAATACAGAGCTAATTATACTCTTCAAGCAACACAGAGTCTTGGATAGATGTAAAGCATGCAATATATAAAATTACTGTTCAAGGCAGTGGGTAACTCACATCATCTGAAGTATATAAGGCATGGTGTGGGAAAGGATAGATTGTCACTGGCTGTCGAGGTTATCATGCATTTATAAGAAAAAGGATACTACAAGGATAGTGCAAGTTTGGTAAGCAGAGATACATAAATGTCTCAGGCAAATGAATAGAATTACCAGGATGAGTGACTGAATGAATAACATAATTTTTTATTAATACATGTCTTTGATACATAAGAAACACATTTATGGTAAGTGGTTGGTACATGTATATGGCACATTTTAATTCTTAATTTTTGAATACCTTTAAAAATACATTTACTTTAAATGCTAGGAGAGAATTTAGTGTTAGTTAAAAGTTAAATTTTAAAATTTTAGTGAAACTTATAGCATAACATGATGAAAAGAGTACACTCTACAAAATGTATCATAATGGAATTCATATTATCAATTCTGGCTTCTATTGCTTGTGGCCTTTGTACAGGAAACAGTTAAAAATCAATGCAAATATTTTTTTTTCTGAAATTCAGTCAGTCTCTTGAAAATTCTTGCTCTTTCTAATGTGGAGGTTGAAGGAATATTTTGTTTTGGGTATTTTATCATAAAATAACTTACCTCATACATGGCCTATACTCACAAACCCTGAGGAAAATGTATCTGGTGAAATAAGATCTATGTCACCTCTGAAAAATTTCTTTTGACCTGAGATTTCTTCTCCATCAGGGTCATCAAGCACCAACCCCATGAAGACATGCTGATGCCTTGTGCATACAGACCAACTGACGTCACAAAGGTTAACTTTTATTAGAATCATGAGGGCCACCCCAGTGCCAGTCACAAGGTTGGGCACTTTGCACGCACAATTCAGTGATCCTATAAACGCATTCCCATTTTATATATTAAAAACAGGATGAGAAAAGTTAAAAAATTTGCCCTGGGTCATGACAGATTGAAAGTCAGTTATGAATCCACAAAATCTATGCTTTTTTTAAAATTTGATATTACAGTAAAACTTAATAGTATATTATTTGAAAGGTGTTTTCACACCTGCTCCTGGAAATATCTTAATTGTTAAGCAAACCAACAAATAAAAAACACAATTTGATTTACTTTTCTGTATATAGTATTTAGAAATTCCCTTGCCAGGGTCCCTTTTTCCTTAAATAAGTTATGGAGTAGTATTTAGCATTGATTAAATTAATAAAAAAATACTTGGGAAATGCTGTCATAAGGCAAGATCTGAAATAATGGGTTTGGGAGTTAGTGTGTTTTTTTTTCTGTTGATATTTGCAATAATAAAAAAAATTCACCTCTACCTTCAGAACCTTGCCAAATGCCTCAGAAATGCTGAAAGATAGGCTTAATTTATATGTGCAAACATGCTAATTTGAGTAGGCTTATTTTCTAATCTCCTTCAGTAATTTTTCAAAAATCCTAAGACAAAAGAGAAAAACAAAAGAAGAAAGACAAGACAGAAGAAAACAAAATCACTTTAGTGTTATTGAGAATATTGTGAAAGTTTTGGTTTTGACATTGTATATTTCTCATTCTGTTCGTTTTAGATTTATATCTCAATTGCCAGGAAAAAAATCTGAAATAAAATAAAATACTGACATTTCCCTGGCATCCCTCAATATAATCCTTGTCTCCAGAGGAATTAAGTAGTTTCTTACTTATTATCAGTTATCTCAATTTTTAATTAGGTGATTTTAAGTAATTTATTAAACTTAAGTAACAGGCATTACATGTAATTCATCACACTGATGAATTCTAGTTCTTGCATTGATACAATGACAATAGTAGATAAAAGATAAAATAAAGACAATGATAAACTCCAAAACTTTTAGTTGGTATTGAACATTTATGGCTTTTCTGCAGTCAGGTTTTCTCTTCTTTTCAGAAGTGGAACTATTTGTCTAAAGCAGTTAATACACATGCTCTTTCCATTTTAAATATTGAAGTCTTGGTGCCATGAGTACATGCAGATATAATTTCTAAAGTATTAATCAAGATGCAAATGCATTTGAGGATAAAATTAAATGCTTCATATTATGTTTATCAAGAAGACAGCCTTGGGTATTAAACCCCAGCAAGTTCCCTAGTTTCATTTTAGTATTTGATCTTGATATTTCACCACATGAAGACAATGATAATGTGGAGCTCAAATATATCCTATTTTAACAAAAATACTCCTTATTCTAAATCCATTAAAATAGCACTTGAACTTATAAAGGTATAATCCATGGTCGTCTACTTTAAATCTTTATGAAACAAAAGCTTACAATGTTAAGATATGCTTTTTGTCAATAATGAATTGACACTTACTAGGTCTCTTAAATTTTGGAGCAAGACCTGGCAACTGTGGATCATAAGCAAAATTTGTATTGTGTGAGCAAACTTAAATGTTCAAAAGGTATTTTCACAGACTTGAAAACATTTTTTTAGAGGAACAGTCAGAAATATAGCTCATTTGGACCAGATCTTTTTGATTTTCAGTTTCTTTTTTTTTCCAAGTCATGGAATAAATTCTTTGAAAGAACATTCCAGGTTTGCACAAGCTAATGAAAAAACCACATACACTTTAAAAAAATTTGAGGCAAAACTCCTGGTTATATTGTTCAAAGAAGACAAAAGGTTTGCAATTAGACTCATTAACGTAGGTTAGGGTCTGGTTTCCCTTATTCCATGTCTTCTAGAGGAAGATCGATCTCTATCCTTGCCTAGTAAAAATATCAGTTTATAATGAAAACATAACCCTTTGATGTAGTTCTTTGTAAAATTTGCTTTCAGAAACTTTTGATGCTTTGCTCTATCTCTTTCTATTAGTGCTTTTATCTAACCCCAAAAAGTCACCCACCAAAGCAGACACTCTGAAGTCCCACTGGGCTCCCATCAGTCCAGTAGAGAGGGCTGACATGACATATTACTCTTAAATCTAAAACATATGTTTGGAAAATGCCTAGTTTCCTGGTAATAATTAAGAATGCTACTTGGCAGATTGGCAGCCACATAAAACAATCGTTATAAACTCTATATTTATTATGTTCCCATTTTATAGAAATGAAATCCACGTTATAAATATGTGTAGGAAACTGGACTCAAAATAATACACAGGTAGAATCAATTATGATGAAGATGAAAAGAACATGAATATGAAGTTTTTCATGATTCATTTTTCTTATATGAAAAATATTCCATCACCACCACCATCAAAAAGAACCACATCAAAACTTTTTAAAGTTTGTATGAACTTCTAAAACCATATTGGATAAAATCGCTCATAAGTCCTCATTTGATAATGTGGCTCACTGAAGAGCTCTATCCTTTCTAATTAAGATAAGATCCTGAAGTCAGGAGACTTTTTCCTGTATAAATACTCCCATTGCATAAAAAATTCCAAACAATTAAAAAATATACTAATATCCCTTAAGAGATGATATGTATGAAAAATACACAAATATCACTGTATCTTTTGTTAAAACATTGAAATAATTCTGATGAAAAATATCTGCTGCATCAAGCATCCCTTGTGTAAATCTATCTTTTCTCTTAGGACCTCTTGGAACTCTCTAAAACAGCCGCTGAGGGAATAATAACCTGGGACCCAGCTTCATTGCCTTTTCTAAACAGTTAGTTCCTCTATCGTACTAATTGTTATCTGTTTTGAAAAATCAAGTCTGCACATAGATATTGGCTCCTTGTATGATATACTTACAGATGAAGTGAGGAAACCCTATAATTCAAAACACGAAACAGGCCTTGCAGTGTGAAAGATACATAGTCAATAAGGCTACGAAATCAGCTGGTCAGAAGCAAGTGGACAAAAAGCAAGCTACATTATTTTAGTTATTAATTAATTTGCTACAAAATGGTCAGAACATTTCCTTTTAAGGAAATAAAGTTACCGTTGACTGTATCAAAGAAAAGCAGAAGCTATTAGAAAAACTCCTGTGGAAGTGAAGTATAGGTATGTGGAACAAAAATTTGGCATATTTTCCATGGTGCATCTTCTAACTGTAAGAGTAAAGAAACAAAGATTTTCATTTTCAGTTTGCCCCATTACATGTGAAATAAGCCAGGTCAGTCAACCAATAACTTATACTTTGCTTTCTAGACTGCTGACTTTATTAAAAGATCCTCTGTTTAAATTTCAAGTAAAGCCCTGGGGTGGGGAATTTGAAAGAATCCCTAGAGGAAATATTTTAAAACAGGAGTCATCTTAGACATATTTTAAAGACTAAATATCATACTAATTGTGTTTTGAATTTTAGCTTTTTGTATCTTTATGTCCTCATTGTTATTATGTATTGTTAATGCAAGTTTAGGGTGTTTTTTTGCAATGTTAGTAGTTGTTTGCAGTTCATTGAATAAGAATATTAGATATATTGATTCTTTTATACCACATATATTTATTAATTATCCTTAGGAAATTTATTTGACTTGTGAAAATCTTTCAACTTTAGACATAAATGTGCTTAATAAGAAATCAATATTAAAATGTAACAAATACATAATTTGTTCAGTATTTTGTCATGCTATAAATATTAATTAATTCAGTTGAATTAAAACAGTAGTGAATTCTATTCACGATTTGAAGCCTGTAAGGAAATAAAATTATGATTAGAGAAAATGATGGCAGTGGTATAATCATGTAGTTAAGCAAAGAAGCTCTGAAGGTGAGAAAGCAACAAACACCAAAACAAACAATTAAGACAAGTTTTAATCATGATCCTGCCACTTAGTAACCTTATCATTATGTACAAATACTTTAACTTCTCTATGTCTGTTTCCTAGTTATAAATTCAAGTAAATATATTAATAATAGTAGTACTAGTAATTATTATCATCAGTCATCAGAGCAGATTATCACAGTTATGAAAGCAAATCCCCCATTATATGATATAAAAATTTAGCTTCATATTCAGAATATAAATTTGGATATGTTTTCATCATCTTAGAAAAACTGTTAACTTTGACTCTTTTATTTTTATCACCTATTCATTGTTGTTGAAGGAAGAATTTCCACTCTAACATTGCAGGAATGACAGAACACAGAGTACTCTATATGACATGCAAGGTTCTGTATGAAAGTTGTACTCAGGAACACAGTAAATAATCAAGAACTATAGGAGATAAGTTTTGTAGTATCAAGAGGCTGAAACACCCTCTGGTTTCTACAGAAAATATTACTGGTTTGTTTGAATACTTTCTCAGACTGGCAAGAAACTGAAGCCCACTACTCAGGAAAGTGAAACTGCATGGTTTCCTTGTGTGGCTTGAAATCTTCATCTTTGGTAACAGAATATATAGGAGAATTAGCACTGATAAATTCAGATCACTTATCTCCTAGGGTTATTATGAGATTATGGGACCAGCATTTACATCTTTCTGTAACTTATAAAGACCAACTCTGCTTCATGTGGCTGCTCAACCAGCTATTTCAATATGGTAAGAGAACAGAGAGTTTGTTACTTTCTCTTGCTCTAAATTGTGCTTTCCTAAAGGCATTGTTCTTTGCTTCTGAGAATCAAAGGTTAGTGGTGTTCCTTATGCTATTATTTCAAGAATCATTCAAAAATGTCCATACCTTTTGAAGACCAGCACATCCTAGCTGCTGCTTTTATCAAATTATCTCTAAACTTAAAGGATGAAATATTTTAAATAACTGAGACATCACTGGATATCCATTTTCCTTGTGACAGAATCATTTCTGTTGGATATGTGAATATGAGGAGATTTTTATTTTTGTTTTAGAATTCTAGAAAACAGTGTTTAAAAGTCTTAAGGACAAAAATTAAACTCTCCTACCCTCAGCAACTGTCAAGGGATGGATCCAGAGCAAATTGGTAAATCTGAGCATGGGAGAAAAATGAGCAACTCATAATTCAAAAGCCTGAGATTATTCCCTTTCTGCACCTTTATATGCCTCTGGAGATCAGGTTTTGAAATTTTGAACTTTTATTAGTATTTCCATAAAATTTTCATATGACATGGAAGAAGTATTTCACCTATTATTTTTGGTATCTTAGCAAACATTGTAAATTTTTTAAAGGAAAATTTAACGTGAGAAATGATATTAAGTTATTATTGTAATTATCAGTTACACACTATTTCACAGACATGACATGCTAGCTGTATGAAATGTCATTTATAAAGTGATACTTGGTCTACAGGAAGGAATAATAATGTACATAAAGATTGTTTCTTTAGATTGACTTAAAATAATATTAAAATTAGACAACATGATTACTTAACATCTACTGTATACACAACATGTGGGGAGGTGCTATAGTTAAGTGTGTATCATTTCAGTTAACTTCAAAAACACTGGTTATCTAATTAACTCTGGAAACTGATTATTGTATTTGAATATTGTTTATAATCTACCCAAGAGATCAGAGGGTAATATAAATTAATAAACACCCCAAATGGCATATATATAAGAGCTCAAGCATTAAAGGCTAAAATAAAAGTTGTTTTGCACTACATAAAGAAAGTAGCATTATAGGTATTTAGGAAAGACTGCAGCAAAAAACAAAAACAGTCCTCATTGAAATAATTTAATATTTGTATGAATCACAGAGCAACCAATAAAATAGAAATTTGAACAGAGGAAATTTAAGGTAGGGATTAATGATATAAATAATAGGGTATTTGAGTGATAAATAATCTGAGGATTTATGCCTCTGCTTGCCCGTTGCCTTTGGAAGTCATGCTTTCTGTGGGTAGCCAGTGCGAGCAGGAACACACAGCCAGGTGAGCCCCACGCATACACAGGCAACCATTGGAGACCCTTGCTTCCTTTGAGTAACCATCACCCACCAGGAGAATCAGACAAACACACCCCTGTGTTCTTGCCACCATTGCTGGAGTCTTGATTTAGACACACAGGCTAAGAGAAAAAGTAGCCCCACCACTATGCACTCCTGGCCACTGGGGAAGCCCCAGTGTAGCTGCATGGGTCTAGAGAAGCCTTCCTCATGCCCTGCTTACCTCCCTGGGAACCTGGGGTCAGAGAAAACCAGGTGCCTGTCCAATTCCTCTACACTGTGGAGGGGCAGCCAATGTGGGAAGTGCCTGGGACCCCACAACCAGCTTGTAGGAATTCAGGAAAATGTCAAGATGTTGGAGCGAAAGGCAATATTGGACCTCCGGCCTACACAGAACAAGTCCAGGAGAGCTAGTCATGGAAGAAATGGAAGTCACAAACTTAAATCTCTGAGAGGATAGCAACTAAAATAAAGAAACAACTTCATGAGACTGTTAAAGTAATCAGATTAGAAATAATGTCTCACGTAAAAAAAGAAATCACAAACATAATAAAAGAATTGCTCAAGCATAGGAAAATGATGGAAACCTTGAATGAACAATATAGAAAGGAATTACAATGCATCAAGCAGATTCAAAGAGACATCCAGCAAATTAAAAAGTTGATAACAAGCTGGCAAAACTACTTGACAGGCAGCCTACTTACCGCCCTGGTAAGCAGCTGGGGGCCTAACAAGCCATGGGGGCAGCAGGGTGAGAACTATTAGCAATTCCTGAGCTCTGCATCATGTTGGAACTTGGGGCACTGGGAGAACAGGCAGCCTAGTCACCACCCTGGTAAGCAAGCAGCTGGGGGCCTGCCAGTGCACAGGCTAAGAATCAGACATCGATCCACCCCCCAGCCCCCCTGTTAGCAAATGGGCACCGGCGATCTGAGTATCTCTTGGGAGGATGAATGTATGCAGTGTGGCAAGTAAGGGGGATTTCCTTCTACCATCTCTTTGAAGGCAAATATTTTTATCACTGTTTTGGTCAGTTTTGATTAATGGTACTGCTCTATTCAATATTCTGTTTTTTATAAGTTCGAAATTTCCTTCCATTTTGCTCTATGTGATTGAAAGAACGGCTAATGAAACAGAATGGGATGTAGTATTGTGCCTATTGCTGGTGTCCTGGTGACCTGCTGTGAGTTTCTGTGCTAGTTTCACTGCACTGGGTTCATATGGGTTTATTCTGTATTGTTCTGCTAACTTCAAAAAAAAAAGAGTAGATAACAGTAACAAAATACCTCCAAAAAACTCCCAACTCCACCAAAGCTGATCCATGGGGCATAGATGAGGAGAAACTCAAAAACAAGGCAACAGAATTATATAAGGTGATGAAAAAGTAAATAACAACAACAAAACAAGTCAGTAAGGTACTGAGCAACCTGAAACAGGATATAACTAAACAGATAAGGGACTTGAAAAGAAAGTGCTCTAGAGGGTATGGCTGCATGTATGTTTAAGTGTGTAGGATTGATAACTATGTTGCTAAGTTGTTACTGGATCATTGAACTTCTTTGCAGTCTCACTGTTGGAATGTCCACTTTGTATCCTTTAATTTTGTAACCTGAACAACTATACCTAAGAAGACAATATGTAATTTATCAACTAGTGATTTCTTACTGTTTATTTTCTTTCTGATTCTGTTTTGCTTTTTTTCTTTAAATAAAAATTTTAAAAATAGTAAAAGAAAAAAAAGACTGAAGGTAGATTTTCAGACCTTGAAGACAGGATTGCAGCTAGCAATCATGAAAGGAAACATCTCTTAAAATAACAGGGAATCAGGCAATAACAATTCAATAACAGGCTATAAGACAACATACAGAAAAATATTTTTAATAGAGCTAGGTATCAGTGAAGCAGCAGGGATCAACACAAATGAAATTAAAAGGCTATTTACAGAAGTAATAGCAGAAAACTTCCCAAACATGGGAAAAGTATCTGGCATACAGATAGGTGAGGCATATAAAACTCCAACTAGCCATAACCAGAGTAAATCTACACTCAGACATCTAACAAAATCAAGATTGCACAACAACAAATTCAGCACCAACAAATATTAAAAGCTGTCAGAAAAAAGCAACAGAACACCTATAAAGGCCATGGCAAACTTCTTAACACAAACCATCAAGAAGAGCTTGGAATGAAGTGTTTCAAATCCTGAAAGAAAATTGCTTCCAAACCAGATTGCTGTATCCTGCAAAACTGTCTTTCAAAATTGATGGAAAAATAAGATACTTCCATTATAAAGAACAACTGAAGGAATTCATGACCACCAAACCAACACTAAGGAGAGTGCTAAAGGATATTCTAGAGAGAGAGAAAAACGACCATGGTTCCAGGAACAGCAGCAGAGGTGGTTAATCAAACATGACAGGTAATAGAATGAAGGGGGAAAGTCGAGGGACAACAGCAGGAGGATAGCAGGGCAGAGAAAAACCAGTGTATGCTGGTTGTAGCCATTAATATAGGTGGCCTCAATTCAACAATAAAAAGAAGCAGGGAGAATAGATCTAAAAACAAGATCCATCAGTATACTGTAGACAAGAAACACATGGAATTCATGGACTGAAGGTAAAAGGAAAAAAATTGTTCCACATGACAGGAGACCAGAAAAAAGCAAGGATAACTTGCCCATCAACTGCAGAATGGATAGGAAAGATATGGTATTTTCATACTGTGGAAAGCTACTGAGCTATAAAGTAGGATAATCTCAAGGCTCTTGTAGGTGAATGGATGCAACTGGAGATCATGCTCATGGGTGAAACAGTTTGAATTCATACAGGTGAACCCTAGCATAAAAAAACCAGAAGGTGTTAATGGATTCCAAAAAGCACAATAGATATTATGAAAGTGATGGGGGGGGGAAACACCTAGGAGGGGAAGGTGGTAATACTGTTAATTTCTTATTATCTTGTCTTGAACTCTTGCATTGTTTTCATAATTTTGTTAGGTTTGGTTTTGTTCTGTCTTGTTTTATTAGCTTTTACTGTGTCTGATGGTATGGGAAGCTATTTTGAATATATCAGGTTGTATTATGGTAACCATTGTTGGCTTCCTATTATTTTGAAGTCCCATAATGCTTTTGTTCTTTAGTTTTGATTGGTTTTAGTCTATTTTCTATTATTTGATTTCATTTTGTGTGAAGGTATGGACAGCTACTTTGAAGAAAACAAGAGACATTATAGTAGCCATTGTTGGTTTCCCATTGTCTTGTTTTGAAGTCCCATAATGTTTTCATTCTTTTGTTTTGATTGACTTTATACTGCTTTGTTTTGTTTAATTTATTGTGTTTGAAGGTATGGAACTATTTCAAAGAACAAGAGACACTGTGGTAGCCATTGTTGATTTCCTGTTGTCTTGTTTTGAAGTCCTGTGTTGCTTGCATTGTTCCATTCTGATTTGCTTTGTTCTGTTTTGTTTTGTCATAAACTTTAAAGTAAAAAAAAAAGAATCTGAGGATCTAAAGAAGTGATAGTAAAGTAATCAAAATTTGGTAATAGTAGGACTCCATTACCACTCAAAAGTTAAAATCACAGGGGGAAGTAGTGCGATTAACGTTATCCAAAACCAGCAGTATTTATAGAAGATAGACTCATGGCAAGTGGCAGGAGATGGACTCTAAATTTTCCTCTCTTCTACTCTTTAACCTATGGCTACGATTTCCACTGGTTAAAGTCCTTTAGAAGCTAGCTTGCCTTTGGCTGGGAACATCGCTGCAGCAGGACTGCCTGCTATACTCTATCTCCCCTTTCCTTTAATCCATCTATATGCCAAAACAAGAGCAGCATAATAACGAACCCAGTGACACAGGGCCCTGGAGCTGGCACCAACACAATTCTTGCAATTTTTATTCTAAACTATATATAGTCCTTTCTTCACTACATTAAAATATCTAATTTGTGAACATCTTATCATAGGAATAGCTACTTAAATCCTTTTAGTAATAACTGGAAAGTATTTCATAAACTATACTGTCTTGAAAGAAATATGAAAAAGTTCTGCCTTTATGCTGGGTGATTGATGCAGGTCTATATATTGCAAAGATATATCATGCTAGGAATTATTAAAAGAATGCTTTCTAGATATTCTGTAAAGTTTCTGTTGCTTTTTAGAACTCAAAAATTTTAATAAAAATAATAAGTGCAATGATTTGTGTTCATTCAACAGGCTTACTGATCATCACTCATCACCTCTGAAATATATGAAACTAATCATTTTTAGCATTTATAATTTATAGGTAATCTACATCTACCTATCATCTATTTATTATCATCTTTCTTCTATAGGCTAATTTATTGAAATCCTTAAACATCTTTTTTTTTCAAGTTAAAGGCAATGTTTTATTACTAGTTAGTGTAATACTATGTCATGCCACTTTATTTTACCCTCGCCTCCCAATTCAAAACAATACTTGAGTCGCTTAGAACATCATTCTGTTACTCAATTGAATCATGTCTCTATTCATCATCCAAAATGTTGCTTATGACTTTTGTCTAAAACACAGTCTGTTGATCTCCTAAATGCCTAGATAACTTCTATACCTAATTTACATTTTGGCTAAGACATTATCTCCTGATCTGCATCCCTCCACCCATGCTTGGGTTTAGTGTCACTCATCTGTTTTCTCATAACAAATACTATTTTGTGTATCTGTTTCATATTACAATTATATCTTTACTTGCCTTTAAGCTTCATGAAAGCAGGGCTTTCTCTATTTTCTTTAGTATTTTAGTTTAATGTGGTGACTAGCACAGATATGGGGTTCAATCAATATCTTGATTTCTCCCAGTTTTTGTTAGTATATGTTCCTGATACATAGTAAATACATTCATCCTAGGGAAATTAGCACATATACATATGTACATATCGCATATTGATTTTTTATTTTTTCCTTCCTTGCCCCTTTATTTTATTTCATCCATTCCCAGGTTCCTTTCCCATTCTTTCAAAGACCTCTTTTATTCACTGGTCCTTTGTATTTCCGTCTCAATTTCATTATTTTCCATTTTGATCTTTATAATTTCTTTTCTTCTGTTTTAGGTTTGGGTTATACTGTTTTTCTAGGATGATGAGATACATCATTGGGTTGATTGAGACCACTTTTATTCTTTTTATATGTGCACTTACAGCTCCTCTTAGAATTGCTTTCATTGTGTTCCATGGGTTTGAGTACTTTGTTTGCATTAATTTTGTCATTTGATTCTAGAAACTATTTTACTTCTTCCCTCATTTCTTCTGTGATTCATTTGTGAGTCAATAATGTTATCTGATCTTTGTGTATTTTATAGTTTCTGTGGTTTCTCTTGGTCTTGATTTTTAGCTTCATTCCATTATGATCTGATATTATGCAGGGGGTTTTGTAGTCAGGGGTTGTGAGGAGAGCATTTACAGTCAGGACACAGAATTTATAATATTATTTTATAATGGTCACCCAGAGTTAAAAACAAGAAAGTGCAAAACTAAGAAAGAAACAAACAAATAAAACCCAAGGAAGTGCATAAAATCTGTCCACAACACTAAAGACACAGAATATTCAGCCAAGGGCCTGGATCCCACAGCAGTGTCCTGCATGAGTCCAGATGAAGAACCAGAGACCATGACAATGCCTCCCAGGAGTCCAACTGGAGGTCTAGAGCCCATGACAAAGGACTCACGCCAGTCTGTTTTATGTATCTACACTGGGAAGGTCCAGAGGTTAGTGGTGGAAGTCAGAAAGTGCCAGCAGGATGAAGGAGCTGTGCCAGTAGGTTAAGAGCTCTACGCTGGAGCCGAGAAATCACACTCAAAATAAGAACCAGGGCTGTCCTTAAAAGTACTGCAGCCATCCTCAGTGACAAGGAGGTCCCAAGCTCCTCTAATGATGATAACAGTCAAGTACATACTAGAACGCCATCATGACAATCTCCTGAAGATTAAACAGCATGCTGGGGATTTAGCTCAGTGGCATAAGCACCTGCCCAGCAAGCACAGGTCATGAGTTCGATCCCCAGTACCGCAAAAAAAAAAAAAAATTATCTTGTTAAGATTAAACAACACACATCTTCCCTGCTGGAGCCAGGAAGCGATGCTCAATGTAAGGAACAAAACTCCCCACCAAGGTCCCGAGCTCCTCTGATGATAATGGCTGAACTCATACTGGGGAAGCCAACATGACAAACTCCTCCAGGAGAACCAACAGCTCAAAACAGCAACTTGTAGGAGAACCCACAGTGCCCTACTTCTCCTTCTCCACGTCTCTGTGCTGGCAACTTTCCTCAGGTAGACCATCTACACTCAGCACCATGCTGATTGAATTCAGCTGGCATTAAGTTGACCACCAGTTTTTAATCCATAACAAGTGGTTATTTCAATTCTTTTATATTTACTTAAGGAAGCTCTTTTCCCTAGTACACAGTCTAGTTTGAAAAAAGTTTCATAGGCTATTGAGAAAAATTTGTATACTGTTGTTAACATTCTGTAAGTATATGTTAAATTCATTGGTTCAATGATGAAGTTTAATTAAGATGTCTCTTTGTTTCCTTCATTGATTTTTTGGTCTGGTTAATTTGTCTAAATATGAAAATGGGGTATTGATGTCTCCTACCACGATTGTATTGATGTATAACTGTCCTCTTAAGTCCAGTAGTATTTGGATGAAGTTGGTGGGCAACACTTGGTGTATAGATATTTACAGTTGCTATCCTTTCTTGTTGAATTGCTCCCTTTACCAGTTCATAGTTTCCATCTTTGTCTCTTTTAATGAGATTTGGCTTAAGGTCTGCTGTGTCTGAAAATAAGACTCTTGCTTGTTTTGAGATTCCAGTTGAATAGAGTATCATTTTCTGTCCTTTAACTTTCAGGCTATGTACTTTTTTTTGGATCAGATATATCTCTTATGTAGAATATATACAGACCTTATTATGTTGAGGTAAGATCTTTCTGTGTCTTGTTTCTTCAGGGATTTGATGATGAATTTTTTCAAGGGACTTTTCTGCATCTATTGAAATAATCCTGTGATTATGTCTTTAGTTCTAGATATGTGGTATATTATGTTTATTGATATGAACATGTTGAATAATTCTTCCATCCCTTGAATGAAATCAAATTGATTATGTTCTATGACAGTTTTTTAAATTTTAAAATGAAAAAAAGAATAAATACAATGATACAGAATTTCAAAACAAAATAATCAGAGATTAACAATGTTTACTATATTGTGTGTTTTTATCTTCAAAGCAATTCCTCAAATAACAAAATACAGGCAGGAAAAAAATGATCAAACAATGAAAGAACAAACCATTTTCAAAGTGCTATTGATTTAGGTTTGCAAGTATATCAAGGATTTTTGCATCTATGTTCATGAAGGATATTGATTTATAATTTCCTTTATTTGTGTGTGTCCTTAATTAGTTTTAGTATTGAGTTGATACTGATCAGCAGAATTATTTGGAAGCATATCTCTTGTTTCTGTTTTATAGAATAATTTCAGGAGTATTGATGTTTATTATTCTTTAAAGGTCTAGTAAAATTTATCATTGAATCCATCCATCCTACACTCTGTATTGCTTAATCACACTTTGTAACTGGGCAGTAAACTGCAATGGTTTTACAAAGATAAAAGGACTGATCATGCTGTCAAAATAAAATCTTCTGCCAACTTCAGAAGAGGCATGAAGAGAGGAAGAAAGAATAACAATTTGTGAAATAATACAAACCCACTCAATATTTTAAAACCTAGTGAACCCTCTTCTTTTGCATAATAAATAGTTTTACTTTAGTTTGGACAGATTTAGTATTCTGTGACCTGTAAGGATTAGATCAGTGGTGGTAAACCTATGGCAAATATGCTACAGCAGGCTGTTTGTTATCATAAAAGCTCCAAAATGATCACCATCACTCGACTAAAGTATTTGGATGCTGTGGCTTTTTGATCAAACTACTTAGTTAGAAAGTCCTTGAAGCTGAGTCATAAATTGACCCGCTCAAAATTCATCAAGAGGTGACCCGCCTTGCCACGGGGAACGTAGTGGAAGCCTGCCTCAGACATAAGCTGCCTGGAACCTCCTGTGAGGGTGCACCCTGCCACCTGGAACATCTTGGAAGCCTGCCCCGGACTGAAAACTGCCCTGGACTGCTTCTGCTGGGCCCGCCCTCCTACCTGGAACATCAGAAGACCTCAGCAGGCTCCAGTTAGTATGAAAAAATTTGGAACTTTGCTCCCAAGTGGCAAACCTTGGACTACAGTGAATTAACTGTATCAGTTTGAATTGCAAGATGGCCGACTGAGTGGTGGTGCGATAAGAGAGCCTCTCTGAAAAAAAAAAAAAAACAACTTGGACACTGGAATCTGAGAACATGGAGAAAGCCAGACAAAAGGAGAGGAATTCTCATGACCCAGGAAGAAACTGAGGAAAAAGAAGGAGAGAAAGAAGTAGAAGCGTGGACGGAGGGCTGGAGCTGAGCAAGCCCTGGTCATTGTACAGGCACATCTTAGAGTCAGGTGATTCATGATGGAGCTGAGATCGCGGCCCTGCCAAGAGCAGAGGTTGGTGAGCTCCAGACTCTCGGCTGGAGGAGGCGGTGAGACAGGAAGTGGAAACAGCCAGTTGAGCTGCACAAACTTTGGTGAGTGATGAGAACTGGATTCCCCAAATTGGGAGGACTGGCTGGGCGACATTTTGGAGTTGGGTAGGGCCGGCTTGAATAAAAACCTGAGGAGGCCTCTGTTGATGGCCCCTGGTCCAAAGCAGATTGGTGAGATATGCTTGGGCTGGGCCAGGCCCCTAGTTGAAACCCAATAGCCGGGGACAAGGCTGTTCTGAGTCAGTGGCATCCCCAGGGAACACACAAACTTGCTGAAGCATCCCCTGGTTGACTGACGTAGGGGGAGGGGCTGGCTCTCAGCGTGCATCTCGCAGATCCACAGCCGACTGGGGAGTGGCACTTCCCTAGCAAGTGCACTGCAGAAAAAACTGTAAGCAATATGAAAGGCCCAGAGACCTCCACCACCCACCCATCTGAAGGGCTGGAAACATGACAAGACAGAGAAACAACAAAAGGTCTCCAACCACGGAACCAGGGAAAGTGAGTCCAGCAGAGGTAAATGCAGAGGAGGTTGAGGGCAGCAAACCTGTAATGTCAGAGACAGCCTCATCGGAAATAAAGAAATACCTTTGTGACCTCATCGTCAAATTTAAATCTGAAATTCTAACTCAGGTGAAGCAAGATATAAGAAGATTAATAAAAGAAGTCCTGGGTTATCCTCAAGTAGACACAAATGAAAGAATAGAGGAACCCAGCGAAAGGAGAGAAGCCTTTGATGAAGAATATAAACAAAATCTAGAATATATGAAACAAATCCAAAGAGAATATTAGGAAATTAAAAACTCCATTGAAAGCTGGCAAAACCATTTAACAGAAACTAAAGACAAACTTTCAAAACTTGAAGATATATTTGCAACATATGATTGTGAAAGGAAGGATCTCTTAAAAATAACAAGGAACCAGGAAGCAATGATACAAAGGCTATAAGATGACAAGAGGATTTATAACATAAGAATAAAATATGTAAATGAAGATGCAGCAACAAATACAAATGAAATAAAAAGTCTATTCACAGAAATAATTAAGGAAAACTTCCCAAACATAGGAAACGGAAGTGAAGTTCAGATAAATGAGGCATATAGAACTCCAGCCAGCTACAACCAAAACAGATCTACACCCAGACATATAATAATCAGGATCCCAGAAATCCATCACAAGAACAGAATATTAAAAGCGGTCAGAGAGAAGAAACAGATTACCTATAAAGGAAAACTTATCAAAATCACAGCAGACTTCTCAATGCAAACCATCAAATCAAGAAGAACTTGTAGTGAAATATTCCAAGCCCTGAAAGAAAATAACCTCCAACCCAGAATGATGTACCCTACAAAACTATCTCTCAAAATTAATGGAGAGACAAGGTATTTCCACAACAAAGAGGAACTGGGGGAGTTTGTGACCACCAATCCAACCCTGCAAAGAATACTGAAGGACATTCTAGAGAGAGAGAAGAAAATCACCAGGGTTCCAGGAACAATGGCAGAAAGTCCTCAAAGAAGGGGGCAGACAGTGGAATGAAGGAAAAAAGTAAAAAACAACAATGACAGAAAAATAGCATAGCAGAGATAAGACAGAGAAGATTGGTTATATTGCTGTTTTATCTTCACTGATTTTATTTGAATCTTGTATGCTTGAGAGTATCAAGTCTGAGAGTAGAGGCAACTACTCTGAAGATGACAAGATTCAATAGGATACCCATTCTGGTTTGATTATTAACTGCCTTTGAAGTCCTATAATATCTCCAATGTTTAGATTGTATTAATAGTGTAATACAATGCTAAGTTTAATTATACTATGTTTGACAATATAGACAATTTATTGAAAACAACGAGACATCATAGTAACTACCATAGATCACCTAGTATTGTGGTTTTATATGTCTTTTTCATTTCATGTTTCTCTAGGAATTTGTATTGTTGACTTGTTTTGATTTGTTTCTCCCTCTAATATAGAAAGGCTAGGTATATATGTAGAGATTTATACATATGTAGAACTTCTAAGTAGTTTACAAGAATGGATTATATTTATCGTAAAGAAAAAAAAAGAGGAAAAGAAAGTATTCTAAAGGATATAACTGCATGTATATTTGAGTGTGTGGGATTGACAATTATGTTGCTAAAGTTTTTGTTGGATGGATGAACAAAACTGATTACAGTCTCACTGTTTGGATGCCCAGTTTGTAGGCTTTACTTTTGTAACTTGAACAACTACTTCTAAGAGGAAAATATATAATTATCAACTAGTGATTTCTGACTGGTTAGTATTTTTGTTTTGTTTTTGAGATTTTGTGTTATTTATACCCTCTTTTTGTTTCAAATTTTTTCTTTAAATAAAAAAAATTTTTAAAAAATTCATCAAGAATGTGGCTTTAGCTACATTTCAATCATTTTGCAGCCAGAGGGTTTTCCTTTGTAATAGAAGCCCTTATGATCATAAAGAGGGAAAAGCATTATGTTAGGTAAAATGTAGACCTCAGTCTTCACATAACTTCTTTCTCCTTCCAAAATAGATCCTAGAACTTAAACTATTATCAGAGCATTTCCTTCAGCTACATGAGGAGTATAGCAAAGAGGGACACACAATCCAGAAATCAGCCTAGGTAACCACAAACAACAGGAGAGGATATGAAAATCACAGAAGAGGCATGTAATGTAAAAGCCCACACTGCCAGCTGAACACATTGAGACATACTTTCTGCCTGAAACAATAACAATCATAAATGAACTATTGTTAACATAAAAATACCGAATACTGGTAAGAGCTGTCATTTTGGTTTTCTTTAGACATGATAAATTACATTTGCAAATTAGTGTCTGATCTGAGATGACATGGAACAAATGGTAATATTTACATTCTCCACATTATCCTTGTCAGATTAAGCTGCAGTTGGCCAATGTGGATATAAAGAGGCCTTGGGAGGTTTGCCTGCTAAACCAGCATGTAAATTGTCTCTAAACCTTCCACACGCCTACATTTATTATCTCCTTAAACCTAGGAACAGCTGTCCCATTTACATGTCAGTTTTGCCCAGTTAGGGTACCTTTATAAAACAAAAGAATTAATAAAGAAAAATGGTTCCAATAAAGTAATTCAAAGTAGGTGAGCAACCACAAACACATTCCATAAGAAGTGTCAAAGTCTTCCTAGCTCTTTAGCAGCTTAAGAAGAAAGGGAAGGCAGAGGAAGAAGAAAGTGGAATCTGAATGCCCATAACACAAAATAAGTCTTGTTTAGCCCATTTTATCCTCCTGCATTAATTTCTAATATAGACATTGCTAAATCCATCTTACAAATATAGCTACTAAAGTTTAAAGATGTTAAGTAATTGACTAAAACAATAAGGAATTAGTATTTCAACCAAGGAAACTAGCTCCACAATCTATGTATTGCATCATTCTGGAGCATTAGACGTAGTAGATATAGCTGAATAAGATAGAAGCTCTCTGGAGACTCCACACTAGTGAAAGAACATCAGGCTTCTATTGCTTCACTACTCTGCTATGCAGAAATGTGGCAGAGGGAAGGGCATAGGAAATCCATTAAGCTCCTTCACAGGACAGTCAGTACCAAGCTTCCTTCTTTACTCCCTCCATTTTCAACAAGAAAACTGCAAGCAGGACAAGGCATCCCAGTGAAGGCAGTTTCTTCTGACATTATGTGAATCTTGTCTTTAAAATCAAGCCTTAGAGACATGCAAGGTGACTTGAGAAAAAAAGATCACCTTTCCTGCTCATAAGGTTTGTAGAGGAGGAGGAAAGCAGGTTGACAGGGAGAGCGAATGCAGACTGTGCTTGCTTCAGAACAAAAAACTTTATGATTTGGTAAGTTACTTTCATAAATTCAACTTCAGAATCAACTGCTAAATAGTCATTAGTGTGCAGATCCTGATTTAAACCAACCATCTAGCAAAAGACATTTGGGGACATTTCAGGAAATCAGTTTGAACTAGGTATAACATGATATCAATGAATTATTATTCATAAAGTTGGTAATGGCACTGTAGATAGTAAAAAAATGCTCCCTTTTTAGTGATATAAAAGTACATAAAATGAGATGACATTTTTGGTAGGCTTTGCTTTCAAATACTTCAGTTTAAAAAAAGACCATAAACAATCCAGAAACAGAAGATGTAAAATGAAAAATATAGGCCATGTTGGAACTTGGGACACTGGGAAAACAAGCAACCAGCTCACCACTCTGGTAAGTGCCTGTGGCCTGGCAAGCCACGGCCACCTCAGAGCGAGAATCATCAGCATTTGCTGAGCTCCTCGCCATGTTGGAACTTGGGATGCTGGGAACACAAGCAGCTAGCTCATCGCTCTGGTAAGTGGTTGTGAGCCTTCCAGCACATGGGCTAAGAATCAAACATCCATATCTCCCCCCTCCCACCGTTAGCAAATGGGAGCCAGAGATCTGAGTATCTCTTGCAAGGATCAACTTATGCAACATAGCAAATAAAGGGGATTTCCTTCTACTATCTCTTTGAAAGCAAATATTGTTATCACTGTTTTGCTCTGTTCTGATTAATGGTATTATTGCTCTATTCAATATTCTGTTTTTATAAATTCGGTATTTCCTTCCATTTTGCTGTACCTGATTGAAAGCACAACTATTACGAAGAAAATGAAATATACCATTGTACGTATTAGTGTTATCCTGGTAACCTGCTGTGAGGTTCTGTACCAATTTCACTACACTGTCAGTTGGCTTTGTTCTGTCTTGTTCTGCTGTATTTTACTACCTTCAAAATAAAAATAATGATAATAATTTTTAAAAAAGAGAGAGAGATAACAAAATACCTCCAAAAACTCCCAACTCCCCCAAACCTAATCCATGGGGAATGGATGAGGAGAAACTCAAAAACAAAGCAACAGAATTATATAAGTTGATTAAAAAGTAAATAACAACAACAAAACAGATCAGTAAGGTACTCAGCAAGCAGAAATATGATATAACTAAACAGATAATGGACTTAAAAAGCAAAGGAGGAAAAGAAAGTGCTCTAAAGGATATAACTGCATGTATAAGTTTGTAGGACTGATAACCATGCTCCTGAGTTTTTGTTGGATCATTGAACAGAACTGTTGCAGCCTCACTCTTTGAATGTCCCCTTTGTATACTTTAATTTTGTAACTTGAACAACTAAATCTAGGAAGACAATATGTAATTTATCAACTAATGATTTCTTACTGTTTATTGTTTTTTGAAATTCTGTACTGTTTCTACCCTTTTTTCTGTTTTGTTTTTTTTTCTCTTTAAATAAGATTTAAAAAATAAAAACATTTAAAAAATGAAAAATATAGGGGTAGATTTTGAGTTTACACAATTACTTGTATGGTTTATTATATGTAATCTTATTGTGTGCATGTAATAACTCATAATTTCTTTTAAAAAGTACAGTGACTTGAGATATGGAACTGATACACTCAAAAACACATGTATTTTAAAATGTGTTTGAATCTTGGCCTTCACCAACTGTCTTCAGTCAGTAATTAGTAGGCAGTCCTAGGAAAGTCTGCAGTGAATTTCTGTAGTCTGCCAATATCTGCTCCTCATTCTTTAACAAGAAGTATTGTATAAGTTATCATTATAATGTGAGGAAGAAAGTGCTAAAATTACCAGTGTAAATAAAACATGTTTAGTTCCTTTATCAGAAAAAAGAGGTTTGTAAACTACAGATAAGAAGAGTGTTCCTATAAATCGCATGTTAGGGCCCGCTCTTGCTATGGGAAGCTAGTGTATCACAGTATACCTTCCACTGGTCCAATCTTCGGTCAAAGCTAGGATGCTAGATTATTTTGCTTACAGAAAGATTTTCAGATGCTCTATAAGGATCACTAAAGATACCTGAGGAAGAGAGAATGAAAATAGAGAAATGGATTCTGGGATAAAGGTCACATCTGCAATCCTGCCAATAGCATCTGTATTAACTAGAGAGCAACACTCATGTTGGTTATCTGGAGCCTGTTGTCTGAGTTTGATCTTCAAGGACAAGGTAATAACAGGAAAGACAGCAAAGATGTCTTGATAGCCAACACATCATGTTTCCAACATGCTTGAAGTTCTTAAAATGAAAACATAGTTTTAAAGGAAACATAAAATACTACCAATGGCTAAGAAATAGCCATTAATGTGATTATCAGGAGGACATGGATGAAGTGGTCAGGAGGAGGAAACCATACTGTGACAGGGACTTATAAACATACAAAATATTTCTCAAAGTGAAATTAGAAGGAACCACTTGAATCAGAATCATTTGAAATGTGTCATAAAAAATTATAAAAATTCAGCTTCTCTGACATTACATCAGAGTCATTGAGAGAGGGAACCAGGAACCTTCTTTTTAGACACAATTTCTAATTTCTTACATATAGTGAAGCTTGGAGACTCCAGCTTATCCTCTTCCTTCACCTGCATTTGTGCCATTTAACATGCACCTGTTTTTTTCTCCTCCACAGTTTTCCGGAAGATAGCTCCTGGAGCTTTAGCTTTAGCTTTCTGGTGCCTGCTAATCGTATTTTTCCTTATGCACTATTGGATTCACAGGGCTATACTTGATTGACTTTTTCATATCTTAGTTATGAGTAATGCCAGTATTTACATCCAAATACTAAATTTCCATATTACCTATGAATATAAATTAAAATTAAGAATTATGTTATACTGAGACTGAAACACCAAATAAACTGCAAACACATTTTCAAGAATATATGCATTGAGTTATACCAGATAACGCTTATCAAGAGGCTAAATTAGAAAAGATGTAACTTTTACTACATATACCAATTAAATCAGAAATCATTAGTTTACATAAAAATCAATCATCATAGGCTTGTCCTCAGGCAGACTTTCTTTGTTGAAGTACAGAACTTTGAGTTGGGTCATAGACTCTTATGGCTTTCTATTGGTAACACTAAAAAAATGGACAAGCTAGTATATAAAATAGAATTTGTTAGAGGTAGCAGGCAATAGCAAAAGTTTGAAAGATCAGATAATAAAGTTCAGTAACTAAGGTGAGCACAGAATAGCATTGGCATTCAGTAAAAAAAAGAACTACACAGCCATCTCATATAGGCATGTTTGCATTAATTTCATTAGAAATAAATGCCCTTTATTCATTAGGCCAGCCACCTTCCACTTTCATCATCCTTTTTTTTCTCTCTTTTTTTTAAACATGGTCTTACTATTTAATTCAGGCTGGCCTTGGACTCACTGTTTAGCCTATAATGGCCTTGAACTCATGGTACTCCTCCTGCCTCTGCCTCCTGAGTGCTAGGCATGCACCACCATGCCTGGCTTCTATCATCTTTGTAATCTCAACAGTGATTGAAAACTCAGGGACAACATGGTTTCATTGAACTAGCCTTGGCCATGTGATATCTCTTGGTTAGAGAATAACAGAGCACATTGATTTGCTTTGGCACCAAAAGAACATAAAATGAAATTAATATGCTGTTGAAAGGGCAGTAAACGTGTAAGAGCAAAAGTGTTTGCTGAGCTCTTCACCTGAACTCCATTACTGAAAATGTCTGGAATTTTTTAAATGCTCACATAGATGTTGTTTTCTCAGATTCTTAAGGATGTTCAAGTAACAAAAGGGCAAAATCTATTAGAAAGCACTATGAAAAATGTTTTTTTATATTTTTTTCCGAAATCCAGGTGCCTTTAAGACAAATTATCTTAATCCTCAGTAGGAAATCTTTGCATTTAGCTTCACATTCTTATATTTTTTAGAAAAAGATATTTAAAAGGACAAATAAGAAAATCCTCATTTTGGAATTCAATGTTTGTCAACGTGCTGATAATGAACTTCTCAGAGTTTGGAAGATAAAATTTGCTGGGGATGTACAGTAAGGCACTCAACTATCTTTTACTCCTTTGTACCTTTACAGCTACAGACCCTACCCCTGAGCAAACCTAAATACCTTCCTTCGGAGTGGGCAGACATACAGCAGTTCTTCAGGAAGTGGTCAAGTTCATGACCACTAGTCTTCCTCAACAAAATCACAGTCATCATCCTTGGTCAGCTCACTCTCCATTATGAATACTTCAAAACTTCTCTGTTCTCTTCAAACTTCTACCACTTCTATCTCACTCTCAATTGTCAGGTAAAAGCAGGGAATATAGCTCAGCGGCACGAGTCTACCTTGCAAATGCAAGATCCTGAGTTCAATCCCAATACCAAGAAAAAGAAACGTCAGATAAAAAAGTCTCCATATCCATTTTATTGTCATATACTTGTGTCTGAAATCAGAATAGATCCCTACAATTATCATGGGCAGAGCCAACAGATAGCACACACAATTTTCTCTTCAGCTCCTTTTGAGGAGAAGGGTTGGGAGAGACAGGAGATGTTACTCTTTCTAAATGGTCTATTAGAGATTTTAGATGCAAAATAAATGTTTTTATAGTAAAAAAGTAAAATGATCAAACACGCTACAAATATCCCTGAAGACATCTAACTACATTTACTCTTATTTGAAGTTCATGAACAAAGTTTAGATTTACAACTTAGTACTGAGGGTATGAATCAAAACTTTCCTGTCTTTCAAACATAAATCAATGAATGGGAGCCTGATCACCACTGTCAAACTTATAAAGCTGACACCTTTAAAGCTGGGCAAAGATCCTAGAGGCTCCCAAGTTATATGACACACTATAACATTTGGCCTAAGACAGTTATCTAGTCTTTGCTGTTTTTGTTACAGCTACTAAGTAATTTTTTCAGATTATTACTTTTGGAAATGGCCTGAGTGAGGAAATTAAGTATGACTTTCTAAAGGATAATACATTAATTTCCTGCCTTATTAGCACTGATTAGTCCCTATAAGGAACACTGTGTTATTTTTTAATTTTTCTTTTCATTTAAATAGGATTTAGAGTACTCTAGTATAATTTGGTGTAGTAAAAGATGTCATTGAGAATAAAAGTAGAAAATACAGTCCAACTGGAGAATTTTTAAGTTATAAAAAGCAGGGAAAATTGAGTAATCCAAAAACTCAAATACTCTAATAACATACTTCCTGGAAATTAAGCCAGGTGACTTGAACTTTATGCTGTTTTCCTATTCTAAAGCCATTCAAATGTGAACTGGCAAATTCAGTGTTACTCAGCAAGTGAATGAATAATCAACCTTCTCTATGATAATCTACAGAGGAATTTCTTTCTTTCTTAAAATTAAAGCAGTATAAAACACGGAGAAAAACTATGAGATTTATGGGCATCTTTGAAATATTCCTGTTTCTACATGAGGGGAAACATGTTCTCACATATTAAAACATCACTGATTCGCAACCTTATCCAATACCATTTTTACCTTTATTTTCCACTGTTATTAGCCTTCTTTCTTTAGTTCCTTTTCTTAAGAAGTGGCGACAGTTCTTATAACTTCCTGTTAAGAAAATATCTTGCACAGAATAGATGCTTTAAAAGAACTTCTGTGATGATCTCATTTTTCCCATAATAAAGGAAATATGGAATATTGACAGGGCACAGGATGTGAAGTTTCTCTAGAACTGGATCTTCCACTTGCATGAACTTCTACTTTCTCAAGGCATCTGTTTTCCCACCTTCTGAGATTATTCCAAATATCTTTTACAGATCAAGAACAGAGTCATCATATTCAGTCCACCACAATAGACTTTTCAACATGAAATATAAAGGAGAATTACTACTGGGTTTTGTTTTACTTGGTGGATTAACTTTTCCTAGAGCTGAATGTTTGCCATCAGTTGAGACATTCAAAGCAGTGTAGCATGAATAGAGGCAGCTCCTGGATACCAAGCCCAAGGTCAGTTGCTTATCTATTTTCTGCCTTTTTTACCAGCCAATAATGAAGGCTGATTTTGACCTAATTCACAGACAAATAACTGTACAATTGGATCCCTAAAGCATCTAAACATCTGTCTTTGTGTTATAAGATGTGTGCTAGCACTAAATTTTTCATCCATCTAGTATTTCTGGTAATGCTACAGCAACAGAAACACTGAAATGACACCCAGCATGTGGAGGCAGATTTATTTAACATCAGATGGGCACTGACATGGAATTAATCCTTATGAAAATGTCAGGTCCTGAAGGCTCTAGGAGGGAAGTTTCCATGGAATTGAAAGGAGAAGTACAGAGTGAGAGTACTTGGCTGTCTTTGATTAGTTCTTACAATGTGCATCATACTAACCATCTATGCCATCCCAGAGACCAGTCATTTCTAAGAAACAGAAGTAACAGGAACTATTACCTGGGTAACTGAAGTATGCTGACTGGAGGAAGGATGAATTTTCTGCTACAATAACAGTTTGTAAAGCTTACTTCAAGATACTCTAATATGAGGCTCAAATTATAGAAATAATTCAATAAGGTTAAGAAAAAGACCTTTTTTGTAGAGCATGGAAGCCAACATATAGACACCTGCTGCTCAAAGAGCCCAAAAATAATTTTAGCCTCAGTGGCTGGAAAAAAAAAAAGTAAGAATAATCAGTTCCAGAAAAAGACTGTCTAGGACGTGGTAGCAAACTTATGGTTTGTGTATTATTTATTTTTATTTTAAGATAAAAATGCTAATGTTTATGTTGTTTTTCTAAACTAAAACCTCAGTATTCAGGTTGACTATCAGTGTTGGCACACTGTGATAAATCAGTGGGTTTTGGGTTGCAGTTTGGATGGTTGGCTTTAACAGGTTCAGCATCACTAGTTTAGGATGTTTTTGGAATAATTCCAGGAAATTTCACACTACTATGAAGTCCTGAAATGTTATTATTAATCAAGCCAAACCCTTCCAGGTTAGAACTTGTTTATATTCACACACAGTGTTAACACAAGGGATGTCCTGGTGATGAGATTTTGTGGCGAGTGACAGCTGTCATCCCATCTTTGAGAATATAAGACCATGAGGCCTAATAAACTTGCTGGTTTGCCTCACTGTAGGTGGTAAGGATGTTGGCAATTGTGTCCAAGAGTTTTTAATACCAGAGTTTTATGAAACAGATTAGTTCATTTTTCCTGTTACTTACGTTTCCTCCCACAGAGAAAATACCCTAGTACATAAGTTACAAGGACCTCTGGCTGATAAGTGATTTATACTAAAAATACTGAATTGAGTCAGGAGAAAGCAATTCCTGCTATTTCCCCAGCTTGGAATTTGGATTCATTCCAGGAATTTCTCTCTGAATCAGGCTCAAACATCTGCATCTGGAGTCCTAGTAAACTGATGAGATCTTCTGTCTCATAAAAATCCTTTAGCCTTACCAAAGCACAAGCAGATTTATCTTACAGATTTCTGAACAAAATTCATATATTTTCTCTAATTTTTGAAAAGTTAATGCTTCTATTCTACTTTCACATATCTCAAGTGGTGAGAATGTGGCTTCATATAACCTCCAGTATCAAACCCCATCTACTGCTACTGGAATTTATGAAGTCTAGCTGAAATATATAAATTAGGCTGGTGCCATCTGATTAGATTCATAATTCATCTGAGGCATCCTGGCTGATGCACTCAGCAATCTATTTGGTGTTGCTTACACATACAACACTCAGAAGTGATCAGTCCACAAGTGGGAATCCATAACAGCTCACACATATCCTTAAACAATCGAGAGTCATAGTCAACCAGAAACAAAGAGATTAATTAAATCTTATATTCTTGGTTTGTGCTCACAAAACTGGAAGGCTGGTATACTCCACAAGCCCTTTTTGACTATACTTCTGCTTCTGGCAGTTTCTTTAACTAAACTGTAATAGATAAATGGCAATCTTATCTTAGTTTAAAAGGGGGTAGAAAAGGAAAATTTTCACCCACGTTGGCCATTCCCTTGAAACTTTCCTTTCTCTCATCCCATAATGTCCCTCTTTATGACCTATTTCTGTTAAAACCTACTTTCTGCTTTTCCATTTTCATAGGTTCTGGAGAACATTACAAACTAGGGAATATTTTTCTTTCATCGTCTCCCAAAGGAAAGTATTATTCACACACACAGCCACGTATAATGGCCTGCCTTACTCTGTTCAAGCTACTATAACAAAATACCCTAAAATTGTTCTTGCAAGTAAGAGAAATTTATTGCTCACAGTTCTTTAGACTGTGATAAGCTCAAGATAAGCTACCAGCAGACTCAGTGTATAATGAAGCTCTCTTTCTCATAAATGGCACTTTCTATCTGTTCTCAAATAGTAGAAAGGGCAAAAGATCTTCCTCAAATCATTTTTATAAGGATACTGATCCAACTCATTATGGCAGAGCTCTCATGACATAATCATCTTGCAAAGATCCCAACTTTCAACATCATGATCTTGGAGAGTCAAGTTCAACACATGAATTTTGAGAGGACATATTCAGATGACAACACGGCTTCATTAGAGTTAGTCCTTTCTAGTACCTACTGTGTTACTAAAACCAACTTAAATTTTCTATTCTGTATCTTAAATTAGGCTTACCATACCACACACACTAAAACTTCAATAAATAATACATTTATAAAGATTACACTTGAGATATTAATACTTTAAAATTGTGCATAGGATTTTTTGAAGCACGTGGTGTGACTTTGTCCAAGTAAAATAGGTAACCAAATAGTATCTGCTATTGGAATAAGGATGAGGTCTTGAATTTTAAAAAAAAAGTATCATTATTTTTAAATGGGAAAATAAACACAAATATATGAAAAACAAAGGCATTCATAATCCTACTATATTGGCATAATCAGTAACATGTTATATTTCTTTTGAGATTTTATATTTGAACAGCTTAATTTGTTTCTACAAACCCTGGTTTAATAGAAAAAAAAAGTTCCATCCGAATTCAAGATGCCAAAAGACTTTTGCAGATAGAGAAAATCAAATGAATGTTTAAATATTTCTATAAATAGCAATAATTTAAAAATAAATAAATCAGTTTGAGGATAAAATACTTCATGGTAGAAGTTGATTGCACTCAGCCAAGGAAAAAGGAGGTCCTGCTGATGGGTGAGGTGGATGCAGGTTAAGGATAAGGAAATCATTTTCAGAGTCTCAAGAGTCAGTGATCATCTTTCAGACAATTTTTTGGAGAGAATCATGGTTAAATTTCATTAAAATATTACTTATTTAAAAGAAACATTTATTGTATCTCATAGTTTTATGGGTGTATTGGGATAGTTTTTAAAAGACAGGCCAGCTTGGCTGGTCTTTGTAGATAGAAAGTTAGTGAACTGGAACAGTAGACAAAAAAATTGGTGTAGGACAGTAGACAAAAAAATTTTTTTAGATAGGAAATGCTTAAGGTACTACAGACATGTTTTTTTTATTTCAATTACTTAACTTTACCCATGCAGTATGAAAACAGCTCTGCACATATGTAAACAAATGAGTTTTCTTGCTTACCTCAGGTCTGGGCTGGCCTTGCTCAGGTCTTTGGAAACTGGGAGGCTAGCTGGTATATAGAAGTGATTTTCATACTTGAATGTATATCAAGATCACCTTAAAAAATCCTTAAAGCACAGATTTATCAGTCTCATATCCAAAATTTCGAACTCAGTAGGCTCAGGTAGTTTAGAGACTTTATAATTATAATGAGTTCATAGATATTGCTGGTGATCTGAAGACTGTATCTTGAGGACTATTGGTCTAGCATATTTTAGCTAGAATGGCTTATTTCTGCTCTATGAGTCTCTCACTGTCCAGGAAGCAGGCCTGGATTTCTTCATATGGAGGTTTCAGGGCTGCAAATTGTACTCATGCATGCATGGGTGCTCATGAAGTCTCTGCTCACAGTACACTTGCTGTTGTCCTATTGGCCAAAAGCAAGTCACAGAGCCAGGTTCTGTCAATGAGGAAATAATACTACTCATTGGTGTGTATGAAGAGAAGTTTGAACAAACTGGACATTATTACTACAAAAAAACTACCATATAATATCAAAAAATGGTATAGTATTTGGAACAAAATAAGCACTAAACACAGAGGACTTTAAAATGCATGGAAATATGCACATGCAGAGAGAGAGAGAGACAGAGACAGAGAGAGAGAGAGAGAGAGAGAGAGAGAGAGAGAGAGAGAGAGAGAGAGAGAGAGATGAAAAGGAGAATCATAGAGGACAGTACCGATTTTTGTCTCTGTATGTTTATAAAGCAAAAAAATTTGAGTTCATATACATGGGGCACACAATGAAAATTTATTCTATAGGATATACATATTAGAAACAGTTGTTAAGTAAATTGGTAAAGTCAATTTTGCCTGAATCATATCAATATGTGATTTCACTCATGTTTTAGAGGACTGTGGCATGATAGTTATATTTAAAAAATGAAAAGTGCTATAATCTTTCAAAAGTTGCCTTAATCAAGTAATGTGAGATTAATCTATGTATATTAAATAGTGTCATGATTTCTATTAAGGAAAAATCATAAAAAAGTTTTATTTTAGTTAAATTAACAAAATGGATGTTCTAAAGATAACAAATAGTCCTGAAGGATTTTTCTAGAGATCTTTGGGATGGAGACAAGGATAGAACTCTGAGATACCCTCCTTGTACTATTAAAAAGTTAACACACAGCTCACTGTCCATCTCTAGCTAGCTGATCTCTTACTGGGTTTCACAGCTTCGTACATTGGTGATGTCACAATTTTGATTTTTGAAAGGTGTCTCATAGTAGTTCTGTTTTTTTTCCAGGAACCTGTCTTTAAACAAAAACTAAAGCCAAAATGAATGATTCCAAACCCAAATGGCTTGTACTATGCCTAGCATAGTGTTTCATGAAACACAGAAATATTTATTTATTTGGTACCAGGGATTGAACTCACAACCTCATGCTTACCAGGCAAGCACTTTACCTGCTGAGCTAAATCCTGGCCACAGAAATATTTATGCATGTCAGTGTATGTTGAAACACACTGAACATCTTTGCACTTCAGTTTACTTTACTGGGAATTAGAAAAATCAGTTTCATTTACATCAAAGTGTGGCTTCAAAATTGATGATAGACCAAACGATTCTATGAAGAGTGTTCTCTCCTGAACTATCAAATTAAAAAAACAAATTGAAAAATAATATATCCTATCTCTAAGGAGACCCATGAAGAGCTGCCATATAAAATGGTAATAAGCCACTGTTATGGTTCTGAGCCCTTGATTAAATCTAGAATAAAAAAAGACATGCCCTAATCTTGAGAGGCTTATATCACAGGTGAAAGTCACACAGCAAACATCAGATATGGCAATGAACAGGGTATTTATAAGACTGGAAAAGCACCAGATCGAAGTCTGTGCTTTAGGTTGGAAGTTTAGAGTGTGAACATTTCCCATTTCCTTTCTAGGTACAGAAATGGAGATGAGTCCATTAAGTGTATGTGGTTACTCTGGTGAATTTTAAGGAAAACTATTACATAAAGATATTAATCAGTTTAGTATAACAGGAAGAAGTAATATAAATTTATCCCTAAACTCTAAGCATTAAGTTGGTTATTTTCTTTTCTCGTAATAGCCGTCTGTGAATTCTCTCATTGGTAGATATAGTAAGCATCTTTTTTTCTTTTCTGCCCCATGAGGAGAGTAGCCTCCTATTAAGGACTGAATGATATATCCTTCCTCAGAATTCATGGTAAAGCCCTATCCCCAATACACAATGCAATTATATTTGGGAGTTGGGCATTTAGGAGGTAATAGGTTTAGAAGAGGTCATCATAGGGGTGAGAGCCAATGATGGTGTTAGTGTCCTTATTGAAAGAAGAAAAGAGATTAAAGACCCACCACTCCCACCCCATGTGAGGACACACTAGAAGGCAGCTGTCTGAAATCAGGAAGAGGGCCCTCACCAGGAAACAATTGATTGGCACCCTAGTCTTGGATTTCCTAGTGTTAGAAATAAATTTGTTGTTTAAGATACCTGGTCTATGGTGTTCTGTTATTGTAGTTTGACCTAAGACACCTCCAGATATTTTTAGATGTTTACAGAAAGACCATCAAAGAGAGTCCCAGTCAAGGTGCTTTGGATTAAGTTTCTAAATCAAGAACCAGAGGGCACGATTAGTTTATTCTGTTTTCCTTCTTCTCACCAAGTGACAAAAATAACCTCAGCACAGCATCACTATTGTCCTCTTACATCTTCTAGAGGCTACTTTCTTCTTTTAATACCTGAGGCTATTATAAATGGTTTGGCCTGTCAACAGGCCATGCTTTTAAACAGAAATACTTCTTTTCTGAAAAAAATACTAAAATGCATGCTGACGGGAAGGTTGTTATTTTGTGAAACTTCCCAGATAAGACATGCTTCCTCTCAAAAATGGATTATGGTGTAGGATTTAAAACAAAATGGAAGGCAGGCATGGCAGCACTTGCTTATAATCTCAGTACTTGGGAGGCTGAAGCAAGAGGAGGTCCATGAGTTTGAGGCTAGTCTGGGCTACTTATTGAGTTCAAGGCCAGCCTGTACTACATAGTGAGACCCAATCTCAAAACCCAGGGGGAAAAAAAAAATCAAACCAAGCCAAACAAGAACAAAAATGAAGCTTTTTGATAGTGATTCATGATAAAAAGTATTATGTCCTAATGTTTCATGTTAGTATGTTATACATTTTTGAAATTCAGCTTCTGTGCTTTCTTTTATCAAAGTATTTATGTACAGATGGGTATTTGGCATAGAAGAATAAATTAGTAGATAGAACCATACCATGGAAATTTATGAGAGACAGGATCTTGCAACTTGTTTTTCTACCAAATTTAGAGAATTGTTAACTGCTTTGTGTGTCTCCAGGGTGTCATCAATTAATTGAACTCTGACCTTGTAGAAGTTGATTGATGTACAGGTGATTGAAGCAATAGCTGGGTCTAATATTAATTATTCTTCCTGAAAACATGTTTTCTTTTCTTCAACTCCTCCAGAGAAATGTGGTGGTGAGAGAAATAGAAAGTCTGCTCTTTCATAGGTCATGTGTTACCTACTCATCACTTGGGAGGTGGCACTTGTTAAGAACAAAGTAGAAAAAGATGTAGGAAGAAAGAAACTTAAGTGTTGAGGCACTGTTAGAAGACCTGTTATTAACCCATTTCCCCCAAGACTTTACCTTATTTAAGACCCAAGACCCACAGGGTTGAGCTGGCCATATTGAAGTTGTAATGCAATCTGACACCCAGCTTTTTTGTAATAATACATAGTACATGCATGTTCAGGCTTCCCAGTCTTCTCACACATTTTCTTAAAAATTTCTTCCAGCAGCCTCATTTTACAGTTACGCAAACTGATTTTCAGAGTTTTTCTGGGGTCTCAGTGTTATGATTTGTGTCTGGATATACCCCCAAAGCCTCATACAGTCATGGAGTTTGAAAGATTCAGAGATGTTACTTGAAAGAGTAGTGCTAGAAAACTGTAGGATATTCTGTATAGGAGTTTTTTCAGAGCTCAGAATACCAAAACACTGATAGAAATCCTGCTAGTAAAGACTAGGCTCAGGAGGTTTGGCTATTGGAATCCAGATGATGTGTGCTATAGCTTGGCAAAAAGTTTGTCTGCATTTTGTTCATGTGCAGACATTTTGCCTGAGACTAAGATTAAGGGTATCAGATTAATTAATCTGGCAGTAGAAATACCAAGGCAATTTAATGTTGAGGTGGTGACATGACTATGGTTGGGGGCTTTTAGTCAGATTTTTGTTGTGAATCCAGAGCAAAGATCACAGCAAAATAATTTAAAAGCTTGTGAGTCTGGCCAGGAAAAAAGCTCTAGTAAAGCTGTGGGCTGCAAAGATAAATCTGCAAGAAGGGATCAAAAAGGACCTAAGAGAGAAGCCATGGGAGCTACTACTACAGGAAATGCCATAGGGGCAGAGCCATGCAAGCCCTTTGGAGTTCACAGTTTACCACAGATTGCTTCAGATATTCCACATGGAACTATAGGACTTACTGTTTCCCCTGCTGAATTTTGGACATGCTTTGGTCCCATTCTTTTGTACTCCCGTTTGTAACCTTTGGAATGGAAATGCTTACCTCATGCCATTGTATGTTGGAAGTGATTAACTTTCTTGTCATTTGTACAGAGCTCATAACTAAGAAGTTGTCTTGAATCTCAGAGGAGACTTTGGACTTGGACTTTTCAGTAGTGCAGAAACTGTTAGGACTTTGGCAACTTTTGGAGATGGACTAAACATCTTTTGCATAAAGGATGTGCATAAGTCTTTGAGGGGCCAGAGGCAGAACATTATGGTTTGTGTCTGGACATCTCCCTAAAGCCTCATACAGTCATGGGGACAGGCTTCTAGCAATTGTGATTGTTTTGTGGCCCAATGCTGGGATTATGGGTTTGAGTGCTACACTCACCCTAGGGTAGGTAGTCTATATATAATATAGTGGACAGAAAGAGTCTTATCTGCATGTGTCTCCCTTTTTGATCTTGTTGCTTTTTCTGTCTTCAAACATCATGAACTTTTGCCCTCTGCCATACTACCTGGGGCCTTGGAGTCAGTTGATTACTGCCTGGAACCTTCACAAACTGTGAGCTAAATAAAACCCTCCCTCCTTTAACTTTGGGTTTTGGGTATTTTGTCCTGGCAATAAGAGAACAGTAACCAAAGCACTTAGAGATAGCAAAATATGGTAATGGTTAAAATTTATATATCTCAGTTGAAGGCCCAAGGAAACTTACTGGGAGCTTGTTTTGTTGCCTTACACTTTAAATTTAAAATATGTATGGAAAAGTAGAAGTATAAGATGGGATTGGGCCTTCATATGTTAATTTTTTGACAAAATCGCTCAGAATTTTGTCAAAAAATTTTGTAAAAAAATGAATTTTTTTAAATATAAAAAGTCAAATATTGGTCCATGGGTATATGTATACAATTCCCAACTTACAATATGCAAAAACCTCTTTGGGTAAGAGAAAAATTAATTCAGAGGAAATCATATAGATCTTACCTACTTTATTTTATAGGATATTCATAATTCTATATGTATGATTAAAACAAAGCAAGGCAAAAAAGTAGATTTACTCTTTATTTGTATTAGAAACTTACATCCATGATTTCAAGTTTGCTAAAGCACTATTTTTTAAACAATAAGCAGCATGTGAGATCTTATATCTTTTAGCATGTCAAGTAGCCTCTGCATTTTGGGAGTGGCACACACATCTTTTGAGAATTCTGGAGATTGACAGAAATAATCTCTGTATCCTCTGTTAGCCACTTTCAGACGCACAGAAATTAGCTGTCTATGATCCTTTGTCTGCTGTAGTTTAAAACATTAGTTCTAGCCCTAGAAGAGAGATATGTGAATTTGGTCTGGCAGCCCATGTATGGGATAAATGTTATTACTTCAGTAGCCCAGGACAATAGCAGTATTTCTTTTAAGAAACTGGTTTTCTACTCAGGAGCACTGAGAAAGTGGTACTGGGTAGGAGTGAGGGTGATAAGCTTTCTGAGTTAATCTCCATCTCTATCACTTGGTAATGGTGGAAATGTGGATGAGTGATTCAATTTTTCCATTCTTCTTCTACTTTTTATAAAAGGGACATAATAAGGAATATCTGTGAGGATTAAAATATTGTTTGCAAAGCATGTAAACCAGCTCCTGGTCCACAATAAACATTGACTATCATTAATATTGATAAAGAATTAAAGTGTATCTGTTTTGTATTTTCAATATTTTCCTCAAAGATTTTTTTTTCTTTTCAACTCTTTAATCATCACTCACCATGTCCCCATTAGCCCTTATATTCTGAGTGAATATATTTGCTGTTATAATATTTTTGTTATAATATTTTTTATTTGGTTTTGATCCTAAATTAAGAGAAAATATTAATTCACACTAAAATGAATTGTATTGTGTCACAATTGTTTTTTTTAAAACCAACTCAAAGCCAACATTTATTTCCTTTTTGGAATAACTGTATCACATTCCACCTCTAAATTAAGCTACTTTAAAAGAGTTTGATATATCAAACTAGTATAAGGTGCATTATAAACTGACACCTTATTTGAAAACTGCTATCAGCATTTCTCCCAGTTCTGCAGCATTTTCTAGTGTCTGGCAGTGTCTGAAGGAGTATGATACCATGACACAACTCCCTTAATGATGGATTACTGGTTGGTAGGTAACACACAGCAGACTTTACTTTTTCAAGTTTGTAATGTTCAAACATATGTTAAGTCATCTATTAGAAATGTAGAATGCAGTGACAGAAATAACCAGATTCCCTATAACAAGATGCCAAAGGGCAAACTTGGGAAAACGAAACTGTGCTTTATTCTCTTTGAGTAATAAAATATTACTTGGGTCGTGAAGTTTCACTTCCATTTGTATACAATGCACTATTTTTTAAAAGACACTTCCAGAACTCTAGGGAAAAAATCCATAAAGTCTTCAGCATTCATACACAAAAAAATTAGCACTATGATTTTTTTCAAGGACATTTTTAAAAGAAAGAAAAACAATTGATTTGGTACTCAAAAATACATATGTGAAAGAAGAGAGATTCCTAGTTATCATGGTAACAAAAATGTTTCCTTGCTTAGGGTATGTCTGATGGATTTTTGTTGACAATTATTTTCTCAATGTATAACCTTGCATTAACATTTGCTTTTGGTTAACTATCTACATTTTATTTCTTCTTTTGTTGGGAGTAAATTTATTCTCCCTAGTCTTCCTGTAAACTTTCTGTGACTTGAAAGCCAGTCTCTTTATAACCTGGTGTTGTCTTTGACCAGAATGCATTGTCTCTGCCTTGCCTTCACATTGGCCATTGTTTGGTCACTTATTCATTAAGTAAACTGTTCCTGTTTTCCTATACATCAGAATTTGGCGGTATAGAATAGTAGTTTAAATTCTATCTCTTCCCCAACATTGGGCTAGTAAACGTTTGAGGCTAAAACTTGTTTCCTCAACAGTTAAAGGGGAATAAAAACAGTTATATCATGTTTTCTGCAGTGCAATTTATAACAGCTAAGCTATAGAAGCAGCCTAGGAGACCATCAACAGATGAATGGATAAAGAAAACACATTATATATACATAGTGTAATGTAACTTATACTTTCTTCAATAAAGAATGGACTCATGTCATTTTCAGCAAAATGGACGAGCTGGTGATCATCAAGTTAAACTAAATAAGCCAGATTCAGAAAGTCATATTTGGGTATTTTCTGTCATAGGTGGAACCTAAGAAAATTAAAATATCAAAATAGCCCATACAAAATTAGAAGGGAGACTATTAGAAAAGAAGGGGCTCAAAAGTAAAAAAGAAGGGAAAGGTGGTCAGTGGGGAAAGGCATAAAATAATTAAAGGATATTTTATGTATGTATAAATATAACAAAGCAAAACTCACTATTCTGTATAACCAAAATAAATTTTTTAAAAACATGTATCCTGGAGAAATATGAAAATGAAATGAAATCAGGTATCAATACAATGCAAATATATTTTCAATAAATCTTAGCTGTCAGTATTAATACGGGCCAATTTCTATCCTCCAAGGCCAAGTTTATGTTCAACTTCTCCACAAAATCTTTCTCATTATTGAAACACTCATATATCTTCTCCTTTTCACATCCCAAAAGCATTACAATCCAGTTTTAACTACACAATGGCAACAATGATTTAATTGTAGACTGCCTTGTGTTTTTGAATTTTGTGAACTTGAAAATAACTAGAAGTAAACACAAAGGAAGATCAACAGGTAAAACAGTAGAGAAACAGAGCAGGTGACATGATCTAGAAACACCCAAATCAATTCTGGGATGATAAGGACAACCTGAAAAGGAGGGAGCTTTTTGTTTTTACCTACAAGGAATGTGGGAGTCCCAGCAGGAAAATTAGGAAGATCTGAAAATGTATAGGGAAAAACCCCAGCCATGCTGCAGAGGCAGCAGCAAAAAACACACTGTGGGCTCAGTGCACAGAAAGCTGTCTGTCCAACTGGTCTGGAGCCAGTACCCAGAGAGTAGCAGTAAGAGAGATGGACAGAAAGAAAGCTAGGATTTGAACTGTAAAAAATAAAGCATAACATATGAGCTCAACTTAAAGTATCATCCAAAAGAGGTCACTGGAAAAAGACTTATAGAGATCTTTCCAGGCCTGACATTTTACTCTAAGTAGCACAGAAAAATTAGCATTTGAAAAGTTACAAAATATATGCTCTCCTAGGGTTTCCATCTCACTTTTTTGCATCTTGTGCCCAAACACTGTGACAGAGCCCATCCCTCCCCATATGAAGCTACTTCCTCAAATCTGTCATTTAGATTACAATATAAACTGACACCATAAAGTTCAAGAATTCTAAAGTTGAACTTGACTTTCCATGTTGTCATGAAGGCGTGCTTGTCAAGACAGAAGGATAGAGCATATTATGTATTGGCTTATTAACTTTACATGGCATATTTTATATATTTAAACGTATAATTTAGGGGCCTTTATTTGTAGTTCTGCCAAGACCTCAGAAATATGAGGGACAGGCTGAGCACTGCAGAAACATTCGCAAATTCTGATCCTGGGATAAAGGCTGCTTGCCTCAATTTGATGTTCCCTACTTGCTTTGCAACAGTCTGGCCACTGTGTCTCAAAAGCCAAGGAGCAGAGATTCACAGTGACTGATCACTTTGGGTAGGAGTTGAAATTAGTGTTCATTTTTTTTCTACAACATAGTTAAGATATTTATATGGATAGTTTCTCTTATTATATTTAAAAGAAAGGTTTGTGCTAATGTTGTTTGGATAATATTTCATACCTATGTCTTGTACTCTGCATAACTAGTATGAAAATAACAATATGCAATATATTAATTATTGTTACTCTCCTAACAGAGTAGGAGAAGAGCCACCGCCAGGGACCAAAGGTGGCAACAACAACAACAACAACAACAAAAAGACATCAGTGCTCATTCTTAGCTCTGTAACACCAAATATACCAGGAATCCAGGAATTCAAAATTGAGCTTTAATTGTCACATCGAGCTGTGGTCTCATTGACTATTACAGTCACAGTAGTTTTCCAGCAAACATTAACATTGCTGATGCATGTAATAATAGTGTAGAAAAGGAGGAAGGTTCTATAAGCCTTTTATCTACATATTTGCTGGGCTCAGTATGTCTTGTCTTACTGTATACTTTTATTTTTATGGATGAGAATTATGTCGAAGCCATGAGTTTTATTATACCCAATAAATGAAGTTTCTGGGCTATCTCCCTGATGGCTACAAGGTGAAGTAAAAGAAGGCTGGTGCTTGGAAAACAGTTGAATGAGTTTGGCAGCTTACTTCCTGAGAGATGGCTTTGAAATAAAGAAATCACTGCCTCCGTCCTCACTATAAGACAGCCACCTTCATAAGGAAAAAAAAAGAGCACAATCTCACTACAGGGCAGGAAATGAAGAATAGGTTTTACTAGAAATGATTCAGGGATTTCTTTATGATAGCAGCATACAATTTCCCAACATAAAATCAGTTTAATTATCTGAGAATAAATAGGTGACTTTTTAACTCACCCAGAGTGTTCAAAGATTCTCTGAAAAAAAAAATGCCAAAGAAGTCTTAGCAAGACTGTGCAATCTATTCACCTTATTATGGAAATAATGAAACTGACACAATTAAGATTATTTGAAAATCTGGTTTTTTCAGATACTGGAAAATGCTGTTTAACGTGAACAATTTGATTATCTTGATAATGTTCAAGTTTTACTTAACATTTCAGATATCCATAAGCTTTTTGCTTTCTTTAAAATAATCCTTTTCTTGCAGTTTATACTATGAACATTAAGCCAGATGCTGTATTTGGGAAACAGAGAAATTGTAGTAGTGCTCAATCTTTTTACACTTTAATTGTCAAGTGAGCTAAGTTGATTTAAGAGTCATAAATTCTGCACATATTGAGTAGCACAAACATATTAATAATTTAATTTTTCACCTTTAATCTACACACCTTTCCGTGTTCTCATGTCTGCAAGAGTGCATTTGTAGTTTAGAAGTCCTGTCCCAGACATTTATGGACAAGCATTCTGCCTGATAGGATATCTAATATGTGGTCTGGCTTCTAGGCACCTTGCTAGAACCATGGACCTTACTGTTGAAATCAAGAAGTTTATGCCTTTATTACTAAGTGAGTGCTGTTAAAAGCTCGATATTTTAAAACCAGTGAATATTGTTAACGTAATTATCAAAGCTCCTTCACTTAGAAGAAAATAAACTCAGTGATTCAAGGGATCAGAGAGCCCTAAAAATTGAAATGTAATAAATGTGTTGAGTATTCACCTTTAAAATGGTTTCTAAAGAAAGATTTTAAAAATCAAAATAACATAAAATGTGCTAAGTTGAAAATTGTTCAGTACTGTGAACTTTCTGAAGAAATACTATTTTTATTATTGTTAAAAGAGGCTTAAATTCACCTGTCTTTTGGATTCTCCAAATAATATTCCTAGCAGATGAAGACAATAATTGGCCTCCATGTAAATCCTTTTAAGAAATACTAAGTATTGACCTGGACCACAACTTTTAAAAATAACCATATCCTTTATATGCCAGCATTTTACTAATTCGGAAGCCTGAGAACAAATAACTTCTTGATTTTTGGTGAAATGTTCACCCCCAGCCTGTCAACAGACTCCTCATGAGATAGTGTCCTTTTTACTCTCACTTCCAGCTCTGTCTTGTCTCAGTGTGGGACATCTTGCATGAACCAAAAGTTTCGAGTCCTGGAAGCTGTGAGTGTCAGGTGTGTTTAAGTATGATCCTGGGCATAGGAGTTTTTGTTTTTGTCTTTGTGCAGAGATAATGGTTTACATTAGATTGATTATATGCAGGCTGAGAAGTATATCTTGTGCAACAATTCTGAGGCGTGCTGAAAGATAAAAATCCCATTTGCTGCATTTTATATTGGTGGTCTTTGACGTGAGCAATGCAGGCTTGCAGAGTCCTTGTAAATCACAGATATAATGAGCCCCAGATAGCAGCTCACTTAACTGTTGAATGAAGTGTTTCTTTACTTCAGCATATTTGTTATCTAAAGTTATGATACAAGGTTGAAAGATGTCTTCCATTTATATCTTTGAATTCAGACTAGATAGCTAGATAGTTATGTGACATCCCTAACTTTACAGAGCAAGATGTTAAGAGACATTTAATTTATTTGCTTTTATTTAATTTTCATGCTGATCTCTCTGGAGGGCCATTAGTTCTAAAGATGAGCTGCTTTTCAACTTCTTACTCTCTCATTTTTGCCACCAGGCTCTGGGTAAAAAACAAAGGCAACCCCTTGCAGCTAATCAGCATAATTCTTTAACTGGGGACTGGGCTCTTGGATAGAAAAGCAATATAATTCCAGGAAGCAAGAACAAACCTAGGCCTGAGTGGAACATAAGCTTCACGAGAGAAAACATCTTTGTTTCTAATGTTTCAGTAATCCTAGATTTATAGGCAGCAGTTTATTTTATGCCTGATAAAGCTATTTCCATGTGTTTTATAATATGATGCATTTTGATATCTAGAAGATGAATGGCAATTTCAGTTTTATAAGTACAAAAACAGGCATGGAAGGATTAAAAGGACCTTGGTGTCAGAGTCACAAGCAGAGCTATTTTCTATTTGTGCCATAAACACATGTGCACATTACAGGCATACAATCACATGCATTCACACACTCATATGAAGGTACATACGCATATATATATATATATATATATATATATATATATATATATATGCCCATGCATGCATACATTCATACAGATACACAATAAACACACACTCACTGTGTATATACACACATACACAGTAGCAAGCATGAATAGCTAAAAGAAAACTTTCTATTACACTAGTTAGAAGAAAAATAATCTGGTTTATGAAAATCTTGTAACAATGCTGCTTAATTTTTTATTTTCAAGCATGATCAGTAATATCAACAAACTAAAAGAAGCCTTTTTTTGTACTGGAGATCTAACTCATGACCTCATGCTTGCCAGGCAGACGCTTGTGCCACTGAGCTAAACCTCTGGCCCCCAAAAGCCATTTATTTTACATGTAATAAACTATGCTTTATATCATATAATAAACAGTTACACTTGCAGAAATACTAAGGAAACTTATTTTAATGAAGACTTAAACACATTTTGAATAACCATTGAAAACACCCAAACACTTAGAAGCAACTTCTCAGGCAAGGACTTGGCTTATGTATACATTCAATAAACACTTAATCTTTTAAGAAAATCTATTGAAAAATATTCAAATTAAACATGACAGCCTGAATATATATATATATATATATATATATATATATATATGTTTATCTCTGTTTCTTCCTGAATGTCCTCTAAAATGAGAGTAAGAAAACTAAAACACAAATAATAAAAATTTATAAATTTAGGGACAAAGAAAATATTAGAGATAAAAGCAATGACAGAGACAAAAAATGGAAGAAGGAAATCTGAAGTAAGAGTGAAACTGGATCTATGGAGAGAAGAACCCAGATACCTGTATACTCATGGGAATGAAAGCCAAGACCTAAGCAGTGCCTGGCAAGGAGCTGGGTAAGAGGTCAGGAAGAAATTGAAAGTTCAGGGTACTCATGAAAGTAAAGTCAGGGCAGAAGGGAGAACAGCATGACTGCTTAAAAGTCCGTATGGGAAAATATTATATCTTCCAAGTCCTTTCTCTCATCCAGGAAGCTAAAGTTTATTCTCTCAAGAAGTCTCCCATATGGAAGACAGACATGTAAACAAGGAAAAGTCAGCAAGAGATTGGAAGTAACGGAGCAATCAGTGTGGAAAGCCAAGACAATTGTAAAACATTAATATTTGTAGATAAGATACTGTAGCTACAAAACAATAGAAATTTATGGGAAAATAATAAGGACCATTCAGGAAAGAATAAGTTCATTGACATTTAAAACATGTCAAAATAAAGGTTTAAGTAGGAGAGTTGCCAAGTGAAGTTGAGGAAATATCCAAAATTAAAACAAAAAGAGATGGAAGCTGGGGAGAAAAGATGACAGAATTAGAAATTTTGCTACAGGAGGGTTAGAAAACATAGGTCATTAAGATGGACCATTTGGCCTGATGTGTGGCTAATAGGAATTCCAGAAAGAACACAGAGAAAACTAAAGTAAATAACCAAAATAATACAAGAAAACTTTTCATATTAAAGGTTATGATCTCTAGGTTTAAAAGATAGATTTTTTTATTTCACTGTTTTTATTGTAAAATTAATACACACTCATGAAATTTAGAAAATACAAACAAGTCCTCCATCACCAATATTGTTTTTACTCAGATACAATTTTACTGTTTTGCAACATTTTGTGGTATGAATTTTCACTTTTTTTCTAACCACATACAGGTGTATGTGTATGTTTTCTAAAAACCTGGGTAATATTCTAGCTAATTATACCATGTACATCTTTACACTAATGATTTTACCATGTCATTTTGGAGCTGAATATGGCAGTGCATACTCATTATCCTGGCAATTTGGGAAGCTGAGACAAAGAATCATATGCTTAAGGCCAGTCTGGGCAATTTGGTGGCTTAGCAAGATCCTGGTTCAAAAACATGGCTGTAGCTCAGTATGAAGGTCCCGAGTTCAATCCCAGTATCACTAAGTAAATGATGATTAAAAGAGCCATATTTATGCATATCTTCATGAAATACTGGAGTAGTTATGTATTGAGAGATTCTAAAAACTGTTAGAGAGACAAAATAAAACAACTTGACAGAGAAAAATAAACATAAGTAAAAGATTACATAGACAGAAGAGGACATAGAATGGTATCAGACTTCATAAAAACCAAAAACAGAAAGTACTCTGTGATTAGGAAAAAAAAAGAGAAATGCTTTCAAATTTTGGGATTTAAAAGAAAGATAAGTTTTAGCCTATATTCTACATACAACCAAACTATTAAGTGAAAGTATTGAATAAAATTTCAAAGTTTAAAGAAATTTCTTTGTTAGACATTTTCTTAGAAGATTATAGTAAAGGAGTAATAAAACCTTACATAAAATTTGGTATTTCTAGGTTCTGCTCCAAGCGCTATATGCATAACTCATTTGATTGTTGCAGAATTTCTTGTGAAGCAAATGCTGCTATTATGAAATTGAAGCAAATGAGTTGTAATTCTTGCCCATGGTCATGTTGGAAAGAAAATGGGAAGATGGGATATGAACTCTAGCAGCCCTTGTTCCAGAATCAGTGTTGTCACTGTCCTGTTACTGTTCCACTTTCCCGGGCAAACACAGGGGAAGACAGCAGTGGATATCAAGGTAACTGCAGTATCCTAACTGGATCTGTCAGTTGAGCACAGTACATCTAATGGGAAAATGGAAAACTCAATAAGCAGAAGTTATGCAGTTATTTTGGAATGTGTAGAAAAGTTGTGTGTGTGTGAAGGGGAGAGGGTATCCTATATCGAGAGAAACTATAATCAAAATGTCAACTTTCAGAGCATAGAAAGGATAGATAATGTCTCAAGTTAAAAAATGAAATTAATTTGTCTCTTCTTAGCCCATAGGAAAAAGCCATGATAAATATGAATAAATAAATGAACATTCTATGTATTTCTCTTGCAGAATTTTCATTCATATTTTGTATAGCTCTACAGAAAAAAATGTCTTTATCTATCTCTGATGAGCTATGTATGTAGAAATGTTTATGGTAATTTTAAGTAAAAATAACAAATTTGCATCACAGCATGATACCATGATTCCATTTTTGAAAGAAATATATATATATATGCATGTATACATTTATAAATACACAGTATTTTATATGTAAAATAGAATGTCTGAAAATTCAATTCTAAGGTACTATCAGAAGAAAGTGAGACTTGGAAGAAGTTAATTTTTTTATGGAACTTGTTATTGTATTTTCTAGAATTTGGTATTGAATAGTTGTTATTTTCACAACTATTCAATACTTGAAATTTAAATTATCATCATTATATTTGATATTTTCTTTAATTTTTAAGGTTTGAAATTCTTACAATGGATATTCATGAAGCCTTGAGTTTAACAATGCTGAAGCCATCTATAAAAGTCTGTCACTCTTCAGACTAAAAGAGATTGCAGAAGGCAATCTGCTGCTGTTAGAGAGATTACTCACTTAAGGGCCCTGAAAGCTATGCGCTGAGGGGGAAGTGCTGGCGTTCTGGACACAGAAGGTGATAGTGTAGGAAGTTGCCTTATTGGCAGCCATCACAACAGCGCAACCTTAACACGCCCACTTTGCTCAGCTTCGTAGTCTTTAGATGTGACAATGCCAAGCAACCAAGGAGGGCAATAAAAACTGAATAAATCTCTTTGTCTCCTCATGCCAGTGTAGATGTGTAAATAGCTAAAAGTTAGCTTGCCTTTCTCCTTCCCCTCCAGAAAGTTTAGCAAAGATTCCAAGACACACATATTCTTTGTGTTATCTAAAATCTCGGGTGGGCTTTTTCACCTAAGAAGCATTTCATGGGAAAGGGAAAGACCAAGGCTTTAAACCTTTCAATTCCTACATTTGTTTTTTAATGTATTTATACCAAATTCCAGGTAAAGTTTCATTCAGTCCTTCCTTTCTCAAAAATTTGATGGAAGAAGAAAGGTAGAACCAAAGGGACTTGCCCCTCATTCACACCTCATGCTGGAATGGGATTTGGGGAGATTTTGTTTAGGCAGTGTCTCTGACTAGGCATATGGTTGGTTATGTACACACAGAGTGGGGAATTGAGAGCATCACTGATCCTTTAATGGGAAAAGTTTCAAGTAAGCATAGTTTTTCACTCTTGTTATGCCAAGAACTAGAATAATAAATAGAGATAGGCGGTAGACTCATACTTCAAATAATTTGTTGAAATTATGTTCACAAACTCAGCCTGTTTCTATTTGTGCAGTTGTTAACCATAAGGACAGTTGTAACCCTTGCTGGGCCTTGACAAGTGCCTTGCCAATCACTCTTCACATTATCCCAACCTTGTTGACTAAAATTAGTTCACACTGCTCAAGTGTCCAAACTATGATCGATTGTCTCAACTTTCAGGGCAGAACCTTAACTTTGATTGGCAAATCAAAATGGCAACTATCTGGTTGGGAGGGCAAAGGGTGCACTGTGTTTGTATCTTATGACATAAACAATACTGTAAAGAAAAGAACAGAGTAATCAGAATAAAAATAAACTGAAAAAAATACCACAGCAACCAAAAAGTTCATTGCTTAAGTATATGAATAAGATATTTAATAAAACAATTTTCTAAAATGTATGTACTAATAATTCTTCATGTATTGTTTAGGAGAAAATCCTTTAAAAGACATCAAAATTCATTATGTTCATGTCTTAAGCTTTTGTTATCAGTTTTTTTTTGGAAATAATCTAAGGTATGAGACATAAAAGACTAAATCTACCAACAACCAAGATTGATAGATGTGAAATCTTGCATAAATCATGTTCAGAATATATAATGTCAAGCACCTATGTGGAAGCTTGTGTTAATGGTCAGGTACAATATTTGTGTAGTAGGTGAAAAATAGTCAATACACTTAAGTATTTCTCAAAAATCAGAATTCTTTTTCTTTTCCCAGTTAAACCTAGCACCCTAATATCCTGTTCTTTACTTTTTGGCTTTTACATCGATTGTTAAAATTAATTTTCATCAAGGTGACAAGTGAACCATGTCTAAACCAACATTAGTTATGTCTTTTCTTGGCCTCCAGACAGTATCAGATGTACTTTATCGCCCCATCTTATTCGAAGCATTTTCCATGATATCCTTCTATGATATTTAATTGCTGGGTTTTCTCACAGTCCTTTCCTTTCATGATTTTTTTTTTTTGCTTTTCCTTCTTTTCCATAACTCTAACCTTGGACTGTCCTAGGAACTTAAACTCCAACTTCCCAGCCCATACCCAGCCCACACCTTTAATGAGTGACCACAAAATCTTGTGTTCAGGTTGATCCACCTCTTTGACTCTAGATTCATATGTCCATAAGCTCCCTAAAAACTCTAATTTTCTAATTTTCACTGCACTTAACATGGGCCATACAAAACTATTGATTCTTATTATTCTTCCCAAATTCATAGCCTCCAGGTCATCTCCATTTTAATAGTTTAGCTAGGAGATATGGATGACCAGCTGTATTAAATCTCTTTGTCCCCTCATGCCAGTGTAGATGTGTAATTTTCCATATAATTTTCAGGCTGAAAAATGTAGCAGTAACCCTTATCTCGCTTTCATTTCTTGCATTCAATCACCAATCCCTTAACCGGTTCTCTTGGTACTCCTTCTAATACACAGCCTGATTGTGACCACTTCATAACCCTCTTTACTGCTACCACTTTAGTCTAAATTATTCTCAGCTCTCAGCATGACATCCTGGTATCTAGTCTTGTCATCTCCATTTTAGCCATCTACTGTGCATTCTTTAATAGAGGCAGAGTGAACGCTGGGAACATAAACCAGACCTTGGTATTTCCCTAGCTAAGATTATCCAATGCCTTCTGTCTATAACAGAATAAAATTCATCTTCTTTGAGGTGGTTTAAAAGAGCCTTTGTATGTCATCTGACCTCCTCCTCCCCTTGTGCCAGTTATATCAGCCTCCTTTTGGCTCCTCAAACACATCAGACTTTTTCTGACTTAGAAACTTGCACTTGCAATTCCTCTTCCTCAGTAAACTTTTCTCCCTAACACCTGAGTCCCTATGGACCCACAGGACCATTAGGAGAGTTAAGTAATTTAATACAGCTGGTCATTCATATCTCCTAGCTAAGCACCTGTGGATTCAACCAACCACAGATTAAACATTAAATTAGACCTAAGAAGATTGAATCTGTGCTAAACACGTGGATTTTGTTGCACCTGCCTAACAATACAATAAAACAACTGTTTACATTGTATTAGGCATTATACACAATCTAAAAATGATTTGAAGTATACAAAAGTATGTGTACAGATTATATGTAAATATATGCCATTTTTTATAAAGCTCTCAAGTATTTGTCCATCTTGGTATCCAGATCCTGGAACAAATTGCCTTTGGCTATGGAGGATGACTGTACATGAAAAGCAAATAGAATTGAACTGGCATGTATGTGTAGTTCTTATTGTTTTGTCCATTGTTCTTTCAAGTGTCAGCCGAAATACTATCTCAGAATGCCACAGTGAAAACAGCCCCAGTTGCCTGGTGCACAGGTTCTCTCTGTCATATTACTCAGTTTAATTTCTTCATCTCTAAAGTGGACTATCAAAATGATTTCTTATGTATGTGACCTGTCTCTGTCAATCAGAAGGTAAGCTCCATGAGGACAGGGAGCTGTCAGTCTCCTACAATGTTGTATTGTCAGTGCCTACCACGTTACTTAACAGGTACTACATAATAAATGATTGCTAAGAAGAAAAATTCATTGGGATCGATGGAACAAATCTGCCTTACATTAAAAGGTAAGATTTTGTTACTGTTCAGTAAGTTAAACCCACTTTCACAATGTTTTTGATTTAGAGGGGAGCACACCACAGGGCTAGAGGCAGCAATATTGGCAAGATGCTCAGATGCTGCTCACCAAAATTGCCAGATGTGTGAATGCAGAGGGTAACAAAACCCAACTGTGGGAGGGTAACTTGAAAAAGAAGCTCATTAGATGAAATCCCATTATAGAGGTGTTTATAATAAGAAGCAGGGCTGCTTCTGGTTCCCCGCACTGCTTGCAGCCCAGCCCAGCAAACATGCCAGCTCAGGAAAAGTTCATATCCCTTTGAGGAAAGAAACTAAATGCAGCAACTGCTGCTGAGCTGCTAGAAGGCTCCCAACATATCAGCCACTACCCAGTGTCCATCTGTCCTGACCCTCCTTTTACTAGAGGAAAAAGTCCAGCACCCATGCAGCAAGATGTTCAGCATATACATGACACACCTTAATTTTTTAATGTCTCTTATTCCTCTTTCCCCATACTATATCTCTTGATCTCCTTCCTATTTGTAAAAGATCTATTTTTTTAATCAATTTTTAAATTTTGTTCTTTATACTTTGGATTTTTCATATGAGTGAAACCATATATTATATAACCTGGTGTGACTGGTAATGTTATTACATTTAACATTATGGTCTCAAATTATATCCATTTCCCTACCAGTGATTCAAACTTATCCTTCTTTATAGCATACTAGTATTCTACAATATTTTCTTTATCTATTTATCTTAGATATTATCTTATTGCTGAGACAAAATACCTTTTGACAACAAGTTAAGGGAGGAAAGGTTTATTATTTGTAGAAATTTCAGTCTGTAGTTGGTGGGCTCCAAGGCAGAGTGGCACAGCAGAGGAGGAACTCAAGGCAAGGTAGGCAGGAAGTGAGGCAGCTGGAGGATACATATCATTCCAAACCATCGACCCACTTCTTCTCATCGGACTTCACCTCCCAACATCACATCCACCTATAAACCCATTAATGGACTAATCCAACATCATACTCATGATCCAGTCACCACCCAGAAACTGCACCTATGAGTGCATGAGGCTTTGGTGCAACCTGTAGATACAAAGCATAACACCATTCATCTGATGATAGATTTAGCTATTAAGAATTATGCTGCTGTAACATGAATATGCATGCATCATTGTAATATATCATCTTTAATTCTTTTTTTTATTTTGAAAAGAATAACAGACAACACTGCAATCCAGACGATCATAAGAAACTATTTTGAAAACTTATATTTATAGCCAGATGTGGTGGTGCATGCCTGCAATCCCAGCACTCAGGAGGCTGAGGCAAAAAAGATCACCATGAGTTTGAGGCCAGCTTGAGCTACATACTGAGATCTATCTCAAAAAAAAAAAGAAAGAAAGAAACAATACTTATATTTCTAAAAACTGAACAGTCTAGAAGAAATAGATAGATTCCTACACACATATGACTTACTAAAATTGAATCAAGAAGCCATAAAAAACTTGAATAGACTAAAAATAGGTAATGAAATTGAGGCAGTAATATAAACTCTATCAACTAAGAAAACTCAGGTTGTGATGGATTCACCACTGAATTTTACCAGGAGTTCATACAGAAAAGAACTACCACCAAGACCTCTCAAACTCTTCAGTTGAAATTGAAAAGGAAAGAGCATTGCTGAACTCATTCATTGAAACAAATGTTACTCTGATATCAAACCAGACAAAAACTCAGCTAGAAAGAACCATAGGCTAATTTTCTTAGTAAATATAGTTACAAAAATCCTCAATACAAGACTTGCAAGCAGAATGCAAAAAATCATTACAAAGATTATGCAGCAAAGGAAAGTCACCTTCATCCCTGAGATACAAGGATGGTATAGCATACATAAAGCAACAAATGTAATATAAAAGTTTAACAGAAGCAAAGATAAAACTCATGTGATCATCTCAGTAGATGGAGAAAAAGCCTTTGATAAAACCAAACACCATTCTTGATAAAAAAATAACTTGATGAAAACAGATATTGAAAAAACTTAAGTGATAAAAGCTCAAGTAATAACATCCACTTATGGCAAGCTCACTGCCAAAATTTTACTTAATGGTAAAAAGCTGAAGTCACTGCCTCTAAAATCAAGACAATGACAAGGGTGTTCAATATCAATAGTCCAGTTCAATTTACTTCTTAAAACTAGTCAGAGAAATCAGGCAGGAAAAAGAAATAAAAAGAAAGTAAATAGGAAGAAAAATATAAAACCATCTTTATCTTCAAATGATATGATCCTTTATATAGAAGACCCAGAAAACACAAAGAACTTAGAAACAAATTCATCAGAGTGGCAGAAATCAATACATAAAAAGCAACAGTCTTTCTACACACCAATAATGGGCCAACCAAGAAAGAAATAAGGAAAGCAATCCCATTTATCTAGTCCCCCCAAAAACTGAATATCTAGGAGTCGACCTAACCAAAGAGGTGAAAAGTTTCTATAATAAAACCCGTATTATTTTGATCATAGAGATAGATAAGAATGTTAAAATACAAAAGACATCCCCTATTCCTGGATAAGAGGAAATATATTGTAAAATGTTACCAAAAATGATACAGAAATTTAATATATTTCCAATCAAAATATCATCATAATTTGTCACAGCTCTAGAAAAAAAAATGATGTAACCAGAAGAGACTCAGAACAGCCAAAATACCCAGAGAAGAAAGAGAAACACTAGAAGCAATACAATCTTGGACTTCCAGTATCACCACAAAGCTACAGTAATAAAAATATCATGATAGTGAGACAAAAATAGACATGTAAACAAATGGAAAACACAGAAACAGCTCCATCCACCTTTAACCATCTAATCTTTAATGAAGTATTTAAAAATAAATGCTAAAGAAAGGATGATGCTGGGATAACTGCATATAGAAGATATGGGTATCTGCATATAGAAGAACAAATCTAGAATCATATCTTTCAATTTGTTTTAAAATCAAATCAAAATGAATTGGAGATATAGATTAAAAACAGAAACATTGACTATACTGGAAGATAAAATAGATAAAACACATGAAAACACAGGTATAGGAAAGGATTTCCTGGACAGAACCCAAGCTGCACAAGAAATAATTCTAAGAATCAATAAATGGGATTATTTCAAACTTAAAGTTTCTGAACAGCAAAGTAAACAACCAACAGAGTGAATAGACAAGTTACAAGTTACAATTGCCAGTTATTGCTCTAATGTAGGACCAGTGTGTAGGACAAGAAGGAATTCAAAAAATTAGACCTCCAAAACTGAAAGACACAACCAAAAAACATGGGCAAGTACTGTATAGACATTTCTCAAAAGAAAAAGTATAAATGACCTATAAGTACATTTAAAAAATGATAAGCATCATTGGCCACTGAAGTAATACAAATCAAAAGAATACTGAGATTCCATTTTACTCCAGTAAGAATAGCTGTCATCAATAATCAATAAACCAACAAATGTTGACAAGGATATGAAGAACAAAGGAACATTTCTACACTGATAGTGTGAACATAAATTAGGACAACTACTATGGAAGTACAATCATACAACTGTATGGAGATTTGTCAAAAAAGTAAAAATGGAAATTCCATTTGACCTATTTACATCTCTCTGGGATATCTTCCCAAAACAGTTAATGTCACCATATTACAATGACATATGCATTCAAGTGTTTACAGATGTGCAATTCACACTAGCTAAATCACAGAAATGGCCTATATTCCCATCGGCAAATGAATAAAAGTGTGATATAAATACACAATGAAGTATTACTCAACCATAAAGAAGGATGAATTTGAGTCATTTATGGATGGATAGATATGGAGACTATAACGCTAAGTTAAATAAATCAGACACAGAAAGTTAAACATTGCATTTGGTTCTTGCCTCAATTACTTTCTCTTGTTTTGGGGACAATACACCCAACACCCAAAATTAAAGAAGGAAAAGTTTATTTAGCTCATTGTTTGTGGAGAGTTCAGTCCATAATCAGCTGGTTCCAAGGCAGAGTGGCATGGCACTGGGGCAACACTGCAAGACAAGAGCAAGCAAAGAGTAGCCAGAGCAAAATGGGAGGAGAACAAGCCTCTTCTCCTCCCTTATATTGTAAACAGGCCACCCCCACCCAGGATGTAGCACTCACACACCACTGTGCCTGCCTCTTGCACAGAGGATATTTACAATGTAAGGATCCTGGCTCCCTGCTGAGTCCCTTAGTTAAACATCTAAATTCAAGTTGACACAGTGTATTAACTGTAACAGTTCTTATATAAGAAAATAGAAATAACGTGCAAAATAAAGCAGGGATGGCAGGAAAAATGGAAGTAAAATTTGGAAGATGGAAAAAGGGATCTAGAGATAAGATAGAGGAGACAGAGGGGAAGAAGGGGAGGAATATATATATATATATATATATATATGCACACACATTTACCCAAAACAAATGTTTGTATCACATATATATTAATTTTCAAAATCTAAAATAAAATGAAATTATGATGTGAAGTTAAATCTTTTAGCCCCATTCTTGAACCATTGCTCCATGTGAACTTTTTCTAGTATCATAAGATTTGCTTCTCTCTTCCATGGAAGTATTTCCCTTTTATATTTTCTAAAGAAAAATTTCAGGACTTAAACACATATTGCTCAACAAGTAATGATACTATTATTTGGAACAATGCTGTAATCTCTATATTTTGGCATTACTACCCACAAAACTTATGCCATTTATAGGTAAAAATGTGGGGAAGTGTGGATCTTCATTCCGAAGGCAGTGTCACCTTTCAAAGTCTTGTTTCATCCCATTCCGTGGCTCACACCAGGATGAAATCTTGCACTTCTAGACAGCATCTCCTAAACTGATAGTCAACAATGCTACAGAGATGGCAGAGAATACAGTAACAGTTGAGAGAGGGCTCAGATAAACACATGCTCCTAAAATCTGCAATAGAATGAATATCTGAGAGCTACTCTATGGTCTATGTGAAAGAAACACTGTTTAATATTTTATGCTGCTATATTGTATCTGTTGAATAATTTTCTATAGTGTTTGTCAAGCATATCAACTTTAAATTTGTTCATGAAACAATTATTAAGGAAAATCCTGGTAGTAAAACTTTAGGAAGATGATTTCACTTACTTACCAGAGACACTGCAGGATAAAGTCTACCTGGTCCCATTTGTGACTTCTATTTTTCATCAGGTTTATAGTATAGAGAAGAGGCTATTATTTCTCTCTGTTGTTATATCTTATTCAAGCTGAAATTCTTCCAAGTGGCTCCCACCCTACCCAGGTATTCTGATTTTCTCTTTAATGCATTTCATTTTCTCTAGGATCTGATTGGAAAATGATGCACATGAAAAGGATTTCACCACCTCTTCCTAGATTCCAGAGTTCTGACTCACTTCAGAGAACTGATGTCTGCATTACCTAGAACAGGCCCACAAAACTTTAGATAAGAAGGCTACATAAATTGGGGCTAGTAAAGCTTTACTATTAAAGGTACTTGAGCTGGGCATAAAATTATTTCATAGGCAGCCAAAGATATGCCCTTTCCAGATTAAAAGTTTTAATTTCCAGTGGAAGTACCTTATATTTGTCTTTTTCTTTGAAGTCTTACAGTACAAGAAATTCAAAAGCAAAAAATATCGGTAATGCTTTTTAGCTAAGTATCAAAATACCTCCATTTAAGAAGCATTATTTGTGGATTAGGGAAGTGTAAATGGAGAACAAGAATGTCACACACTGACAGCATTAACAACCCAACCTTATCTTAAATGTTTTGTTTGAACTACACAATGTGAGTTTATTTGGCCTAAACTTGCTGGCAACATTCTAAAATCCAAAGACTTCACATAAAATCAAAATTTCCAATTGCTTTTAGAAACCCACAGATTTACAGTACTGAGCCCCACTTCCTTCTGACAGCATTTTTCTAAGCAGGCAGTAATGGCAAAAAGGGATTTACAGAGAGAGAGGTGAGCAGGAAAGAGAAAGAAATTTTAAAAAAGAAACAATCTATATCATGTCTATTTACCTGCTCCTCAGGATGAAAGTTTCATGTACTGCAAACAAAGTCTAAGGAAAAAATAAAGAAAAGAATTTAACTAGACAATTCAATGAAAGAAGGAGGAGGAAGACAGAGGAAGGAGGAGGAGAAAGTGGGAGGAGGAGGAGGAGGAGGAGGAGGAGGAGGAGGAGGAGAGAGGAGGAGTAAGAAGCAGCCCATGTTCTACATGCTCCTCCTCATCTCCTGTTTTACTTTTCCTGACAAGCCTCTAAGATATTTTGATAAATATTTTGAGATAAGATGAGAAAATCAAGGGTTACTTGGTAGGGAAATAAGAAGGGCAAGTTCAGCTCCAGTAGTTGATGGATTTAAGAGTAGGAAGGAGGGACAGATTTAGCCCCAGTATTTGGGTATAAGGGAATCCAGGAAGAGGAACTGCTCAGCCTCAGAAGCTGGTGGGTACAGAGAAAAAGGTGAGCAGAGGCAGATGGGTTTCAAAAGCTGACAATTGCAGGTGTAACTAACTGCGTTAGGGAGCAAGGGAGAAGGAAAAGGTTTGGAAGGTAAGATGACTGGTTCCATTTTCAACATGCTGAGATAGTCTATTATTAAATTAATCTACTGGTATTATTAAAGGAAAAATCTGTTCTTGTAAATTGTTAAAAACAGATACTCTCCATTAAAACCAACCTGCTAATTCTATTTCACTCTGCCAAAAAAAGTCTTTGATCCAAAACATATAAATGTGCATAAGTAGACGTCATTTTTATCAAATTTACATTTGAAGTGTCATAAGGAATTTTTATTCTTCCTGTCATTATGTAAAGGAAACTATTGCCAAAATTACAGGCAAAGGAAATTAGCTTTTCTATTAATGTCATGGGACATGAAACATTTTTACTCAGATGGAATGAAGGATTGGAAGATTTTCTAAAAACTAAAAATAATACATTTAATCTTGCTAGAAGGGCGTATAAAGATATTAACAGTCTTACTTTTTTCCCCTAATGAAGAAATGTCAAGATAAATGAATTTCAGCCCTTACATTAGAAACAGATTGTTTATTCATAGGTTTACATTACAGATTTTCCTTGATGCAGTTTCCTCCTCTTTACTCATAGTATTTAGGATCTAGCTCTAGCCATACCTGGCTTACTCAGATATCAGTAATTCATTCAATACATGTCCTCTTCATTCTCTAAGCCCATCTTTATTTTTAGTTTCTGTAACTAAGGGTTGAGTGCTCCCACATTTTCCCAAAGATTTTTGCCTCCTTTTACTTCTCTAACAACACAGTAAGTTCATAGAATAAAGTCAACAAAGCTATGTTTTCTTTAGGATCCCCAGAAGGCTGAGCATGCCTTACCTGTTTGAGAAGCATTTGCATCTGGTTGAAAGATAAGATCAAGAAATAACACAGCACAGGTTCAAGATCCTGATTCAGGCTCCTTTACCTGGGTACATGACATAGGCTTTCATCCCTCTTTACCCCAGTCTCAGGTGAGATAAGAGCATCCATATCATAGGATCCTTGTGATGATAACAATTAATTAACAAAAGGAATTCACTTAGTGCTAGGCATACAGTAATTTATCAATAATATTAGCTATTGTATAGCTGTATTAGCATAATTCTAGGCTATCATGTAAATTGTCTGACTTTAGCTAAAGCATTGCATCTTCCTATGGCTCTGTTGTTTCTTCTGGAAGTAGGGATATTGGTAGTGCCTGCTGGACCAGGCTTTTCCATAATTATGTGGAATTATGTATGTAAAATGCTCTTTGAGTAATGTGTGGCACATACTAGGTGCTCAGAATATTAGCTTTTACAATTATCACTGTCATTTTTTTTATTAATATCAAAACAAATGATCAGTTGGCTAGTTGGTGGGGAGGAGTATGCTGGGCTGGAGAAAAACCAATCAAAGAATTGGCTAGGGATTTAGCTAAGTTGCATAAGCGCCTGCTTGGCAAGTGCAAGGTTGTTAGTTTGATCCCTGGTTCCACAGAAAAAATAAAAATAAAAAAGTTAATTAAAAACCAATCAAAGCTTGTGACATCAGGTAAAAATGACTCCAACTATGTTCTCATATCTTTTTTCCAAGGAAGAACCATTACTTTCTGCAGTAAATGAAAAACTGGTCCCGAGTGAGCAATTGAATTCAGCAAAGTGGTAAAAGTTCAGTGATTTACTGTCCCCTCATCAGTAATCGTTTGCACAAAGACAAGACTGAGAATTATCACTGCCATATATAGGGAGAAGACTTACTAAGCAAATTAGTAGTATGGACAATAGTTCTTAGATGCCTAATTTTTAAAATAAATTTGTTTTTGGATAAATATTTGTAAATGTTTACCTATGAAGTAGCAATTAATATTCTAATTCCAAGCTACCATTCTCTCAACTTCTAAATAATAATTTAGAAATATATTTACAGGGGCTGGGGATTTAGCTGAGGAGCATAAGTGCCTGACTTGCAAGCATGAGGTCGTGAGTTCGATCTGGTACCAATAAAAAAAAAGAAAGAAAGAAATATATTTACAACCTAGTCATAGTGACCATGCATCTGGAAATTAATAAAATGTACTTTATTTTAGTAAACATGTACACAGTAGAAATAATTGCAATTATATTAATTTAATTCAATGAAATACTACTGAACAACTTTGTATCAAATTCTTTCCAAATATTATCTCATTGATTCTAACAGTATCCTTGCCAGTATATTTTATTATCCTAGGGTTAATAAAATGTTAATAGAATTTAAGTGATTTGCTTTGGTCATCAGATAGTGCAGTTGACCTACAATCTGAACTGAAGCTCTCTACTGTAAGATTATGATCTGTTTCTATATTATTTAGAAAATATTTGATAAAAAGTCCTGACTTCAAATTTGTATGAATCAAACTTACTAAACACATTGTCATTAATCCCTCTGAAAGTGCCCTCGATCAGTTGAAACACACCTATCCCATCATCCCATGCCACTTTCTGAAGCAGTTTTTGAAGTCCTTTTTTGTATTCCTAGTTGCCTTCTTAGGGCTGCCTTGATATCTTGAATCAATTCAAAATGTTTACCTTTCATGGTCCTTTTGAATTTTGGGAAGAGCCAGAATTGGTATGGTGCCAGATCCTGTGAATAAGGTGGATGAGGACACACTGTAACAGTTTTACAAGCTTGACTTTCTGTTCCGTGGCACTTGGCAGCACTATTCATTTTTTATCCCACCTTGTAAAGACACGTGAAAGAAGACAGGTATAGCTGCTTCAGAACAAGGCATGAAGGATGGGGTAAGTGTATCTGAAGTAAGGTGGTGGTCCTGTGAGAGGGTTTAATAATGAAGTGTCTTTTAAGTTTTTATTTAAACACTTACTATATATTTTGATCACATTTTGTAAATTTAATCTCCCACCTTGTTTAGTATATTTGACCATGATTTCTGTCTGTTTCAAAAATTTAAGTGTATATTCATAGAGCAATAATTATCCTCTGTACCATACATTTATGGAATGGATTACATGCCCATAGGATGTGCCTAAAAATATAATGCTGAGGAGAAAAAAGCCAAGTATAAGTAGAAGGAATAGATATTCCACTAACCTTACATTATAGAATAGGCAAAACCAATGTGTAGTGCATAAATCAGATTAGAGGTTTTTGGGGCCAGGATGAGAGAAGAATTGGTTGGAGAGGGCTATGACAGGACTTTCTGGGGTGAAAGAAATATTCTCTACATTAGTTATGGCTGTGATTACACAGATATATGCATTTGTCAGAGTTTCTCAAATAGTAAATTAGAATGTGGAAAAATGTCAAACAAAATAGGAAAAGGACTTTACACACACAAAATAACAGACAAATTCTAAATCATACCAATGCAATAAATGCCAATGTTCAATATCAATCCCTACCAAAAAAACTTAGTTCTTTTAATAACAAGAAGGTAGAATTCAGGACAGTAAACATCATAAGTTATAACATAAGATATTATGTATTAAGGAAAGTCACTAATACAAAATATGTGAAAGACAGCATATATATATATATATATATATATATGCATTTAAGAAGCAAAACAATAGAAATTAACTAATTAATTATATAAAGATCCATAATTTAACACATTCATCTCAAAATCTCATAAATCAAGCTAGCAACGAATAAGGATCAGAGAGGGCCAGAATGTAGCACAGTGGCACAGCACCTGCCTGGCAAATGTGAGGTCATGAGTTTGATGCATAGTACCAAAAAATAAAATCTGTGTAATATTATAAATTTAAAGTTAATAAGCAGAAAAACATTTTTTAGAATACAATGTTCAAAAATTAGAATAAGCAAATGTGAACCCTGAATAAATTATACAGAATTAAGTTCATACAAAATATATTATCTGACACTATTGCCCTAAAGTCAGAAATCAATAATAAAATAATAACTGAAATAATTTCATGTGTCCAGAAGCTTAAGAAAATACACATTAAATCTTTCATTAAAAAGGACGTTGTGAGGAAAATATAAAGAACTGAAAGATAAAAGAGCACAACATATCAAGACCTGTGAGAAACAGAAGAAAATATAAGCATTCAAATGCTTCTGTCATAATGAGAAAGACTATAAATAATATGGTCATACTTTGGTATAGGAGCTAGTACAAAGAGCAATAGAGAAAACCATCCCCCAAAAACTACTCCAACAAAAAGGGAAGGACATAAAAAGGAAAGGAAACTAATAAATGCAATAGGAAGCAACATCAAAAGATGAAGAAAACAAAAGCTGGTCCTTAAGAGATATTAATATAAGCTTCTGGTAAGACTGACAAATATCTCAATAGGAAAAAAAGTCATGAATAAACTAGTGCATAACAAAGAGAGAATAAACTATAGAGATTTTTAAATCTTAAAAATTGTATGTATATACTACTAAATGGGAAAGCCCACAAACAAACACATTTCTAAAATATATATATATATATATATATATAATGTCTTAACTGGCAGAAGAAATTTAAAAAGTAAATAGAACAATAATCTCTACAGAAATGAATGATAAAAGAATTTTCTCTCCCTATTTTCAAGAAAACTGTAAGGCCAGCGAGTAAAAAATGAGTTATATCAAATCTTTAAGACATAAGAAATTTTTACATTATACAAATTATTGTGAAAAAGATGGTAAGAAGGAAATGTTTGCTAATCTTATGAAACTTGTATGAAGCTGCAATATTAATTTACATTACAAAACAAGATAACAGCAAATCAAGAGGATAAAATGGGTTGTTTAATTGGTGGACTTAAGGGTAAGAATTCAAAATGAAATATTAAGTAAGAGGAAAATGGAGGGAATGCCCACATCATAAAAGCAGAGTAAGGCAAGTAACTAATGATGCAACTCAAATTCCTACAAAAACAAGAATTCAAGCCCAAAGCTAGTACAAGGAATGAAATTATAAATAACAGAAGAGAAATGAATAAAATTCGTATTAAAAACTACAAAGAATTAATGAATTAAAAAGTTGATTCTTCAAAAGAATAAACAAAATAGACAAATTCTTAGCCAGTCTTTAGAAAAAAAAAAGACTCAAATCAATCCAATTAAAAGTGAAAAAGGTAAAATCATAGTGGACACTGTTGAGATTAAAAGCTGATTAACAACTACTTTGCAAACACGCACATCAATAAATTAGAGAATTTAGAAGAAATGGAGAGAATCCTAGATGCACAAGAATTACCAAAAATGAATCAACAAGATTTAAAAGCCCTGAATAATCCAAAAACAAGCAATTAAATCAATATCAGGCAATTAAAGTCAACAAGTAAAACCTATCAACTAAGAAAAGCCCAGATCAAGATAGATTCAGTGCTGAGTTTTCAAAATTTTTAGGGAACATCCAACACTAATACACCACGCATTCTTTAAAGAAATCAAAAGAAAAGTACTACTCTCAAAGTCATTCCTGGAAGCCACCATTTCCTGATCCCAAAACCAGACAAGGATTCAATCAAAAAAGAACTATAGACCAATGTCTTTAAAGAATTCAGATTCAAGGATCCTCAAGAAAATCCTGACAAACAAAATGCAGTGAATCATCAAAAAGATTATACATCATGACCAAGCCGACTTAATCTCAGGTATACAAGGATGATTTGACACACACAAATCAATCAATTTAACACATTGCATAACAAATAGTTATATAAAGATTATATCTGTCTTACAAAAACCATTTGTAACAAACTTACTGCCAATGTCATAGTAAATGAAGAAAAACTGAAAATTTTCCCTTCAAATCAAGAACAAGACATAATGTACACTATCATGCTGTTTAACCTGGTACCAAAACATTAGCAAAAGCAATTAGCCAAGAAAAACAAAGGAATGTGCATACGAAAGGAAGAAGTCAAATTATCATTTGGAAATGAAATGACCTCTGCCTAGGAGACCTGAAAATCTCCAAAAAACTCTTGTGTTAATAACCAAATTCAGTAATCCAACAGGATACTAAACCAACACATGAAAATCAGTAACATTCCTGTACAATAATAATGAACCTATAAGAAAAAAATTAGGAAAAAATCCTTTACAATTACACCAAGAAAAATTTAATACTTAGGAATTAAGTAAGAAAGAGAAAGACTTCTGTAACAAAACCTATAATGCTCTGAAAATAAAGAATTAAAGAAGACATCAGAAAGGTATCCTCGTTCTGGATAGACACAACCAACAAAAGCACTATTGCCTTACTTCCAATACTGGTACACAAATTTAATGCCCAATCAAAGCATTTTTCACAAAACTAGAGAAAATAATCCTAAAATCCATATGGAAACAGAAGGGCCTCAGAATAACAAAAGCAATTCGGGTAACAAAATTAAATTAGGAGGCATTCCAGACTTGAATATGTATTACAAACCTACAGTTATAAGAACAACATGATGCACAAAAATAGGCATGAGGACCACTGAAACAGAATAGAAGGTGCAGAAGTAACTCCCAAAGACATTCAACTATTTCATTTTTGACAAAGGGGCTAAAAAACATACATTATAGGAAAGATAGTGACTTTAATAAAGGGTTTTTGGAAACTGGTACATAAACAATCAAATCTAGGCTCATATCTCTTACTATGTAATAAATTGAAATCAAAACTGATCATAGAATTCTTAAAACTGAAACACTTAACCTGCCAGAAGATAAGATAGGTAAAATGTTGAAGTCATAACCATAGGCAAAGAATTTTTTACTGGAACTCCTATTGCACAAGAAGTAGCTGAATATCAACAACTGAAATCATATGAAATTAATTTGCTTCTGCACAGCTACAGTAACAACCAAGAGTGAAAAGATAAGCTAACTGAAGAAAAAATTTGCCAGCTAATACTCAGAGAACTAATATGCAGAATATGTAAAGAACTAAAAAAAAAATTAGATCTCTCAAAAAATTCAATAAAAAATGGGCATCTCAAATGAACAGACACTTCTCAGATGAAGTACAACCAACAAATAAATATATGAAAAAATGTTTGCCGTCACTGGCCATTCAAGAAATGCAAACTAAAACAATACTGAGATTCTGTTTTACACTGGAAAGAATGACCATCTCCATGAAATCAAATAATAACAAATACTGGGGAGGCTGCAGAGGAAAAGGAACTTTTCTACATTGTTGGCAGGAAAATAAATTAATACAGCTATTGTGGAAATCAGTATGATTCCTCAAAAACTAAAATTAGAAATTTTACTCTAGACCATACTCATAAGTGAAATAAATCAGACTTGCATGTGTAAACATTGTATTGTCTCCTTGGTGTGAGAAGCCAAAAGAAATTTTATATATATACATAATTATATATATATATATATATATAAAATAGTTAAGATAGTTATATATCATACATATAGTATATATAGTGTGTGCATATATATAGAATGTATATATTTTTATATATATATAACAGTTAAGGTAGTTATTCTATTAGTTTCTCTGAGTTCATTGAAAAGAAGGGTTTGTGCTAATATTGTTCAGACAATTAAATGCAGGCATGTTGTACTATGTGACTAATTTAAAGACAATAATATGCGATATATTATTATATTGGTATGCTCTAATTACGTTTTGAAATTTTGGGTTCTCTTTAAAATAAAAAAGAGGGATTTAGTTCAGCGGTATAAGTGCCTGCCTGGTAAGCATGAGGTCATGAGTTCTATCCCTGGTACAAAAGAAGAAGAAGGAGAAGGAGAAGGAGAAGGAGAAGGAGAAGGAGAAGGAGAAGGAGAAGGAGAAGGAGAAGGAGAAGGAGAAGGAGAAGGAGAAGAAAAATTCCACTCAACTCAGCTATTCCCCTTCTAAGTAGCTTCTCAAAAGAGTTAAACACATTATATTACAGTGATACATGCGTGTCCATGTTTATAGTAGCACAATTCATAGTAGCTAAATCTTGGAAGCAACCTGTATGTCCATCAACAGATGAATGGATAAAGAAAATGTATTTACACACAATGCAATACAACTCTACCATAAAGAAGGATAAACTTGAGTCATTTGTACAAAACAGGTATATATTGAAAACACAGTGTTGACTGAAATAAATGAGATATACAAGGTTAAGCACTGAGGGGTTTTTCTTATATGAGATACCCAAGTCATAATAAAAAGATAGCAAAAAAAAGATAGATAATAGCAAGTAGTGACATAAATCTTTCTCAAATGGGAAAGGGACGAAGAAATGGAAAGGGAATGAAAAAAGGAATTAAGATGTGTTATATACATCTACCAACTCCACGCAAAGAGTGTAAACATGATGTACTATAAACATGTACTAATAAAAACATAAAAATAACTAAATTAAGGTAACTAAATCTACTAAGATATTAAAAAGAACTCCAAGAACCCAAGAAAAATATATCAATATATCTGGCACAAGAAAAAACTAGAAAATTATATAATTATTTTAAAAGAAAAAAACAATAAAATTTAGCATACATTTATAGATTTTTTGAACAACTTTCAAAAATAGAAAGAAAAGCACATGTTTTTATTATGACAAATCAATCTATCCAAATCACTAAATCAAACAACATGAGTAACAAGAGTGTTTTAATAATATTGTCACTAAAAAAGATAAAGATATACGTTATTTAGTACAAAACATAAAAACAATAAAAGCCCTAGTAAGTACACAAAAGAAAAAATAAATATCATTTCTTCTGTATTCTCTGACAAACAACCTAGGCGCACAATAGAGATAGCAATAATGGTCTGAGCATTTTGAAATATGAAAAGTAACCCCTGACTTTTACCACATAAACCTAATTTGGACTATAAAATCAACTTCTCCATTTGACAAACTGCAATTGACTAAGCTGGGGCAGCACTCAGCCTCCACACACAGGCTGGGCTTATGGAGCGGGCTGCTGTGACAATGCACCAAATTGTGTGTGGCACATGTACATAAATAAAAGTGAAACACATGCATGTTAATGAGCTGGTAAAGAGTAGTAGAATGGATTAAAGAGTCTTAGTGTTATTTCAGGTAGTTGGCCTAGGGAAGACCACATCATCTCTTTACCTGTAGATTCACCTTTAAAATCAACATAAATATACACAATCACATTTCTTCCACCACCAGATCCTTAAAGACATCATGGAATTTCATGATATTTATTATTTAATTGTTACAGCATTTATGAGAGTTTCATATAAATGATCTAATTTTAGTCTTTAAAATTTTGCTAACAGTGAGGTTAATATTATTATTCTCATTTTTCCATTTTTTTCCTTTGCATTAAAGTCCCATGGCAGCTTTCTTATACAGAAATGCATTCCCAGAATTTAATGTACTACCTTAATGGACACAAATAAAACTTTAAAACACCTTGACTTGTTCAAAAGGGGAGCTAAGAAAAGAATTTCTTTTACTTTGTATATTATAGTATAGAATAATGTTATGACTAATGTCTGATACAAAGTACTATAAATTATTCAGTATTCAATTCAAAATGAACTTGGATAATTTAAAATCAAATAGCAAGCAAATAACATTGGAAGATCTGTTACTACTCTTTCATGAAATCACTTTGGTAATTAAACATTGAAATACAGTGTTGATTCAGAAATTTTTCCTTTAAAAATATATTTGAAAGACATGGGGGCTCGTCTAAGACTGCAGGAGCTCTTTTAAGGGTTTACCTGGTGAAAATAGCAGGAATTACAGAAATAGTTTTAGGTGGAGCAAACCTCCCTGTAACTCTTAACTAAAACTTTTGAATACTTTTTCATGTATTCAATGCTTATAAAACACTAAAAACATATGGGATGATAGAACATAAAGACAAATTTTAGTTATTGCAATTTGTTTTTAAAAATTTTGGAGTATAATATAGACCGGTGTAGCAAAGTGGTCAAGTGAAACTGCCAGTGCCCAGAATGTAAAATTCAGTTATTGAAATCAAATTGTTACAATGTAATTAATGTTTGTTCTGGGTTTACATTTACCAGCACCTTTATTAGACACCTGATATGTATTACAACAATAGTCAAGCTCCAAAAGTAGAAGTTAGACCAAAATGTATCTCACAAAGGTCACTTGTTTACTCATCATTGTATAAAAAGCCCTATTGATTTGTTGGGCTAGTCTGACTAACTGTTGCTATTTATACTGGCCTTCCCACCCTGCCCCAAAGAGAGGAGAAGAGAAGAGAGAGAAGAGAGAGAAGAGGAGATGAGAAGAGAGGAGGGGAGGGGAGGGGAGGGGAGGAGAGGAGAGGAGAGGAGAGGAGAAGAGAAGAGAAGAGAAGAGAAGAGAAGAGAAGAGAAGAGAAGAGAAGAGAAGAGAAGAGAAGAGAAGAGAAGAGAAAGAAAAAAGAAAAGAAGAAAAGAAAAAAGTCATGCTTCCTGATGAGCAATTCAATGCAGGATGAACATTATTCATTTTTCTTGGATACTGCTCAACTTCACCACTCCTCAGGGGAGGAAAAACTAAATTTCATTTTATTTTGCAACAGCATAATCTAAAACACTCTAACCTGCCACACTGAAATACTTCCTTTTAAAACCTGCTGAAAACTATGCCTTTGCTGACTAGTTCAAAACACTTGCAAATGCAGTGTATAATTTAGGGCCTGAGCAAATTAAAACTATTTCCTGACCTGCCCAAGGCCACAGAAATTTCTGTAATAGGCTCTGGAGCCAGGTTACAAGAGAACTAGTGAATGCATGAAAGCCCTTTTAAAATACATGTTGTCTTTTGTTTGTGTCTGTATCACTCAGGGATACTGGGTAAGCCAACACCCTGTGCATAGAACTCTTGATGACAACACAAACACTTGATTCAGAAATGCTTTTCCTTTTGGACCCAATGCTGCCCTGAAGATAGAAAACAATGATGTACATTTGCGTATGTAACCCATCTTCTTATTTAAGTAAAGAAATGTTTATATCAGAAATCCATTTTCCGAGCTATATATTTGAATACATTCAGACAACTCTTTCATTAACAGCATAGATTCAGACAGCAATAAATGGTCTAGGACATATCAATTTATTCAGGGCTTTTTAGTTTAATTCAAACATTATTAAATGTGTACCAGGTACTTTCCTCAGTCTTGAGATCAATAAAGATAAAAGTTGTATTCAAAGAGCTTACAGTCTAGCTGCCTACTGCCTAAAGCTTACCCTTGCTGAGCTAATGAACACTTTCTCTAGATCCTTCCAGAACTACCCTGTGAATCACAATTTCTAAGTGATAATTTGCTTGACTCCCAAAGGATATATAAACATAAAGCCTTTCAACAATGAAAGAAGCTTGCTCTAGGGAAATTCAAACTGTTCCATTTCTGCCACTTTCCTACAAGAAAGAGAGGAGCTGGGTGTGGTGATGCAAGCCTACAATCTCAACTACTTGGGAGGCTGAAACAGAAGTATTGCAAGTTCAAGGTCAGCCTAATCAAATTAGTGAAGCCATGTTTCCAAATAATTTTTTTTAAAGCTTGAGGCGCCTAAATTTTTTAAAGCTGAATATTCCTAAGTTTCAATCCCTATTCTCAAAAAGAAATGAAAGAAAGAGAGAGAGAAGCAGAGAGAGAGAGAGAGAGAGAGAAGGAGAGAGACAGAGAGAGGTGTTAGGAAGTATACTGATGCCTAAAAAGGAAGCAGCAGTGTAAACCTCCTTTCAAGCAAGCATAGAGGTGAAAAGCACTTCTTTTTGATGTTCTTTCAAGGCACAGTGATCTGAGTTTTTTTTTTTAATCCCTCTTTTGGTACAACAGTCAGGATTTTGTCACTTTCACTGAATTCAGTTTCCTCTTTTTGGAAGGGTAACAAAAACTTTAATGGCTGTTTTAAGAATAACTCTACTTTCTCTGGAACTGCATTCCAATTAATACTTCCTATTTGTTACTTAAAAGTTCTTGTTTCTTCAAACACAAAATAAAATAAATGGTTACCAGAGCAAAAGAGCTCTTTACCAAAGGGCCAAAAAACACAGGATCCTGAAATTGGAAACTTCCAAATCTTTGCCTATGCTGTTTAACCTGAAGTTAGCCATCATTTGGGCCCAAATGTCTAGGGAGTAAATGAGCTCTGAAGAAATCAAGCGTGGCAAGAAAAATGTCTCTGCCTCTGAAGCTTCCAGCTGCAGATTCAGTAAAGATGGGACATTTGAAGTAAGAGCATAATTGACTTGTCAGAAACATTTTGATTTTGCTTAAATACCAGACTGACTGACAACCACTTTTCCCACAACCAAGAAGAATCTCCTAACATGAGAGGCACTTGAAGACGTGTTAAGATTTTTGCAGCTATTAACACATTCCTAAGAAAAATACTGCAGGAGAAGCATGAAAGCCAAGGATAACAATCTTCTCTTTCCAATGAAAACCTTTAGCCTGTTTGATTAAAGGAAGATAAATGAAGGAACAAGGGCACACTCGCCTCACATTCTGTGTTATAGTTTGGTTTGCCTTGAGACCAAATTGTCTAGCTTAAAATAAAATGTAGTCTCTCTTCAAATTCCTGCTTTCCTGGATCAAGGAATTCAGTGAGGAACAACTTATCATTTAGTGGAAAGTCTCAACTGACTGAAGGGCTTTTCTCTAGCAAATTTGACTAAGGACAGACAGAAAGAAGAGAAGGAAGAAGAGAGCCATAAGTAAGGTACAGTGTGTGTGTGTCCCTTCTCTCCTGTCTTTATTCCAAGGAATTCAATTGGAGGTGGAAGTCTCCCTAAGAAAAGAGTAAAATCCTCTGGACCAGGAAATTGAACTTTTAAGCCCAGTTCTGTTATAATTGTGACCTGAGGTAATTCATTTGCTACCTCTGAGATTTACTTTTTTTCTTTTAGTGAGTAAGAGTGATGGTTTAAAATAGCATTTTTCAAACTGTGAGTTGTAGCCATTAGAAATACATAAAATCAATTTATAGTGTCTCAGTAGGCAATTTTTAGAAAGATAGGCTAGGATAGAACAGGGTAAGCAGAATAGAAAATATTGCATATTATTTAATGAGACTATAAAACTTTTTAATTGATACATAATAGCTATGCATATTGGTGGCATAGAGTGTGCTATTTCAGTACATGTACACAATATATAATGATCAGATTAGAGTAATTGGTATATTATCATCTCCAACAGTTTTCATTTCTTCCTGTTGGGAACATTCAAATCCTCTCTACTAGTGATTCTGAAATATAACAGTCATGTAAACCATGGCTACCCTACTCTACAAGAGGGCATTGGAAGTTATTCACAGAATTTTTAGTTTTTTTGTCGAATATATACAATTACATGTTACGAAATATAGTTTTCATTGTACACTGAAGTTAAAACCAGAGGCTTGACAATCATTGGGTTAAATGTCCTCTTATATTGTTTTTTTCTCTAGCTCTAGTTGTCTGAGGTTTGGTAAAATACACAGATACCATTCTACACCATGATGAAACAGAGAAATACAACAATCCCTGCAACACTGAAGATCTTCAGCTTCTATTCCTGAATGTCTATGGCTGTTTGCCTCATGTATGAGAAAAGCAGCTGAGAGAGCCATACCTGTAATGCTCTGGAATGCGCTTTGGGAAATAAGACATCACATTGTGAAAGCAGTTGTTTATAGAAGCAAGTCACAGGTTTTGTAACTTAAATACACTTAAACAAGAGTATAACCTTTAAAATTTTTCATTTAAAATGCTTAGTTTATCTACTATTTAATTCCTTGTTCCAATTTCTATAGCCAGTACATAGTAGACATTCAGTAGCTGCTTGATGAAGTCTTATGTGATTTTGCCAGCCTGGGAGAATCTTCTACTTCAGTATCTAAGCCATTTGGTCCGCCTAAAGAATCAAAGACAGAAATGACCATGTATTTACCCCCTTATGACTCTAGTCACCTAGCATCAGATAATATAAAGAAGTTTAAAACAAACAGACATTTAGTGAGTACTACTACTCATCTATGAACTCTCTTGAACACTTTATGTGCTTGACTCTAAGAAAAGTGCTCTCTTGGTTTTCATCTCACATATCTACCCCTTTAGTTCCTTTCTGTCAGTTCTCTATGAGTGTGTTTAGTAATAACATATGTCCTAATTTTCAACTATTTATATTTATTGTAATCATTGAGCTATATTTGTATTTATTTTCTAGACTGCTTAATGGTAAATTTCTTTTTTTCTTTCTTTCAAGATCTCGATGTGCTGTCCAAGCATCCTTGAACTCACTATGTAGCCCAGGCTGGCCTCGAACTCATAGTGATCCTCTTGCCTCTGCTCCCAAGTACTGGGATTACAGAGATGGGCCACCATGCTTGGCAATTAGGAATTTCTTGAAGGAAGTAACCGTGTACTTCTAGGCTTAGAATATAGGGAAGCCTCATATTTATGGCATAATTCGCATAATGAGATCAAACAGTGAATAACATCTACAATGATCTCTTTCTGTGAATGTATGCTTCTATATTTGTAAACAAGTAGTGCTGTTTTACACACAATACTTTATGGAACCTGTTAATGTTAGATAATTGTGTATAAAAAAATTTTTGGACTGCTGTGAAAATGATGATCATAAAATGTAAAATCATGGTCATCTGCACAGTTCCAGTTTTACAAAAGAAGTCACCTACAAGAGAGAAGGGTAGTTTTTACTCCACTCAGATCCAATTCCAATGAGATCACATTTTATTTAATTATTTATTACCAAAATATCTAAATCTCCCAAAGTATTGGAACTCAGTCAGTAAACCTAAGAGTTACTTGTCTAATTCCCATAGAAAAAAATCAAATGAAATTTTAAAACCCAGAATTTATCATATTTCACCTGTTTTTTTTTAAATTTTATTTAAAGAGAAAAAAAAAAGCAGAAAAAGAGGTAGAAACAATACAGAATCTCAGAAAAAAAAGGAGTAAGAAATCACTAGTTGATAAATCACATACTGTCTTCTTAGACATAGTTGTTAAAGTTACAAAATTAAAGCATACAAAGTGGACATTCAAACCGAGAGACTGCAAAGAAGTTCAATGATCCAGTAACAACTTAGCAACATGGTTTTCAATCCTACACACTTAAACATACATGCAGCCATATCCTCTAGAGCACTTTCTTTTCTTCTTTTTACTTTTTAAGTCCATTATCTGCTTAGCTATATCCTGTTTCAGGTTGCTCAGTACCTTACTGACTTGTTTTGTTGTTGTTATATACTTTTAATCACCTTATATAATTCTGTTGCCTTGTTTTTGAGTTTCTCCTCATCCATGATTCATGGATCAGCTTTGGTGGAGTTGGGAGATTATTAGAGGTATTTTGTTACTTTCTTTTCTACTTTTTTTCTTTTTTGAAGGTAGCAAAACACAGCAGAAAAAGACAGAACAAACCCATGCGATCCCACTGCAATAAAACTACCACAGAACCTCAGAGCAGGTCACCAGGACACAAGCAATGGGCTCAATAGTACAGCCCATTTTGTTCACATTAGCTGTTCTTTCAATCAAGTAGAGGAAAATGGAAGGAAATATCGAACTTTTAAAAACAGAATATTGAATAAAGCAGTACCATTAATCAAAACTTAGCAAAACAGTGATAAAAATATTTGCTTTCAAAGAGATGGTAGAAGGAAATCCCCCTTACTTGTCACGCTGTATACATTCATCCTCCAAAAACATACTCAGACCTCCGGTGGCTAACGGTGGGGCGGGGGGCGGGAAGGGATGGATCAATGTCTGATTTTTAGCCCGCGCACCAGCAGGGCCCCAGCTGCTTACCAGGGCTCCCTGTAGGCTGCCCGTTCTCCAGCGCCCAAAGTTCCAACATGATGTAGAGCTCAAGAGACGCTGATAGTTCCGGCCCTGGTGCCTCACCTGTTTTGCCAGATCAAACTTAGGTCAATTTTGTTGCTCATTTTTCTTAAATGAATGCTTTTTTGAGAGAGAAAGGAGAAGAAGCTGTAATTTTCTCACCATGTACTTTAATAATATTTATTCAATTGAATATCAATTTGTATTCATGCTGGTTTTGTTGAATGTTTCATGAAACAATTTAATCTACACATTTATTAAGAACTAAATCTATTAAGGTTCTCCAGATATTGTGTGTCATACCCTAAATTTATGAATATAGATTTCTGGTTCTGCAAAGACTATTTATTTCATATCAATATCTTGATAAACATAGATAATAAATATATTTTTAAAAGGTTTATAACACTTTCTACACTAAAACTTATAATCATTGAACATAAGAAATTTAATTTCATTATTATTGATCACTTTTTAAAATAAATTAAGTTGTCTATTAAGTTTGGTGTCAAAATTGGTGCAATCTTAGGTTGTAGAGCCAACGTTAGCAAAAATGACAGAACATTCAGACAAATCCATTTGAGCACAGCAGCCAAAGATTCCTCAAATTCACTGGTTTTCTATTATTGAAATTATAAACTGGGCTCCGCCAAGGGGATAGAAAAGAGACTACTCAGGAAGAAGACAAAGCACACCTTCTCCTGAAGCAGCCAGTATGTGGGCTGGGAAACTAGATGAGCACCCCCCCACCCCCGCCCACTGCATAAACAACTGGCTGATCTGGAGACCCAGTGTAGATGACAGCAACTGAAGTGAAAGAAATAGCTTGATGCTTATGTTGTTTGATTGACTTTCAGGCCTGGGGCTGGTGGTCTGGGCATCTAGAGATGTGCATGGTGGCAAATGTGGGGGATTTCCTTCTGCCTTGTTTTTGAACCCAATGTTTTGTTTTGTTTTACTGTTTTGTTTTATCCCTGTTTCTGGTAACCTGAGCAAATATTTTGAAGATAACAATATGAAGTATAACAACTATTGTTGAATTACTATTATCTTGTTTTGAAAACCTGTCTAACTATTATTCCTTTTTGTTGTTGTTGCTATCATTTTGCTTTTGTTGTTTGTTGTTATTGTTGTTGTTTTGTTTTTTGGCACTGGGAATTGAACTCATGACCTTGCACTTACCAGGCAAGTGCTTGAGCCACTGAGCTAAATCCCTGGCCCTTGTTATTTTTTAAGTTTGCATCTTGATTTTTTCTGGGGCTTTTTTCTTCTCTTTAAAATATAAAAAAATTGTGTAATAGATATTGTGAATTGAGAAGTAACTGTTCAAAAGAAAAGACAAACTGTGATAAGGAAAAAGAAGAATGGGTAAAAGGAAAAATATATATATAGGAGATAATTAAGGTAGCTTCTGTTTGCTCCTTAAATAATGTTTTGTACTAATATAGTTTATACAAAATATCATGCCTATGTTTTGTACTCAATAACTACTACAAGACACCAATAACAATGTATTAAGTATTGTATAGTCCTACTACCCTATTTTGAAACATTTTTTATTGTTTATCCATTTTTCTCTTTAAAATAAAATTTACAAAAAAGTAATTATATGGTGAATGTGTATCTGAGCACTACCTATATTTAGAATCTAAACTATCCTAGATATTATTTTCATTAAGCTCCATATTTTAAAGGCCTAAATAACATTGATATGTAAATGCACACTGTTTTTGTAGTGAAGGCACAATGGTTCAGATAAAATAGTATGAGTACTAGTGAATGTGTACTTCATGTAATATCAGCATTAGTCCCCTGACAAAATTTACCAAATAGCATAGAGAACTTGATTGCCATTTTCTCATGTTTAGTACCACCCAAAAATAGAAAGCACATTGCCATTGTATATGCATGTACTTAGTGTAGCAATTCTGTGATTACATAGTGTGATTATGTACCATGCATTGGTATAAGTACTTTGCACTTATGAGATCATTTAACTTCAGAATATTGCTATAAAGTACATGATAGTATTATTCTCTTTTTGCAGATTAGAAAACTGAGGCATAGTGGAGTTATGGAACACCCAAAGCTTTACAGTTACAAAATACAAGGACTGCAAATTTGCACAAGGCTCCTATAAGAAATGCATACAAAAACTAAATTATTTTTTTTCTGTGCCTAAAAGAACTGAAAGAAGTATTTCAGAATATCACATGGAAAACATTGAGGACATATAAGAAAGTCAAAGTTCATGAGAATTTAAGTTCTGTGAACAATCAACTTCCCTTTGTTTTTTTTGTTTGTTTGTTTGTTTTTCTCTTACAGATGTTTCTGGACTCTATAAGAATAGGAAAGCTGAGAGAATCCATGAAAAATTTTAAAAGAAAATATACACCCCCTGTTGAAAGCCAGGGTGAAGTGAGTATCTTATGTGTTATTAGTCTCCTCACAGAGCTCTTTGAGAATGTGTCTGATTGCATGGTGAGAAGCGCTTAGTTTCCCTTTGCACAATGGGTAGCGAGTTGGGAAATCCAAACTTTCCACTCTCGGTTTAAGTGTCTATTGCATAAGTAGTAGTTTTGTTGTCCATTGTGCAAAAAACATTAACATAATTTTAAAAAACTGCTTTCAGAAAGAATCATCTATTTGTATTCCATTGAACAATATCATTTCCATACTGGATAAATCTCTGTCTTAAAACAGTTTTGGGTGATGGAAAATATACAGGATGGGGATAGTTAGTTACAATTCTAGTGAATTCAAATACCCTATTTATGGTGTATGTGTTTGTATATATAATACATTTCTCTACTGACCAAAAAGTATACTCAAGATGAAGAAGTTATAAAAGAAGAAATATTTACAGACCTCCTATGCAGATGGATCATGAGGAAGGAAGAAAGGACAAGCACTCTTTAAACAAGACAAAAATTAGTGGGAAAGTATTCATAGTTTAACAATATTGGGAGAAATTTAACGTGGGAAACAGATTTCTGATAGATTGGCATTGGGGTCAGTCAAACAATCAACAAAGAGTAATCTGGGGAGGCGATTTCATCCTTCATTCCACTAGAGGCAAAAGTGTTGATGTATAAATGTGCCTCCTGGTTTCCAATTGTTGTTATCACTTATCAATGAGGCATGAAGCCTGGGAAATCACAGACATTTGAATCTAAGAAGGTATTTTATTTCCCTTCCCAAGGCTGTAGAGTTAAAAATATACACCACCATTTTATCTTAGTCTTCTGAGTTTTCATAGGCTTATAATCTTCTTACTCTGAGCTTCAAGCTCATAAACTATGGATAGCAGATAATTCTGTGATCTACTGTAGATAATTCTACTTTCAAAAAGGGTTCCTAGGCTTACATATCTGAGGCCAACTGGAAGATGGTGGAATTTCTTTGCTCCTCGCAACTGCACACCTTTCCTTTCTAGTTTTTCAGTTGTCAAGAATAGACTGATTTAAGGAAAAGCAGAAACAATCTGTCCAGTTAGATTTTATTTTACTTATTTTTTCCAGTTATAGTTTAATGTTCATATGTTTTGAACTTCTACTGAAAAAGAGAAAATGGCACTCCCCTTGCCCAACACACACGCTTCCTCCCCCAACCCCAAATCTCCATATCATCTTAATTCCATTAAGATTGACTCAATCCCAGTCTTTTCTGTCAAGGAAAAAAGAGACAGAGAAATGAATTCAGGGCTCCCCAGCATGATTTTTACATTCTCAAATCCTTAGAGACTTCCTCTGCAACTTTTTTCCCAGCTGTACTTGGAAGTTGTAACAGATCCAGAGACCATTTTAGAACCTCATTTGTATTGTCCTGACACTTAGGAATCCAGTTTCTGTTAGGGAGATGTCATCAAAGTTGGTGGGCTCAAAACATGACCTACTTTTTAAAACCCATCTGGCAGAATCCTATAGATTTTCTTGGTTTGTTTGTTTCTGACCATCTACATACAGGGTGACAGCAACACTCTCATTTTCCAGGCTCATCCCCCACATAGTAATAAACTGCTCATCATGAGGGAGTTTAATGTGTTCCAAATATGCAAGAGGCACGTGTATAGTCACATATAAACACACACACACACACACACACACACATATCTGCACATGTGCATGCACCCATACATGCGTGATTTTCATTAATCTGCACAGAGAAAGGTGAGAGCAAGGCGCAGTGTTCAGTTTAATTCATGTACATCTAGACTTTTTATTTCCCTTTAAAAACTTCCTCCAGACCAAAAAGCAGCATTAGAACATAAACCTGTGAGCTTGTCATACTTGTGCCACTGGGGGGTTACGATGTTATGGATCCTACTAACAGTTAGTTTTCTAAACCACATATTCCAAAGAAGAGGGATTAAGAACTGTAAGAAAGTGGTAAGTTGAGTTTCTCTTTAGCATTAGTCATTACTGTCCTCAGATCAGTAGCTCCTTTTAGTTTAGTTTATTAATACATGTGTGTGGTACATAACTCTTCATTGATTGTAGCTTAACTTGTTGTCTAATCATATACTCACACATCCCAAAAATTTAAATTTCCCTAAGATCCATCATTACTGCATTGGAATAAATTTATAAATAAGGAAGGAAGAAATGAAAGAAAGAGAAAATGAGGGAGGGGAAAGAAGGAGGAGAAAAGAAGAGATTAGGAACAGCAGGAAAGAATAATTGAATATTCATATGTGGTTATTCAGCTAAATCATTCACCATCTAAAGTCAGATCAGTTCTTAATTTCGTATATTAACCCCACCCCAGTTTCAGTTACTGATTCAACCCTTTGCAAAATGGTTCAGGATCCTAATAACTCTTTCTTCTCTACTATGGATTCTCATTTCAACCTACTCTGACTTTTTAATCAATCCTTATCAAAAGCTATCTGACCTTCTGGGGAAAATGGAGTCTAATACCTGACATACAAGACTATCTACATCTTATTTGATTCTTCAATTTAAAATTTGTCTTTATCTCAGTTTGGTTTTTCACAAAATACCTCTCTCACCTCCAGGATTATATCTGTATTTTAAATGAGAAGATAATAATCAGGAGCAGAAAAAGAAGAGAAAGAGGAGGAAGAGGACAGGAGGGAAAATATAGCATTTATATAGGAAAGATTTTCAAGATATCCCTAAGGCATATAAGTTTGTATTTTATTGACCCAAAGAACACTTCAGTCATCAAGATCAGCAGTGAAGTCTGGGAAAGCAAATAATCTCACAAAATAAAATTGGGGTTCTGATAATGAGGAAGAAAGGAAGAATAATCACAAATGAGAAACTATCAATGTATCCCAAAGATCCAAAAATCAATCATGGAAAGAGATTACAATGTATTTTGGTAGCAGAAATTTGACAAATACATAAACTATACATAACAGTCTATGACATTATACAAGATTTTGTTAAAACAAGTCAACTCTAAGAAGATATAATATATAATACCCAAACTATTACAACCACACGTAACTATTTTTTCACTCCCCCATTAGTTGGTTTTACAGATTAATGGGTTTCATTTTGACATATTTTATGTGTATGTAACACAGTTGAATCATTTTCATCACCCATATCTCATTTTCCTGCCCTCTTCCCTAGTTTTACATTGAGGAGCTGGTAAAAGTAAATAATATATTTTGCTCATATCCCTCTCTCCTGTTGCCCTGATAAATATTTTTATATTCCCTTTTCTCTCCTTCTGAGTCCTAAGATCAAACCATAACTTGCCTCCAAAAAGGTGATAAGACAAATAGTTTAGATTACAATAATATTAACAACTCAGCTATTCTTTCTAACTGAAATTAGTGAAGTCCAGGAGAAAAAAGAATATCAAAATTATCCAGTATTTTATTATGTATTCTGAGTTCAGAGACATTTAAAGTGACTGATATTTTCCAGTTGAATCAAGCAAAAGTTACATAAACAGTTACACAGCATAGTAGTCTGAAGGTAAAGAAATGTCATTAAAGGAAATGAGTTTCTACATGAAAATTTGCATTACAGTTGAAAATAAATGCAAGGATGGCACATATATGAGAATACATGTGTATTCTCTTGGTCACTTTTAGACAGGTTCACTCCAGGAGTGAGCATAGATGGGCAATTAATTGTCTTTGTCATGTAGTCTGCAACCTATAGTGGGTCACAGTCCTTGTGTCCAAAACTCAGGTTGGCAGAATGTGCTGAACTGCTGCCAGGAGAACGCAATGGAGTTGTTTCCTGACCACACTGAACTATGGTGGCAGTGCTCCTTAAAAGAATCCAGAAGTCACTCCTAGGTTTTGTACCAGCAGAGAAGCTTTCTATCTTTTTTTTCAGTTTGTCCCCAGCACCTACTGATTTGGGCTGTTCATCTCAATTTCTGGTACTCTTATTTTTGGCCCCCGTACTTTCTTTACCTTAAATTTAGGCTCCCAAAGTTCTACATTCTTCATTTTAATTTTAGCAAGCTTCTAAACCAACATCAAAGGTAAATGTTCTGTTCCCAAACCAGCAGAAACTTGATGCAGTCCAGGCACCCAGACTTCTAAGCCACACTTCACAATGGACTTACCATGCTGGCTTCAGGCAATTCATCTCATCTATCCATTCATTCATTTCTGAATGGGAATCATAGCAGCCATATTCACTTACAGCACTACTCCTTTGTCATTAAATATTTATTAAGCATTAATACACGTGACACAAAGTTGGCGCAGTACATGCTACACCAGACAGACAGTCCCTGAGTTTAGAGTTTCCAGACACTGTTCCTGACTTAGGAGAGCTTTTATGATGTAAAAGACAGGCAAAATATGGGCACATAAGTACAGGGTAAGAAAATACAATATTTTGGCTTTGTGTGTGCTAAAGAACAAAGGCTAGCACAACATCCTATTTGCCATTTTATCTGACCGAATATGTATGCCTTAATTGTAGAGTGTCTTTGACAATAAATAAGTGAAAATTCATTTGAAATTCAAAAATGTTGGATTTCATGTTAGAAAATAATCAGGATCCTGTCTTCTTTTTTATGTGCATATTCACATAGCAGGTACATCAGATGGCAACATAAACACGCAGGGTACCAAGGAGAGTCTTGTGTGTTGGTATTACCTAGGAACTATACCACCACTGTGACATTTAACCTTTATGGTGGAGGTCAACATGAGACAAAATAACAGTGAATATTTCTGCTACAAAAATACTTTCTCTAGACAGCAGATTACATTCAGAAAAGTGTAACCCACAGGGTATTGAATGGAAGTTAAACTGTGTTAATAGTCTCCAGCTATGAAGTTTCAGCCTTTCTCAGTGACCTTATGTCAATTTGTATAATGAAGAGACAGTCACTTATGTGAGATACATTATAATATTTTTAAAATAAGTGATAGTTGCAAGTTTCATCTGGGCTCTAGCTGTGTTTCCTTTTGTTTGCTTAATCTAGGCTTTCGGTCTTCCTGAAAGATGAAAGTCTGCCATTTTAGGCTCAATACCTCATAATATATGTGTTAGACTTACCACTGCCTCATTATTTATTAATGTCAAGTTATTATACTTGAGTGGAGGATGGGAAGCTGAAGCCACACAGTGACAGATGTTCCAACAGATCAGCTTATATAATGAGAAGTTGGGCCAAATCTGTCCAAAGGGATGTTTTTTTTAAAAACACACGGACTTCAAAGAAATGAATTGTGGCATCTGTAGCATCTACGGAACAGTGCCAGTGGAGGCAGGCAGGTCTGCAGACGTGCTGCTCAAGTCGTGCGATGATTGGAGCTTGCAGCACAGTGACTGGAACAACATCTGGGCTGCAGCAAGCCGGCCAGGACATTTTAAAAGAGCTCCTGTGGTGCCTCAAACTTTGATTTTACAAAGCTGTGGGGAAAGAAACAGACTGCACTCAAGAGCTCATGTGTTTTGGCTCACACATTCTATCCTCGGTCACTGTGCAGGGCCCCCTTCAGTTAGGGAACAGGAGGGACACTTGGACAGTCATGCTCTGTTTACTCAGCGAGCTCCATGAGGCTGTTCTGAGGTCTGGACAGGCAGTCTGTAAACAGTGTAAAATAAGAATTGCTTCTCACCAATCTATGGAAATTACACTTGCTCTTTCTCAGCAAGAAACTCTCAAAGGATGCATTTGTGAAAGATCTTGACATCTCATCTATGAGTTGGTTTTAGATAATATGCCAGTTGCAAACTGAATTTTTAGTGTGTGTGTGTGTCTGTGTGTGTGTGTGTGTGTTGGAGAGAGGAGGTTGTGTTGCACAAGTGAAAATTAAGAATACCCGTCATCAGTATCCCAGTGTTTATTCTCTGCATCTCAGTGTCCAAAAGCACTTGCTCCTTTCTAGAACATTTTATTGAATGCATAGCGTTGTTAAACTACCATCTATGTGATATAGAGTGGAAAGAGTTCTGGGTGAGAGATCTGGGATGATCTGGGACTGAATCTCAGCCTCACGGACCACTTGCTCTATGGGCCTCACTTGGGAATGCTGAAATTTAGTAGGTGGTGGAATAGCAAGATGAGGAGCCTGACCTGCACAGCCACAGCTCTGGGGTGCACGTCATGACGTAGCCCCTTCCACGTCATGTTATTCTGCATATCATTTATTCTATCTTTGTTACTTAGTGACCATACTCATGAAACATAAGGGATGAGAATAGAGCCTATGATGGAGGTTTTATTGTTAAAAGCAAATGTGTTAATGTGCATGGTAAATTTATAATTTCACTTAACAAAGAAAGCAGTGTATAAATAATTGCATTTTAAAAACTCTCCACCCTACCACCACCAAATAAAGGATGATGTTCAGAACCAAAGCCATCAGCTGTGAACACCAAAGTTTCTCTCTCTCACTTCTCCCCTTTTCACCCTCGCCTGGTCACACTCTGCCCTGGGTTTCCTAATTGCATTTTCTAGTTGTGTGTTTGTATGTGTTAATCAATTAAAGCTTTTTCCTTTTACATTATTTGTGTATTACAAAATTTGGACATTTTTGTTACCACAACACAATGCTGAGCAGAGCAGAACCCAATAGCATATAATACTCCATGGAAATGAAGAAAAGTGGAAAGGAAGCTCAGGAGCCTGGAGAGAAGCCATTAGGTAGAAGAAGGGGCTGGAGGTGGCGTGAATTCTCAGATTCTTACTGCCTACTGCCTACTAACACCTGCACACTTGGACAGAGAGGGCTTTGATAAAGCAGGGCAGTACAAGAAAGATTTGGTTTGAAACCTCACAAATTGTGTTTTTGCCAAATTATTTGTGGGTCTCACTTTCCATGCCTGTAAAGTGAAGTATCATCACTTACCTCCCAGCAATGAAATATAGATAATATTATACAAGGGAGAGGAAAAGCTTAATAAAATATTTAAAATATATCAAATGTTCAATAAAGAGTATTTGTGAGTATTATCACTGCTGTTTAGTTTTCAAGTGGCCCCACCATCCCTGGAGCATTCTCTCTCTCTCTCTTTCTCTGTCTCTCTCTCTCTACTTTCTTCTTCCTTCCTTCCTTCCCTCCTCCCCTCCTCTCTTTTCCTTCCTCCATTTTCTCACTTGTGCAGTGTGACTTCAGATCAGACTTAGGCATGAAGAGGGAGATTGTAAGAAATGGTCTAAAGGAACAAGAAAGATGACAGAAGAAAACCTCACTGTTCTTTGTCTTTCTTCAGTTAAAGATGCTTAGATGCTTAACAGTGAAAATGTTGGCTCCTAATTTCTTATAGAAAACAAGTAGTCTGAATAGAAACCCCAGGATATTAATTTAGAAAAAAAGACTTCTTGTATGTTAACATGAAACCAAATTCCAAAGAACATACAGAAAAAAATATCATTTTTCACAAATGTCAATCATCAGAATTCTATCTGCATAAAAAAGTAGCCAAATATGCCAACAGGACAAAATGAATTTAAAAATAACTTTAATGATAATCTTCATGAGATATTTAATTTGACTCAATATGTAAAAGTGACAATCATCTTGGTAGGATATTTTATGCTCACATGCTTTAAGAACTTATAGAATCATCCCACTGTGGAAGCCCATAAATGAGTCACTTTGGGAACAACACAGTTTTCTTTTTATAAACTCAGTAACAGCAGAAACAAATCACAGTCTCTAGAAGCCACAGTGATAATCCTTCTTATCCACCCACCCTATTTTCACTTCAGAATGAAAGATAATGTTGGGGCCCAGGAGATTTTTCTTAAAGTTTATGGTGGGTCAGCTAAACAGACAAGCCCAGCCTCCTCTTTGATATTTGCCTTTTCCCCCTTATCTAAGCCGACTCAACTTTACTTTTTATTGGATTTCCATTACTTCACTGTTCTTCATGGAGTCTCAGTTCCTGTAACTTACGGCTGATGGTAGTTTAATCTTTGAACATCATTAATTAAATCATTGCATTACACAAGCCAGGCACATTTCCATCAAAAGTTGCTATCTTGTCCTCCAGCCTAGAAGCCTTGGCATAGCGCCCTCTCTAAAAGCCTTGGTTGTACCTAAAAACCTTGTGGCAGAGATAAAGCAAAGACAGACCATCTTGAGAACACTCAGGAGGGGAATAAAGCTCTGCTTTCCTGGGACCAAGAGATAACCAGCTGTATCAGGAGCTACTCCACCAGCCAGCCTCTGGGTTCCCACACATTTTTGAGAAATTCACTTGTTTTCACACTCTCTTCCTCACTCTGCCTGCATTATTTCTATTATTTGGTAAATGAATTCCAAACCCAGTCTCAATCACATCTTTTTTCCAGATTACATGTAACATTAGTGTACCATGTCTACTTAATATTTATAAGCTTGAAATCATTTTCATATACTATGAAAGAAATCCTCTTTTTTTGACAATCATTCAAAAGTTGTCTTTATAGGAGAACCCATCCTGTGTCACAACCATTAGTCACCTATAAGGATAAATGGACTTCTTTCCTTTTACTGATTAAGCACTCTGGCTAGTTTGATGGACATAGGGGGTGAAGGATAGTAACACAAAACACTTAGTATGTGTCAGCCCTATCCTACAAAGACCTCATATTCATGTTGTTAACATAAGACTAATGAGTTCATGATAATGCTACTAGTTTTGAAAGCCTGATAATTCCATCTTTATTGGTTTCTCTCTTCAGTCCTTACTTTTTAAAGAAATGACACCCTTTTAGTTCTAAGTCCCATGCAGGCCCTAGGATCTCAATCTCATACTTCTTATTTTACCAATAATTCAGGACCAAGACTGCATATGTTTAAATGTTTAATAGATGAAGATTAAGTTTTCTAACTACAGAGCTATTTTTCTCACTGATTGTTCAGCGTGGTAGTCCCTGAAGATGTGTGGCTATTGAGCACTCAAAACTTAGCTACTATAACTATAGAACTAGATTCTTAATTTTCCTTAATGCTAATTTTAGTTTAATTTTTAAAGACAGAAACAATGTGAAATGTTTCTTTACTAAACGCAACTTTATTACTTTGGAAGCGCTATACTGAGAATTTAGTACCTTAATTGAAGTGTAGTATTAGTGTAAAATATGGAGTTCAAAGGTGGAATACAAAAGGCAAAAACATGTCAAATATCTCCATAATCAGTTTTATATTAATTACATGATGAAATTATAATTAGAATACACTGGGTCCAATAGACTATTAAATTTAACTTCACCTGTGTTTGTTTTAATGTGGCCACTAGAAAATATAAAATTATTCATGTGCCTCATTTTATTTTTTTATTGGGCAGCAACAATCTAGAAAAAGAATTATAAGAACAGAAAAAAATATTACCTATATTGAAACCCGGAGGATGAAGAAAAGAAAAATGGGAAAGTATTTATTTAATCCAATTAATTATATGGAGGAAAAATAATCTCATCTGAGACCAGTCATGGGGCTCATATTTCCCCATAGGTTTAAATTTCCATTCCTCGTTCTTAATCAAACTGACGTTCAGAATCTCTACACTGGCATTTCCCAGGTGTCCATATTGCTGCGTGTGAGGCTTGCTACTCAGTGTCTGCACAAGACTTGTTCCTCTCCCCTTATCAAAGTAGTTACGATAGTGTGATAAACACACAGCTAACAGCAATAGCATTAAATGTCCCACTCCATGGTACTTGTGTGGGGCTTAATGAGATGGCAGGATTACAGGAAAAGTTTGTGTCAAAATGATTCTTTAAAGTGAGACTGTAGATCAAAGTTCACCACTGTCAAATATACAACTTGAGAACAAACTCAAGTGCTGTTATTAATCATGGTTTCTGAGGATTTGATGACACAGATTAAAGGGCTGTAAAGAATACTGCTGTGCATCATGTCTCGCAACTGTCATCAACGCTTCTGCCAAGGGCCTATAGATCAGGAAAAACACTGCTCAGCATTCACTGGAGGTGTCTCACAGAGTGGAGTCAAGAATCTGGACAACAAGTTTAAATCCATGACAACACCTCAAAGGGCTTAACAAGGCCACTGCTTTCTTAGCAAAGGAAAGTCTGGGAGAGACTGAGAGATAATGTGGAGGTGGAGCTTGGGGCAAGTCAACTGAGATCAGATTCCATGTTAATTTCATTACCATTCAGCTTTCAATCAGACATAATTGAAAATATTCTATAAAATGTTAAATAATTTATACTGCACTCTACTATTTCAAGAGCTATGAAATTTTTTTCTTTACGTTTTAAAAATCTTCCAAACAGAAATGCATTTTAGAGTCAAATGCATCTCATAATCACTATAGGCCAGGCAGCTCATTGGTCCTATTTTCTGAGTTCTTTGTACTGTTGTTACAACACGAATTTAGTTTAACTGCTAAATAAAATGTCCTTTTAAAAAAAGGTTACATTAGGATACAGTATTGCAACAAATGCTGTTGTGCACATAAAAAGACATAGAAAGAGAAACATGGGGCATAAACATTAACAAAGCAAATAGTTATTGAAGGAGTTACATTAAGTCAACATTTTCTTACAAGGCAGCAACCAAATGCTCACAGGCCCAAATAAGAAAAAGGAGCCAACTTACAGTTTCAACCATGTGCAAAAGGGCACCCTGTCACATGCCAAACAATGCTAGGAAAAGCAACAGGAAAAAACTTGTGCCCTTGGTTTACTTGGGGTTACAGTAATACATTCCTAAGGGACTTTCTAGTCTTTTGATATGTAATAAGATGTTTACTAGTGTCCCTTCTAACATAGTTTATGTGTCTTCTAATTTACTTTTTCATGGATGATTGTTTTAAAATATGAATTTGGTGTTGGGGTGTAGCTCAGTTCTACAGTATGTATTTAGCATGTACAAGGCCCTGGATTTAATCCTTAGCATCACAAAAAATTAGTTAATTTATTAATGAAAACAGGGATCATTTGATTTCTTATAGGTAAGAAACATCCAATTACAGAAATGATGCAAACCGCATGCCTTCTTACCTATAAATAAAACCAAATGATCGCACCTTCTTCCTTTGTTAACATCTAAAAGAAGGGCTGGGGTTATAGCTCAGTGGCACACAGCTTGCCTGGCAAGCACGAGATCCTGAGTTTGACTCCTGGTACCAGAAAAAAAATCTAAAAGAAACAACTATAAGACTTATTAAAAAGAATGTTGATAGACTGTTTTGACTGGTAGGAAAATGAACCGCTTGCAAGTTAGGTCATATAGCATGCACCTTTATCAAGCACATTTGTATGATGGCTTGTGTTTTTAAAGCCCTATTTTAGTAGCCACACAAAAATTATTCTTCATTTTTCTTAGTAAAGCAGTATCACACATAAACTTGGCTTTCAGAAATGAGAGATGAAGGAAATCAATGCAACTCTTATTATGTTAGGAGCTAACAGTAAAATGTGGTCAGCACACACTTCTAAGACTCTCACACCCTCTCTATTGCCTGCTTTCAGAGATTCCTTGGTGCCCTTTTTATTTGGAACATTTATATTGTAGCAGTTATTTATTTATTTATTTATTGGACAAATAACTGTGCTTCCTTCCTTCTTTCTTTCTTTTTTCTTTCTTTCTCTCTCTCTCTTTATTTCTTTCTTTCTTTCAACAGGTCTTGCTATATAGTTCAGACTAGCTTTGAACTCATTATGTAGCCCAGGCTGGTTTTGAACTCTCAATGATCCTCCTGCCTCAGCCTCCCAAGTGCTAAGATTACAGCAGATGTCACCAAGCCTGGCCTGTGCTATTTATTTTCTGAAAGCCTTGAGAATTAGTTAAAATTAGTTTAAATCTGTCTTACTAGTATTCATATACTACTAAATATAATACTATGATGTTTGAAAATTTTTATTTTGGTAAAATATATATAACATAAAATTTACACACATTAAACATTGCTATGCAATCAGTACTGCTATGTATCTGTAGAATGTCTTCAACTCCCCAAAATGAAACTCTGTACCCTTTAAATACTTTCAGGCCAGGTGTGGTGGCACACATCTGTAATACCAGTGAGTTCAAGGCCAGCCTGGACTACATAGTGAGTTCAGGACCAGTCTGAACTACATCGTGAGGCCTTGCCTCAAAAAAACAAAAACAAAAAAACAAAACGAAATACTTATTCTCCATTCTTTCCTTTCAGTTCCTGGAAACCTCCATTCTATTTTCTGCCTGTGGACCTGACAGCTCTACTCATTCCTCTTAAGTGGAATCAGACAGTTTCTATCTTTCCGTGGTTTGCTCATCCACTATTCACTTAATACAGTGTTTTCAAGGTTCACTCATGTTGTAACATATATTACAATTATATTCCTAAGACTGGGTAATATTCCAGTATATATATACAACGCAGTGTTTATCCATTCCTCCATCCAAAAACACCTGTGTTGCTTTAGGGGGGCTATTTTGACTAATGTTGGTATGAACATGGTAAATAAATACCTGTTTGAGTATCTGCATTCAATTCTTTTGGGTATATACCCAAGAATAAAGTTGCTATGTCATATAGAAATTCTATTTTTCATTTTTTTAAAGAATCAATATATCATTTTCCACAGTGGCTGCACCATTTAATAAACCCGACAGCAATGCACAGTGGTTTCCGTTTCTTTACATCCTCAACAAAATGTATTTTCAATTAGTTTTTGTTTTTGTTTTGTGTTTCAATAGTTATTGAATGGGAATGAAATAGCATCTCATTGTGACTTTGGTCTGCAATTCCCCAATAATTAGTGATGTTGAGCATTTACTTATTTGTTTATTAGGCACTTACATATCTTCTTTAGAGAAATATCTTTGCTAGTCCCTTGTTCACTATTCATTAGGGCTGTTTTATTGTACTGAGATTTTGGAATTGTTTATACATTCTAGGTATTAATCACCTGTTGGATATATAATTTGCAAATATTTTCTCTTATTCTGTTTTCTGTCTTTTAATAGTATTCACTGTTATACAAAATATTCTAATTTGATGAAGTCCAATTCACCCATCTTTTCTTTTATTAACTACACCCTCTGTGTTTTTGTAACACAGAGATTTTTGTGAAAACAGTTCTGAGCTCAGAAAGTCTTGAGTTCTAAGCCTGATTTTGCTCCTTTTAACTGGGTAGGTCTGGATAAGCCAATCTCTTATTTTGCTCCATTTGCTTATTTATAAACTTGTACTAAACAATATGTTAACAATAATAAGATTTAAATTTCAAGCTAGTGTGATTTTCCTGAGGCAAGCCAGCTATGAAATACGTAAACTTGGGCAAGAATTAAATTTTACCTTTAAAACTAAGTGTATGTTATTTTTCTCTTGGTCTTCAATACTTCAACATATTTGCTCCCTTTTTAAAGAGGCCTGGAAAATTTTTTCTCTAAAGAGTTCACTACTAGAGATAATTTCCTGGAGCATTTTGAAGTTTTGTACCCATAACTCCAGGGAAACCAGCAAAAGCTGACAATTTCACTTCTCTTTTTCCAGTTTCTAAAATTAAACTCCTAATATCACCAAGACTTCCACTGGTGCTGCTTCAGTTTGAAATCCCTCACTGGTCCATTTGTGGTTGAATGATGATCATTCAAAGCAGATGGCAAAAGAGAGAAAAGCTGTATTGATGGATATGTTTTGATACCTGTACTGTCAACCAGGTGGTGTCCATAACATAAGATTCATGTGACACCAGCTTCTGAGTCAATAGCCATCCACCTGGTCTTTCTCAGAGCAAAGGTTTTCTGTAAAGTGTCTTGAATATTCACCATGATAGGAAAGTATCAACAAGGAGCATCTTCTTCCCCACTTCCTTTTCCTTTCCTTTCTCTTATTTCTACTTCTTGTCAGAATTATTTATTTCCCTAGTGATTATTATTGCTCTAATCTTTTCATATTGTCAAATAAGATTTAGGCATCAGAAAACTTAGGTTTCATCCCAACTTGTCACTTGATAAGTGTTGGGAACATCAAAAGGGTGATTTGGGGCAGGTCTTTAAATTATGTGGTCCTCAATTTCCTCATTTATACAACGTAAACAAAATTGTTGGAAAGACTAAATGAAATAATATATGCGAATAATTATTGTGTACTGATGCAAAATCCAGGTGGCTTTTACACCTTATAGGAGGAAAACATTTCATTGATTTTTCCCACCATCTTTCCCAGAAAAGAATTCTTTTCTTAATATAGTTAATGGAAGTAAGACAAGAAAAAGAATCACATTCACAAATAAATGAAATAAATTACTGGTCTGGTTTGACAAGGGAATTTGACAACAGTAGCCAAACTTCTTGTCAGAGAGAAAGACAGAAGGGGGGCAAGGCATTAGCATCTCCTTTACCAGGAAAGTAGTCATAGACACTCTGGACAGTTTTTCCTATTCAGCATTAATAGCTGCTCTTCACAAAACAAAATACTTCAAAGGAGATTAATGTGTAACTCCCCCAGAAGGAATTTTTATGGCTTCTACTAGAAAAGAAAAAACACAAGACCTAGGTCATGGCTGGACAATTATGTGACAAGACTAAGTGGAGAACAAAGCAACTGCTTAAGTGCTCAATAAACCTATTCATCATGAATGAGTTACCTGGCAGAACCATGCAACATTAGTCGTGGTTATAGTCATAGAATTACCACTCACTCATAATAACCCTGCATAAGCACTACGCAAAAGGCAGGTAAACTGTGTGTTGAAGAAGCTGATCTCCCCAATTGCCCATTACCCATACTTTTCTTAGGACACATATTATTTGAAGCTATCTTAGAAGCTTCATTGTCTGACGTGGTAGCCACTAGGCACATGAGATTAAATTTAGATTAGAATTAATTTGTATTAAGTAAAATTTAAACTTCAGACTAGTCACATTTCAAGTGATCAATAGCTATATCATCTAATGATCACTGTATTGGCCAGTGTAGATAGAAAATATTTGCAGCACGCAGAAAGTTCTTTTGGACAGTATCCTTCCAATATACTTACCTCTACTTGCACCACATTTAACTGGTCTATACCAAATGGTCTCTAATCTTCAGAGCTCTGCTTGATTTCTTTTGTTTCCCATATGATTCTAGTAGAACCTTTTGATGTTCCCAACACCCTTAGCATACATCTATCTTTTAACATTGACCACATTGTATGACCATTAAGTATTTGTGCAGTGACCCCCTGATGAGGCTCAAAACTTCCCTCAAAAATAAATTTTTCTTCCTCATCATTGTATCTCTAAAAACAGAATCCAGAACATGGGAAATGCCAAACAAACACTAAATGCAGGGATGAGTGAATGACTGAACTTTGTGTAGATAAGCAAACACTTACAGCAAGGAACTCAGAGTTACTTACATTCCTCCCCACTGAAGTTATGACAGCTGCATCACACACACAGAAAACAAAACAAAATACAGAAATAAAATACAGAGTTCTTAAGCTGAGCAAAACCTGGTACGCATTCAGTTATGGCACAAATATGAACTAGGAAATTCTAAAAGGCTTCCTGCTTTCTTTATCCTTTATCTACTGCCCCCCCAGTCTATAATTTTAATTCCCAACCTCATAGGTGGCTTTTACTAGTAAAATCCAAGGAAAACCCAAGCCAAAATACTGCATGTGTTTCAGAGGACAAAAAAAATAACATGTATGTCACAAACAGTTAACTCACTCATCTAAGCCACTCACCCCTAACATGGTGCTGGCTACTATATTAACTGATACCTATAGTTTTTCTCCAAGTGAAAGTTTTCTCCAAAATGTCTTTGAACCCTATGAAGAAAGAAAAAAAAAACTGCCTTTCAGAGAACTCCTAATCCTTGAGGAATTGGAGAGGTCTTCAGGGCTTGTATAATTTTATTATTCTGTATTATAAAACAAAATTCTAGGTAAAATACTTATGACAGTAGCAACTTGTTTGTACAGCCACACAACTAATAAACTACAAGTACCCATGTTAGTATCTTAATGTGACAATGTTTTCAGCACCCCATCACATAACTACCAAGATGCAATATGCTCATTTCTTGTGAAGGCTGAGTTTCTCAATCACCCCAACTATCTCACTACAATCAACACTACAACTATGGATCATGCATGCTCTAGGTCAAGAAAAACTCATTTCCTCATGTTATGTCTAGACTAAGTAGTTCTTCCAGTTAATCTGCTGAAGCTCTCCAGATTCAGGGATTTCTAAATTACACATGATACCTTTTTCTCTTAGGAACAGTTCCCATTTAGAGTCTATAAAATGCTAATAGTTTTGGAAAGTGTTGATAAAATATAGTGTAGGGAAGAGAGTTTTAAATAGATGCCAATCATAATCCTCTATTCACAAGACTGCTCAAGCAAAATAAAAGGAAAGAAAAGAAAAAGAATGAAGCCTTTCCTTTTTTTTTAATTTGAGGAAACTACAGTCTTCTTTGTCTCATCTGATATAGCAAATGGGCAGTTTACCAAGCAAAACCTCCAGACCACCCAAATTTTAGGATTTCTATTGGGCTGACAAACTTCATTTTTTTATTCATTTATTTACACATTTATTTATGTATATACTCCTTTTAAAAAGTCAAATCTTTTTAAAAGTTTCTTATATATTTTACAATACTATGTAAGATAAAATTACTGGGTTACAATAAAATATTCAAAGTTTCAAAGATGTGAAAGCAAAAAATGAGCTCAAAACACATTTTGTGTGACTTGAGGTCTCAGAAGCAAAAATGAAAAGTAGTTTTGTGGACAGGAGGTACTGAGTAGGAATTATAAACTGCCACTTGATACCCCTAAATCAAATCTGAGGCAAGATACTGAAATGACATTACTCACATGGAAAAGATTGCCTTCCTTGATAGAATTTCAGTTATTTGATGGGTTGGGAAGGAGTGCCCATTGAGTTTTCCTCTCTGACTTGACAAGACTCATTACTGATGAATAGTAATTCTGGGTTCCTTATTTTCAAGTTCTAATTGGGCTAGTTTTTTCAGAATCTTATCATCATTATCCAAGTTATTAACATGGGTACTTGTGGTTTTTTAGTTGTGCACCTGTATGAGCAAGTTGCTACAGCAGTAAGTATTTTACCTAGAAGAAGTTTGTTTTATAATACAAATTAATAAAATTATACAAGTCCTATAGATCTCTCCAATTCCTCAAGGATTAGGAGTTCTCTGAAAGGCAGTTTTTTTTTTTTTTGCTTGTTTGTTTCTTCATAGGAGTCAAAGACTTTTCTATTCACAGATTATCTTTCACAGATTATGCCAATTTGACTTTCAATTTCTGCAGAGTGAAACTTGCAAACTTTTTAGACTGGCTCTGCATCCAGTGCTCTGTTGACAACATTAATTGTAACATATTCCAGGATTTGCTTATGATGAGTTCCAAAGCATTCTAGTGTTCCTCCAAGGAAACCCACAGCTCTCTGTTTTCCTGTTGCAAGTCTCTAATCTTTGTGTTTTCTTGGGACAGCAGAATGTGACCTTCATATTTGGCCAAGTGCTTCATGTCGGATACATGTTCATAATGCTGGACAAATACAGATAGAAGCTCAGTCCCCACCTCCTGCATGGCTCCCACCCATTGGAACAGCGTGCAGACTGAGCCACCAGCCACCTAAGGAATCTATCGCTTTCCCACCACCTCTCCAGCATGGTCTTGGCATCTGTCAGCATCACCTCACCTGTGCAACTCATAGCAGTTAGAGTACCACAGCCTCTGATCTGATCACCTATGCAGTTAGCTCAGACATTCCCAGAATGTGTCTTCTGTATACATTTCTTTAATAGTCACTTTTTTCTCTTTGTTAAGTGCTAGATTCAAAACAAATTATACACAGCACCTTCCCATATGGATTCTCATCATAGGTGGGCTGGTGGACATGTATGAAAAGCATATGTGAAGTTGTATTTTTAAAAATAAGTATGTTGAGTATTGTGACACATTTTAGAGGAAGAGTTTAAATCTCCTGAGGAAACAGTGATAGGAAGGATGGAAATTGGGAAAGGCTTTACTGAGGAAAAGAAAATGAGAAGATAAGTAAGGAAGGACATTAAAGATTGAAAGAAATGTGCATAAAGATAAAGAAGCTTGAAAATCCTCAATGAGAAATGTCAAAAAGACTGCCTTTGAATTTGCTGACTATATTCTTTGAAGCTTCCATATGGGTTAAAATAGTGACCTCAGCAGGTCACATGTGTCTTCATGCCTCTCCTCCTTGATCATTAAGGACCTTCCAATTCCAAATATTTACATTTATATCTCCCTCTCCTCTCCATATCCTCAAGATAAAATTGAGCAAACAGCAAACATTTGAACACAGATAATTTCTAGTTCTTCTATTTTCTATACACAAAGATCATCAGATTTATAAAAAAATAAGCAAAAGCTTATAAGAAAATCTGTCATGATGTTCATTCATTGTAAGCCAAACTTTACTAAGGCAAGCATCTTACTTACTGCTCTCCATGCCAAGACAAAATACCCAACATCCACAAATTAAAGGAGGAAAGGTTTATTTTAGTTCATAGTTTATAGAGGTTTCGTTCATAGTTGGCTGGCTTCAAGGCAGGGCAGCATAGCAGAGGGGTATGGCAGAGAAGAAACAGTCCATGGCATAACAGGCAGGAATCAATAAAGCAGGAGCAGCACACCTCTCTTTTCCTTGTATTTAGGCTATACACCTATTGGTTGGTGCCTCTCACACCCAGGGTGGGATTTCTTGCTATCCACACCCAGAACTAAGCTAAATCAATCAGTGGACTAATTTAGTTATCATACACCCTTAAACTATGTTCTCATACCCATAATCCATATTCATATACATAGATCCAGCCACCTCCAAAAAGCCCCACCTATGAGTTCATGACGGTTTGGGGGACATCTAGAAGCAAGCCCAACAGTGAGTACTGTTGGAGCTTTGTAACATTCCCTGAGAGAACCATCTTTTAAGCCTCTATTGTTGCAGAACGAGAGTCTCTATTTGTTGGTAAAGCAGACTATTCAACTAACTTTTCCTTGAAATTCAGTTGAGCAAATTAAGGCAAGTAAATCTATAACTCACTGCAATCTGCTTTACCAAATACCTTAAAAATGTTCAGGAGTTTTCCAAAACCCTAAAGAATCAAGGTTTTCTTTTCATGCTAAAAATAGAAAAATATCTCATTACAGTTCTGTAAACAGAACCAAATAGAAAAAATAAGGGAAGGGGGCAGTTTAAATGATGTCAAGGTTTCCAAAGAAAACAACAAAACAAACTTGAAATTAAGGTGATAATGTATCCCTGTTGTACCTGGCATGTGAGCAAGCAGTCTGTAGTGACCATCAGGGACATGTACAGCAAAATAAGGGCAAGGGCACCAACTCACAGAAAAACCAAAAAGAAACACTCTTTTTCCCACCAACTGTGATATATTGGAGTATGAGATTTATTTTTTCTGTTAGTAAATCAGTATTCCAATTTTTATAAGGAATTTGGAAACACCAGCAGTGTTGTTTATCATTATACCCCAAATACCTCAAATAATGCCAAGCAAATAGTAAATCATTAACAAATATTTTGGATTGGATAAATATTGAAAATGCCAGTAATATTCTATGGAACACTAAAAAGTTCATGATGCTTTAGGATGCTTTTATCTTCCCTTTAAGGTATTGAACAGTATTTATTTTCCAAGAATATTTTAGGTGTGTTGGGAAGGACAATTTATCAAGTACTATTACATTTGCATACCCCAAAAGCACTTCTAAAATTCACTTCTAGTGCAGCTACTACTACTAAGAATTTGAAATGGTAGATTAAAATAATTTATCAAAAATTAATCAAAATAGCTTGGCCCTCACAAAAAAGAAAGAAGAAAGACATAACTAAAGAAATAAATTGAACTTCCTCAAAAATTAAGACCTTTTGTGCTACAAAACATATCATCAAGAAAGCTGAAAGACCACCTACAAAATGAAAGAAAATATTTTCATATCATTACCTGATAAGAGACATAAATCTAGCCTGTATAAAGAAATCTTATACCTCAATAATAATGAAAAAACCCCTTTTAAAAAATAAGCAAAGCATCTGAATAGATAAGATTATTTCCCCAAAGCTATATAAGTGAACAATAAAACACAGGGAAAGATGTTTGACCATGTTAGTCATTAGAGAAATGCAAATCAGTACCACAATAAGCTATCGCAGTATGGTCACTTGATTATAATTTTAAAAAGACCTATAATAACAACTGTCAGCAGGAATGTGGGGAAATCAGAACCCTCTGCTGCTGGAAAGTAGTTGAAATGATACAAATACTTTGGACAAGCTGGTAATTCCTCAAAAGATTACCTCAATACTTTACAATTCTATCCCTAGGTATAATATACTCAAGGGAAATGAAAGCTTATCCCTATACAATAAATTGTGCACAAAAGTTTACACCAGCTAAAAGGTGGAAAAAAGTCAAATGTCTATAAATGATGCATAAACAAGTTGTGTATATTCTACAGTGGATGTAATCAGCATGAAAAATATGAAGTGTGATCAAAATGCAGGGAATGTTTAAATTTAAAAATTTTATTACAGTACAAGACACATTGTCACTGAGGCCCCTCAAAAAACAAAACAAAGCAAAAAACTTCCCCCTTTGTTTTCAACACACTTACCCCATTGTTCTTGCCACTTTGAAGCAGTTCTGGAAGCCCTCTTTCATGACTGTCTTTAGTTGTGCTCTCATGGCTGTCTCCAGGTCCTCAATCAACTAAAAAGGTTTACCTTTCATCATCATTTTGACACTGGGGATGGCCAGAAATGGCATGGTGCCAGATCTGGTGAATAAGCTGAATTCTTATTCACACACACATAATGTTTTCAAAAAACCTGTTTTTATGTTGTATGTTACTGGGCAGCAGTATGCACAATATTTTTCATCAGCAATTGTAAAGACACTCAGGAAGGTCTTAATTGGTTCAAAATTGCAAGAACAATGGATAAGTGTATTTGAAGCAAAGAGGAGGTTTTGGGTATTCTGAAGTTTTGTTTTGTTTTGTTGAGACAGAGTCTTGCTATTTAGTTAAGATTGTCCTTGAACTCCCTGTGTAGCCCAGGCTGGTCTCAAAGCTGAGGCATTCCCTCCAGCCTAAGCCTTTAGAGTGTTGGGATTATAGGTATGCACCACTATTCCCCGCTAAGGGGAAGCTTTCTGAGAGGCATTAATGGCAATGTCTTTTCCTGTAATTAGGTTTCTAAACAGTCACCATCTATGTTGATCACATCCATAAATGAACTACTGATATTTGCCACAACATGTATGAGCCTTGAAAACATGCTAAGTGAAGGAAGCCAGTCACAAAGAAACATATACTCTGTGAATCCATTTATATGGGATTCTCAGACTAAGCAGATCTATATGGCTGAAAGTATATTAGTGGTTGCTGCTTTGGACTTAAGCTTAAGAGAGATGTTAGGGCCAGGGATTTGGCTCAGTGGCTCAAGCGCTTGACTGGTAAGCATGAGTTCAATCCCTGGTACCAAAATAAATAAATATATAAAATAAAACTATATTTAAAAGTGGGGTGCAGTGATGTGCTCCTGTAATCCCAGTACTCTGGGAGGTTGATTTAAGGAGACCTTGTCTCCAAAACAAAAGCAAAACTAAACTAAAAACAAATAAAGAAAAATAGAAAGAAAGAAAGAAAGAAAGAAAGAAAGAAAGAAAGAGAAAGAAAGAAAGAAAGAAAGAAAGAAAGAAAGAAAGAAAGAAAGAAAAAGAAAGAAAGAAGTTGACGGAAAAGTGGGTGACTGTTAAGGGGCTGGGCTGGAAGCTTTTTTTTCCAGGGTGATAGAAATATTCAAAATTGATTCTGGGAATGGTTACACAGCTCTGCAGATGTATTTGAAATACTTGAATCATTCATTTTAAATAGGTGAATTATATATTTGAACATGTGAATTATATAAAGCTGTTATCTAGAAAAATGCCTTGGCCTTAATAATGTTATTCTAGTGATCAGAAAAATATGATTAAAAAATGCTATAGAATGTCTGTGTTGATCTAGTCACATTTAACCTCTGCAATAAATTGTTCAGTAATAAACTGCTTCATGTTATCATATCTGAGTCTAGTCTCAGCATGAATAAAATCCTTCAAAAAGACAAGCGCAAGTGTTTTTGCAGGATTTAAATGTATTTTGAATGAGTTTGGAATGATGTCTAGATGTTTTACTAGATTGCCATACTTTTCCAGTGATATCATTTATACCATGAAATTAAGAGCATTATGAAAAGGAAATTTTATTTTTTCTATTCACTATAAGATAGCAAATACATTACAAGTGTACTTTCTCTTAAATACTAAAATTTGTCCTATATATCATAACTTAATGAAGTATAATTGCCATTTAAAAAATAAATTTTAAGTGATCCAAAATAAAGCTATCCTGGTACTGTTGTATTATTTGTAAAGATATATATATATGTATATGCAAAAGTAGACATATTCCAACATAAGAATTTTAGCTTCCTCATATTGAGTTAAATGTTTATACATAATGATCATATAAATTTGAAACCAAAGCAATGGGGAAGATTCTCTTCCTAGTTACTCCTTTCACATATAAAAACCTGAGACCTAAAGTAGTTAATTTTCTCCAGAAATCATGATTACAAAAATCCATGGTGAAGGCAACTTCCTTAATTCCCAAGGCAGTGATATTTTCACCATCAGAAAATTCCACAAAAAGAAAATATCTGAAAATCCATCAGAATGTAGAGGGATACTAAGTTTAGCATCTGTTGGATGTTTCTTTATTTGAATATATATTATTTGTTCATCTTTATTATTGATAGTTCATTTTGAAACTTTTCACTCCTAGGACACTATAATCATGTACATCTATTTAACTGTCCACCACTCTCTCAACTTATTTTTAAACAAAATGATCAATGAGATTAAAATGGATGGTAATAATTTAATTAAATTATTTAATTCCTAACAGAAAGCTTAGGAAAATGTTCATGTAGATGAGCCAATATTCCTTATGCAGAAACTCAATACTTTTGCTACACTTCAAAATAAAGGCTTCATTACAAACTTTCCAGCTATACCATCAATGTAGCATTCACCAACTCTATCATGGCTTCTGAAAGAATCTCATGAAATAACTGTTTTTAATGGCTCTGTACCAGGACTTCATGAGAATCTGTGGTTCAGTGGCAGAGCTCTCTTGCACCTTCGCCTTCCCTTCCAACTCTTCCCAGAATTGGCTGATTAAAAAATTACTCTTTTTCTCCTGCTATCAAACTTCCAGCTATCTCCAAAGTTACTATTTTATACACCATTACTGATAGGATTAAGTCTAAAGAGCCATGAAGAGCAATTTGAACTTAATTAGTGAGGTTTTTCTTGAAACTTCATTAATATAGAGTGTAATTTTTCTTTATATAGGTTATACTGTGCCTCCTCTGGGAACCACCAGGGTCTTCTGACCCCCTACATTCCAGAAATCAGGGGTCAGCAACTGGGTGCCCCACTTGTGAAAAGCTGCTGACCTCTGCAAGGGAACTTGTATGGAAGCAAGTGTTAATTTTCAGAATGTGACTGCTCTTGATAGCAGCAACCTTGTCCCATCATGATGTCCCTTGGAATGTTTTCCACTTAAGGGGCCAGAAGTAATCTGTCATCACCAGTCAGTGGTGCAAGGGGTTCATTCTTGTATCTTTGCCTTTGTCTCCTGGATCTGAAACAAAACATACCACCCTCCCTCCTCCTCTCACATCCTAATTTTCATGTGTTCAACATCTGTCAGGGCTTTCACCTTCAATGACATGGTCAACACACCAAGAATTATATTTAACACATGAAAAAATGAACAGCAGGCCCATTTCTCCCTGCTTTGTAATTGAGAGCTATCAAATTTGTGTTTGGGGTCTGCACATGTGTGCTTATTCTTGGAACAATATTTATAGACACTTAAAATGATTATTCTCCAAAATGATAAAAGGGTTTAATAATACACTTTAATATAATTTCTTAGGCATTTTTAATAAAATACAGTTATAATTATCAATGTATGTCATTTAATATAACAATAAAATGTTAGTCTTTGAAGTGACATGGTGATTAATATTTACAGTAAAATCTAAAAGAAATGGCATTTGTACAATATTGCTAAATTTTTACCAAAAAAGATTAATAAAATTCTATTCATATTGTGGTCATTTCAAATTATCAACAGAAAAAAGAAAATGCTCTGATTACTAATACATATTAATATAAAGCATTGCTTTCCTTGACTTCTCAGGATGGAACAGTATTCTCCAGTCAGTGTACCAAGAACTAAGGCTAGCATAGACATTCTCAAAGTTTTTCCCAAATTGTTGTCAAAGCTATTAACGTCATACACAAAATCTTATATAGATCTATCTACTGCAAATATTTCATGTTCTTTCATGCTAATTTTAAAGGTCAATATTAACTTGATGAACAGCCTATAGAACCCATGAGAAAAATTTTCAGTCTCTCTAAACAGAGTCACATTCTGTGCAAATTCTTTTTAAACAGTATATTCCCCTAAATATCTAGCAATGGTGGTCATTTAAAGTAAAGAAGCAAATCATGAGCTATACCCTTTCCCATCTAAACTAGGAATGAGAGAAAGCAACTGCTAAACAGTGAAAGGAAATCAATCATGTCTTGCTTGTCAAATATATTAAATGTAATCAGTTGACAGGGAGATGTATCATTTTAGTTTCTCAACAGAAGGGCAATGTACTTCATCATGTACTGTTAGCTGTTTTGATTTATCTTGATGTGCTACCAAAGTTACTTATTTTTAACTCATAAGCCTAATTTTAGGGACTTTTAAAAAAAGTAATGCTATTTTCATTTCTTCATTTGGGGGTTAAAAATGCTGTTGAGGTTAAAAGTTTTATAGTTCCTTTATCATAATTAGTATCTTCCTCCTTGGTTCTCCAAGAAGGCCTTTATAATGATGGACTTTGGCCTTTCACTACAACCCCCACAAGATAGATTGCTGGAGATAACCCTCTGAAATTCCTTGCAGCTTTTACACCATAAAGGCCTAAGACCTGTCTGTTTTGGATAAGATTCAGACAGGGATAAAGGTTAAGAAGGGGGAAAGTTTCAATTTGTAGGAGTTACTAGTCATAAATACAGTTAAGTCGCACAAATGTCCCTTCCTTACTCATAGGCCATGGTCAGAAAAACATCTAATGAAAATCCAAACTGCATGAAACCTAAGGAATAAACTGATGATATTATTTCTCTGTGCTTAAAAAAAAGAAGCATTTTTTCATTGTAATCGAAGAATTTGACAGTGATTTTTTTTTCAATTACTCATATGTTCCTCCTTCTGTGGTAGAAACTGGAATTTAAGAATGTTTGTAGGATATTTTTTGTGGCTTATCTGATGAACTAAATAAAATGACCCACAAATCCAAAATACTGGAAATTTATTGCCTTCCTGATGCAATGTGAACAAAATCACAAGACTTCCTTCCATGTTCCTTAGACTAATAATTTCAGTTAGTTATGAATTTTATAGATCTTAAATCACATAATATTTGCACTAAATAAGAATAAGCAGGAATGCAAAGTTAATCCTAAGACTAAGACTTCAACTGGCTTTTGCAATTTAGGTTCCCACACTGTGTCCAAGAATTACAGAAATCACAGGACTCTATGTTAGAGTTAGACTGATTATAAAAACTCAGTATGAATTGTTTAGATCATTTCCCTAATAAATTAAATTATAAGTTTTCATCTGGTTAGTATCATTGCCAAGTTTCAAGTTTATTACTTTGTTTTCAAAAGAGTCTAAGAATTCGATTAAACATACTATATGCATGCTAATACTCTGCAGAACTGGATGAAGAAAGGGGAGAAGATAGAGGCTTCAATATGCCACACGTTCTATACACCATATACACATATACCATAGATAGTTTACAATCTTACAATGAGAAAGTCAAAAACATCAGTGAGCCTTCATTTTCTATTATATATACATTTTACAAACTACAGATAATTTCCTTCCATGCTGCTTTTTAAAAAAGACTGAAAATACATTAGACAGATTCAAATACAGTTTAACTTAAAAGGCTTCATCAGACCATATGTGCAGATACTTGAGATGAAGACAGAGTTAAGCTTCCTAGGGTCCTAGAGTCAAAGAAACTCTGCTGACCCCCACTGCTAAGCAGGTGCACTCCTTCCACAGGGGGTAACATCTGTCGATCAGTCATGGTCCCACTTGGTGAGGACCCCAAGAAACTTCCTTGGGAAGAAACAATTTTCTCAGGACTGGCAGCCAGTTTGGGGGATGTGGAAAAGTTATAACCATACAAGGCACAGGGACTGTGTAACCTGAAAGTGTTATAGGAACCCTGATGGGTCTGGTTAGTAGCAAAGGCATTACTGGAGGGTGATGGCATGATGTACTGAAGCTGGGGGGACATTCCCGAGATCTGCATGGACAAGCTGGTCTGTGGGCAGCTGAAGGTATCCCCATCAGTGCTGCCCATGGACATGTTCACGGAGGTACTGCTGCTCACTCCCACATAGGAGGGAGTCCTGGGTGAGGCGAAGGTCTCACTGGTCTGGCTGGTGAGCCTGTTGTAGGTCTCTGCCAAGGATGTGCTGTACCGGTTGAGGGTGAGGCCTGAGCGGGCACAGGCAGAATAGTCAGCTGGGGCCAGACTACACAGCTGGCTGGTGTTGGGCCCCAGATGGAAGGCAGGAGAGGAACAAGAGGAGCCAGACAAAAGATGAGGGTGGGTGGCAGGAATACCGTTCCCAGTACCTTGGAGTAAGGTGGAAGAACTTGCATTGCCTATAAAAGAAGTTGAAATGTAAAGAATGACTCCGAACCCATCTTCTTATTTTGTAAAAACACAGTAGACATGTCTTGCTACCAGGGGTGGCAGAGTGCTACGAAGATGAAAAGGAGATGGTCTCAGCTTACTAGGAATTTATAATCTCATTGTATTCAGATTGAAGTAAGTTAAGCACAGATCTTCATATTTTAAGATAAATTATCTTCCTAGGGAATTATGTATTTTGTATTGCAGAAAATAACAGGATATAACCACACAGAACATTCACACTTTCTGCCTTAATTAGCGCTCTCAAAATTTTTTATTTACTGCTATGCAAATGCCAAATATTTATCAGTAACTTCATAAAATATGAATTTCAACTTAGCTTGTATCTTGTTCACAAAGTATAATCAAGACCTTTACTACCCATATTTTAGCTTTTCTTTCATTAAAGATTACTGTAGATCAAACATCTTTTCAAAAAGAAAAAGAAGTAACTCAAAAGCTGAACTGGTTAATGTCACACTGCCTCACACTTACCTGTGGCGTTTTGTAGAAATTATCTGTATTAATTACTATGGTACCACAGGTCTCAGCCACATAGTACAGTTAGAGTCTAGCTCCTCAAAATGCCATTTCCAACCAGAAAATAGGTTGGTGAAACACATGCAAACACAAAAGCAGAGGTCTACCAGACCTATGAAACTTAGAGACAGTGGTTAATCCTGAATCTAGTAGATAAGAGTGATGGTGACTGACTCTCTTTTTCTGGATTTCCTGGCAGATTGATATTTGCAAACATAATAGAACTTAAGGGACGAAGAGAATACTGAGGCCAGACAGCTTGTAAAACTTTCTAGTCACAGTGTTTTATATACCATCTCAAAATAACCTAAATTCCCAGTAGAACAAATGATAATAATCTAAACACAAACTTCTCACTGAAAATTGGCAGGATCCTGGTAAAAAGTTTGACTGCAGGAGCAAACAGAGAGTCCTACCCAGTGGGACCATTCTTCTTAGAGAAACACAAGCCCTGAGCTTTTAGTAAATATTCAGAGAAGAGCCAGAGAGGTCTTCCAGAGTATGCCAGCCCTTATCATAAACCCAACAGGAGAACATTGCCTACAGGCAATTTTTTTGAAATAAGGAAATTTTTTTGAAGGGAGGAAAGAAACTAGCTAGAAAGGGTGGATTAGGATCACAGTTTCTTATGAAGTGTACCTGGCCTCAAAGCCCACCACTCACCTCTAATTTTCATGAGATTTAAGGGTGGATAAAGTTCATGAAATATATAAACAGCCTAAAGTATCTAAGATTTAACCTATGACTACAACAACCATTTTTCATGACCAATTCTTATTCCATCAAGAAAAGAAATGGATTCTTTAGTAGGAGAATGCTGGTGATGAGGTTATCTTTCTGGGTATAAATAACGATTTCTGCATGTCTTAGTGCCAGAGTTTCTATGCAGGAACTGATTGATCTGGAAGAATTTACCTTGCTTGGGAATTCCAGGGATATCTTCAAAGGTAAGAGTCCGTAGTGAGGGTCGCCAGAATGCGTATGACTCCACCAAAGCTTCCAAACCCATTCTAAATGGAAGGATCAGGATGGGGGTGGACAAATTAAGTCTAGTTAGGTACAGTTGGAGCTTTACCAGTAATAAGCATCTCAGAAAACAACATTGGCGGGAATCCTTGATGATGGCACCTTAAAAACTTGCTAGAGGTAGAAATTAACATGTCGGAGCGGGTGAAACACTAAGAAGTCACCAAAATGCTTATTAACATTCTTGAAAGCTGAAGCCTACTCGAGTGTTGGGAAGCTGTCCCTTTGGGCTATTAAGCCAAGGTGAAGGAAGTCCATCCTGACTGCTTTGAGTCGGGGGCTCTGCAGTGGTCTGGAATGAACCCCTTTCCCCTGTCACAGGGCTTCTTACCATAAAACCATGCTCCTGTAAAACTTCCCCTAAATGATATTTCTGCCCATCACTCATTGCAACAGCAGCCATCTCACCAGAGAAATCATCCAAAGAAAACCAAATTCCACTCAGAGGGCACAGTGTTCACCACTAATCAAGCCCGGCGGTCTCTCTAGTAACAAGAGGGCCAGGAGGGGGCAGCACTGACCTCTCCCCTGACATCCTGGCAGTGAACAGGAGTACAGCAGGACAGAGATCTCACATGGCTATCACGTACATGGAGTTAGTATTAACATCACAAAATATTTTAAAGCCTCAACATACATTCCTAATAAATGTATGCTTAAAGAGTGAGGTAAGCTGATTATTTATATATTTTTAAACAAAACAGCTACTCTAAACACATGCATAAATCCCTTATTGCCACAGATGACGGAGAGGCTTCCCCTTCTTATGTATCAGATGAATAAATCCTCCAGATTTTTGGATTAAGGACCGTCACTTAATTTGTCATTATCAAGACAGCCTAAGACTTTCCCCACTCATCTATAAACTACCTCAGCCCTAAACAATTTTTAAGGTAAGACTGTGCTTTTCAGTAAATCTATTGCTCTAATGTATGAAATGGGTAATTCCTAGGAATATCAAATACTATCTCAGACATATCTTGTGACTGCCAGATACTCTAGTAGCTTTAACTCAGTTTCTGCATCCTGCACATTCCCTGTATCTTCAAATCATGAACTACAAACTAAAAGTAAGGGAAACTGTCCCCTCAAAAATCATTACCACCTGTATGATAGTGAAAGTTCTCCAAAGAGCAGAAGTGATTTGTGCAAATAAAACTGTCTCATATTACTGTCCTTCTGTGTCAAGGTTTTACACACAGAATTTGAACATTAGAATGTGCAGGGTAGAGCCTCCATTAATTTAGTGATTTCTGTCCCATTTAGGAGGATGCCTATCCTATTTTAGCAACAAAACAGCTTTGCATATGTCAGTGTGTGGCATGTGTGCAAGCACATCCTCTCACGAGTTCACACAGGGGCGTGACCATCTTTTTCGACTGTCAGCTCAGGGGAGTTCTGTTCAAACAGGCATTTCCAGCTCCACATAGATGCTACCATGGGGCTGCCGAAGTGAAAGAAGGACACAGAAGAGAACTGTACCTGTTTTACCTGGATTATCTGAAGACAAGAATAGAAACTGGCTTACAACATAATCAGTGTACTACAGAAAGGACTATTTAGTGGCAAGGACACTAGACTGGACTGAGCTGTGACTGCTAGTCACTAAAATCATTGTGTGGCGTTAAGCCAATGTCTTAACCCCTCTCAATTCCAGCTTCCTATTCACTGATGATTAGACTATGAAAACTGAAATCCCTTCTAGCTCCAAAATTGTTTTATTCTAAATGATTTTTTCCTCCAAATCAGACATCAAAATCTGTGGCAAAGCTATAACTCAAACGAAAAGCTATGTCACATGATTATATTTTCTGTATTACTAAAGTAATGATTTCTGGGCATTTGGCAGGTCTAGGCAGTTTCAAAGCTCTGTGCTATCTGTGAGTTGCATAAAATACTGTATTAATGAATGCTGAGTGTTCTTTAGCTGATTACTCTATGTTTAGTTTATATTCATGAAAAATTTCTAGAAAATTTTTTAAATGCAAAAGATAATTAAAATATAGCTTTATTTTTAAAACTGCTTTTTACCACCACATAGATGAATTTTGATAATAATGCATTTAAATAGTAAAGATACAAAAATAGTTACGGAGCAGTCTTGAAGTTTACTAAGACAAGGAACAAGCATCCACTTGGACTTAGAAATGTACTAACTAAATTAATGTGCATTACTGCATTATTTGCTTTAGCAATATAAACTTTATTATGCTTTACTTCCATAAACCAAATACTTGAGAAGTTATTAAGTATCACAAATATATAACCTTCAGCTTTAAAGAGATGCTCTAAGGTAACACATCTATAAGTGGTCTGATTTAGAACCACTAATATTTTTCCTGAGGCTGCTATTTCACACTGCAAATTCAGAAAGGATTTCAGATATTTTGCAGGAAACAGTTATAAAATATTTATTAGCTGAATCTGGACTTTTGTTAAAAAGCCTTCATTTTCTCCAGTAATGGAGACTTTTCTCATCTAGTTAAAGAAAAGATGAAAGGCACCTCCCGCAGGAGAGTAGCCAAGGCGATAATTTATACAAGGTGCCTTTGAACAACTTCCACATTTTACCACCGCCCTAATTTATGCTATCAAATGACCAAGTTTATTTAGTAAAATGGTTATGTTTTTCCTGAAGTATTTAAAGAGAAGAAATTTTTGTACCTTCCTGAGTAAAAAATTTTATAGGGTCAAACCTAAGGCCTAACTGAAGAATGAAACTATTTTCAGCACATAAATTTGCTCTCACATAGCAAATGTCTTGCAGGAGAGCTTTTAAAGGCTGAAGCTACTGATTCCTATAAAATAGACTGTGGAGCCATAAATAGCTAGGGAAGGATAATTTTTAATTAAAGAAAATTGTTTTATAAAGTTTAGGCAATTACATGACCATGTTGATGTCTGATCTTGTTCAATTTGTTCATTTCATATATGAGGAAAAATAAAAGTATTTTTGCTTTAAAAAACAGAACCAGCGTGATAAAGGAATATTTTGAACTTTTTCCTCATGGACTTTTATCTCTATTAATGTATGAAAAAGTATTGTTCTCCTCTACATTCCCAAGACCACTGCATCCTCCAAGAAGAAAAATAATACATAAATTAGAAATGTTATAACCAAATCTCTTTTCTTCATATTTGTGTCTTTTACATTTATCAGTCAAAATGTTAAGATAAAATTTTTTAAACAAGAGTACATATTTGTAGGTATTTAATGAGAAAAGTGGAATATAGATAAATAGGAAGTAAGAAGAATTTTTTTTCAAATGGATTGGGGAACAAGATATGAAAGAAGAGAAGGGAGGAGAGGGGTAGGGGATTAAAAAAGACACAGAAGAATTAAGTTTCTTATATACATGTACAACTCCCCACAATACATGTAATCATTATGTACTGCAAATGTGTACTAATTAAAGAGAAGACATTTAACATTTAAAGATTATCAGTGAAAAGTTTATCTATGATAAGCAAGACATAATTTCATGAGAAAAAAGTTAAAATTTTATTTTACTAGCAAAACATCCATATATAAGCACATTATACTTCTGTAGTAAATTGTTAACAATTGGATCAAAATAAAAAATTTAAATCAAAATGTTAAAATATAATTCATTGTTTTCTGTGTACCTGTTAAAAACATTTAATACTTTAGGAGAGTCAGGAAATAAATAATAACAAGCACAATTACATGTTACACCTACACATTCCTGAAACATAGGAAAGAAAAAATCATATCAAATCAAGCATTTTGACTTCATTATACCAAAGAGACTTAGTAGTTTCTTTTCATTAATGCTATTCATTTTTCTCCTGATCACATTTAAATAACCAAATGTCCTTTCATTGTGCTGTCATATTAAGACTTCTTCCTGAAAATTTGCCATGTACATCTTTCATCTCACTTGTAGAAGATTCATTCACTGCTACTATCTGTCTATATACTTTGAGAATGTTTCTTTCATTCATTGCTTCAGAAATGAACTGAAAAGTTAGAACCAGTGAGACCTCCAGTGAGATCTTTGCTGGAGCAATACCTTGGATAAAGCTCAAAACCTGAGTTTACCCTACTGGAATATCTGAGTATTAACAAATTATTTTTCTACTTAAAAAAGAAATAAACTGAAACCAATTCAAGATAATGGTTAAATATTATTCTGATATAATCCAAGGCATAAGAGATTCCATCAAACCATTTGTCAAGGTAGAAAAAGAATCACCCCAAAAGTTCTCACCAGTCACCTTCACTAAGTGATGATCTTAGGTTACAAAACTGTGGTTCAATGTGCATTCAATTTTCAGGAAATGGAAAAATCTGAAAACTGAAAAATTCAGAAATCTCAAAATCAAGTTACCCAGTAGCTAATATAAAATAACAAAAGCCAAGCAAATACATAAAATAATTTCAATGCAAGAGAAAACTTGTGGGATTACCCACAAACCTTCCTACAGAGTGAAGAATTTCAGAGAGAAGTCTTTTCTATTGTTCAGTCTTGTTGATCCATCTGCATTAAATTGAAGGTTTTACTCTATTTGTATTTTAATTACATTTTAGTTCTTACACATTTAAACACTGCTTGGTGTTTAATGATGTCTCACACATGAAGATGACATCAGGCTTCTGCAAGCAATTGAGTGTACTCTGAGAAAAGATTTCTGTCATCAACTTTGTCCAATTCATCAGCTGAAAGAACTAAAAATCTAGATTATTATCTGACTGTTTTTTCTCTAAAACTTCAAATGAAATTGCCTTTAAAATAATTGGGGATTTTGATTTCTTACAGACAGAGTCAATTAATACTAAGTTTTCAAGGAGTATTAGAATAATCTGGGAAGTAAAGTAATAAAATTTTTCAAACACTTCTTTTTAAAAACAAGATGCTTTTAAAAACACTGAAGTCAAAGCCTTGCCCACAAAAGACATTTGGAGAACATGAGTCTATTATTACATTCTACTACTGACAGTTATTTTAGAAAATGTTTCATTAAACTGCAGTAGAATAGAATCATATCAATCAATTTAAAAACTCTTAGCATACCAGATGATGTGCTTTTTGATAAAAAGTTATGGAGTGGAACTCATTATTGTAGCTCTCCCACTTAGTACAAACACTGTAAAACACAACACAGAAAAAATAAACAAGTGTGTGACTGTCATCAGAGCCAAGACAAATTTGGAAACTACAGAACATCAGCTCTTTCGGCAACAGGAAGTAGTTTCATATTCCAGTTGGAAATCTGAGTTAACAAGAGACCCCATCAGCCTCTCCAGAAAGAATCAATAGACAGTTGTGTCATCACTAGGGAAATTCTAAACCAATAGCAGAGGCAGAGAGCATATTTACTTGAAATACAGAGGCCCCTGGACATGTTGGGGCAAGCTTCTTCAAGGCCATTTCAGAAACAGCATGCAGCATGCACTCAAGAGTGTCCATCTTCACCCCAGCAGTATATGTGAAAGTTCATCTTAGGGCCACACCATTACATTCCAAAAATAACTTATCTCCAAGGAGCAAGAGCATTAGCCAACTTAAATTCTCATCAGAAATTATTTCCATACAATGTCAGCAAATTTAACTATTTAGCTGGTAAAAGAAATTTGCAATAGCAGATACATTTATCACAACCAGGGTTTTCATTACAACTTACCTGTTTCTTCCCGAGTCTCTGAAGCCTTTGGCAAATGGATTCCTGTCTATCTTAAGGCGAGTAATCTGCAGAATAGGGGAAAAAAATCACATCTTATATAAATATAAAATAATATTTTAAAGAACAGAAATTACCACAAAGCTACAAATGATTCAAAAATTAACTGACAGAAGACACTATTAGATTTTTCTCTCCGTTCCCCACATATTTTAATATCCTGGATGCCTAAAGAAAATTTCAGAAACCATTCAGAATATTCATCGCTATAAAAAGGCACATACTTACCTTTTTATTTTGCAGCACTAGAGGAGAACCTAGCCTCCTCTCTCTCTTTCTCTCTCCCTCCCTCCCTCCCCCCCTTCCTCTCTCCACATTGCATAGGCAACATTCAAATTTCTAAACTTCTGTCTCCCTGAGTGTTGAAATTACAGGTGTGTACCACAGTGCTCCGATTTCTATGATACACAGAAATTTTGTTTGTTTTTAATATTCCTAGGGAAGGAAAATCTAAATCATCTGTCAATATTTGTTTAGCAATCCTCCTGAAAATGAAGTTGCTAGCTTTAACTTTGCTAATATGCTTTAACCTTGTTTCTCTTGCAATAATGGTGATGAGGAACAAGTAATATCCAACAACTTCCACTTATTAGGTATTACTATGCTTAAATTTTAAGGTCCTATGCAATCTTTTCTTCTTCAAAATTAGGTAATATTCACACTCCTTTAGTTTTCGGCCTCTATAGTCTTCTGTTTCTCCTTTAATTTTCATGACTTTCACTTGAAAGTTTTATTCTTTTATCTTTTTTCTGTGTAGGTCTAATTTTTGTCACAGCACAATAGTATCTAACCAAAGACAACCATTTTTTGAAGGTTCTAAAGGGATTAAATCATATATATATATATATATATATAATTTTAGAAAATTTACATTTTAATTTTAACTAGAGCTCCAGTTTGTTGACCTATCACCAGCATCTTGGCCACTAAGACCCCAAAATTTGGGTGGCGGATAGATTTACAAATGTTTTAATCATCTCCATTTAAAAATCTTCTTCAGCTTGACACTAATAAATAAATAACATCTCATTTGTTTCTTACCAGATCTCTATTTTTCCCTGAGGAATTTATAGTCTTTTTTCTCAGAGGTTCACCATGCTTTGCTTCTTAAATTTCTTGGCTTACTAACATCACAAAATTAATGAATATATTTCTAATTGCACCATCTTGACTAAGCATGAAATTTGTTGGCCAACACTAAGACAAAGAAAGTCTTTGCAGTTCTCCTATACTGCCTGTGCATGTTCTCAACCATCCTCTGGACAATGGTGCAACACTTAAGACACATGTGTTCCACATGATATCATCTTGGTATGTGGATAAAACTACATAATAAAGGATATAATGAAAGGGTTTGATAATTACTTCACCATGTCTGCCATTTTATCATTGAAGAAAAATTCTGTCTTTACAGATCATAACTCTGTACTCTGTTCCTTTCAGTAGTGTTTAAGTAACACTACATAATTCAAACAGTTAAAATATTATTTTTAAGAGTATAGATTTATATAGTGGTGCCTGTCTAAATAGAAATATATCACAATTACTATTATCATAATTTTTATTACTAACATCATCACATTTATTAAATGCAGACTATGTACACTGTACTAAGTTTTAAGCACACTACTAATTTAATTATCATCGAAGCTTATGAATACATATTACTTCAATTTTATGTTTTTTCCCTTAACCTAAAGCTTTAAAAGTAACTTTCTGGCTGGGGATTTAGCTCAGCCACATAAGTGCCTGTCTGGCAAGTGCAAGGACATTAGTTTGAGCCTCAGTACCAAATAAATAAATAAATGAATGTAACTTTCCTAAGATAACCATGGTAGAAATGGATTAGAAACTTAGGCTGCAGCACTCAAATTGTTAACAACTGGGTGAGTCTGCTTATCAGTGTTCCCTAAGTTCTTTAAAATGATTGCTGGGAAATTAAACAGTGAATGTCATTGCATTTTATCAACATCAATTCCCCTAATTTTTCTACTGTCTTAATTGACTCATCAATCTTTGTTAAATGGTGTTAGCCCCAACATACGCCAGGAGCTCACTGCATTACACTTAAACTATCATAAAGGGCAGAAGAAAATACATATAGAATGCAGATAATTTGTGTGTGTGAGTAACAGAGAGATAATAAATTCGGGTTGTTAAAAATCATACTAAATCCCCTGCTATTTTCACCTCAGGCACTAATTTCCCCTGAAACCAATTTTATTTTCTTCCCTTGATACATTTTAAGAATATCATCTTAATTATCTCTAGATTTTCTAAGAATTACAGTCCATGACCCTTGCTACCAGTCTAGGTGGGAGTGGCAGCATCACTACAGGGCACAGGCCAGCTTCCACTGTGGAAGTGATGTCTCCACACACAGGAGAGCACTGGGCCTCTCTATCCAAAAGGAGAGCATGTGGGCAGGTCCACATCTCCAGGAAAGCTTTATATGGCAGGCAGCACAGCAAAGAAAGTAAGAAGCCTTACATTTTTAACTGAGATGCATATAAAGGCAAACAGAAATGAAGGCCTAAAAACAATCCAGCTCACCACTGAAACAAAAAAAAGCATTATCACATGCTGCATTAGCCTCCATTACATTGCCATTTCTTATGAAAACTGGCTAAAATTGCATTGTGCTCTATAATTACTTGACTTGTGTACATACACTTAAAGAAATACATGTTTTTTCATGTAGAAAAATTCACTTCTCAAATTATTTCCAACTTTATGAAATAATTATTTCACAATTGCTAGTCTCTCAATATACACCACTGTGTATCACAATCAAAGCATGGCCTGAAACAAAAAACCCTTTTTGGAACATAAAAGTTCCAAAATAAAATAAAAATTATCCTGATATAGTTTCATGAGCTAGGTTTACAATCAATCCTTACGATCAATTGCTACTTTTATGTTTTACATGTCTGTCTCCTTTTGTCTGAAGAGGTCCTTATTAGAGTATCCTTACTTGGAGAACTGTGATTAAAGATTCATTATATCCACAAACACTCATGCACACCTTGAATGGCATATGTGACAAACTTTGTAATTCATGATACAGCGACAAGAATGGCTAGCTTTCTATTTACCCCTGGAGAGTCTAAAAAAGAAAATAGCTGAGAACAGTACCTGCTGATTCTGATAGGCAGTGACAGTGGTGAATACCGTTTCTGGGAAGGAGAATGCCTTCACTCCCTCCCCAGATGGGACAGGCTTGATGGGAGAAAGGTCATCTCCACAGTCTTTACGGATGACGTGTACACGTGGCTGGTATTTGTGCATGGAATGAAGAATAATCTGTTTGGAGGAGAAAAAAAGGCATATTTAATCAGGAATCTCTGCTCATTCTTGGTACTATGACTAAATATTGAATATATAAAATAAATTGCTGCTCCTGGGAATTAACATTTCAAGGATACAGAAGTAAAATTTAATAAAATACATCAAAAGTAGAGAGAGAGGGCTAGGAAGTTATAAATTATATAGAAAAATATTTTTAAAATTTTGCTTCAGTGAAACCTTGGGTACAACCATGGGAAACCAACATCAAATTTTTCTATTGCTTAACACATAAGAATAAATCCATATGAATTTTATTCATAATGAGCCAGATGAAACTAGAGCCCAAGCTAATAAAAGTAAAAATGATATTAAAATTATTAAGTAGCATCAAACCTAAATCTAAATCTAAGTGTTTGCACTTGAAATTGTTTTTATGTGGAAATTATTCCTCTATCACTGACTACATGTTTACTTAAGAGCAAAGAGAATTTTAAGAATGCCAAGGATTGGCTTTGTGTGAGATTGGCTTTGTCAAGAGAGCCCTATTTTGGTGCTCACAATAAGGCTTATTAAAAGCTGAGACTACAGAGAATGGAAACACGGGCCTTCACAGACTCTGCCAAGTTCTCTGTAACATGGCTAACCACCTTCTATCCAATTGTTTCACTGAGGATTTATCTTAAGGAAGTATTTCAAAGTCAGAAAAGGTTTTCATGTGCAAAGATGTACATGGAATAATGAAAGAACCATAAATCATGTATATGTCCAATGTAAGTAGTGAGGTAAATGAAAATCCACTCTATGGAATCCAGTGCTATTTAGTCAGAAGGTTTTTTGCTTGTTTTTTTTTTTTTTTTGCTTTGTTTTGTTTTTTTGGTACCAGGAATTGAACTTAGGACCTCAGGCTTGCCAGGCAGTCACTGTGCCACTGAACTAAATCCACAGCTCCTCCAGTACGATGTAGTTGTTACTAATACTGTTTAGGAAAAGTTTTAATCATAAAGTGATAAAAACAGGACCTAAATTGTTTATGAATTTACCACAACTTCATTAAAAGAATAAAAGGAACCCATACAAAGATAAGAATAGTGTGATCTTCTCTGGATGATGGAATTTCAGGTGAAATTTTTCTTTCTTCTTGGCATGTTTTATGCACTCAAGCATGAGCCTCACCCAGTGGGATTTTCTACTTGCTCTTGAATTCTATGTTCAGGTATTAATAGATGATTTTAAACACTCCTATCTTTCCTGAGCTGTAAGATTAGAATTCAGGTATTTGGCTGTTATGAATTTAGAGGGGAATCATTGGGAAAACACAATGAGTGATCTGCCTCATGTCTTTCAAGGTGTGAGCAGTTTAATAAGCCAAGTTCAGAGTCCTTGGTCAGCCCAAACACATACAGTCTTGTACCTGGAGACTGAGCTCATTGACACAAAATGATGCCTTTACCTTCTAGTAGCAACTAAGGTTATAGCTGGGGGTTTTTTTGGCTTTGTTTTGTGTTTTACCCTAAAGTTTTCTATCAGTGGAAGAAATGACTGGATAGCAATTTAATAATTTTGCTGTTATCTTGCTGACCAGACAAGCTTTTTGGGAGAAGCATGAGTATGAGAAAAAGCAAGAGGGGTCAACAACTTTCAGCATCACCTCTGGATACATGCATGAATCTGAAACCTCAAGGGATTGTTTTTCCATGTGTACCAGAAGGGCAGAATTTCAATGATCCATTAGTGAAATCATGAAATCAATTCAAAGAGCTACCACCAGAAATTTTTAAAAAACCAAAATCATTAAAATAAAGTAGGAGATAGAGAATGGTGTTTATAATAAGGATAAGAAGTACTGCTTTGCAAAACATTTTGTTACCTATGTGTATATGTCTATATAAAAGGTATTTCTTGCTATAATTCAGGTTAAAAGTTTAGAAAACACATAGGGACACTTAATTCTAATGATTCTATCACTATGTTTTAAACAGATTTTCAATGAATATGGATTTTTTCCACTTCTTCAGTATATAATTCCTAACTGGGTATATCTATAAATCTTCATATAAAAAGATATAATTGAAATCTAAGTATATATGCTTAGAAGCCCCAGTATCTCAAAAGGTTGAAAGGTATCTTCCAGTTAGTATTTTTCTTAGAACTAAGTTAACATGGAAACAGGAGGCCTGTTCCCTACCCTCCTTTAGGGTTGTGCTTCTTCCCTGCTGGATATGCAGTGTTCTAAATCTGAAAATATTGACATTAGTCCTCTAATTTAAAATGAAGCAGCTAAGGTCTATAGGAACAAAATGTCTGAATTTCACTGCTGTTCTTGGAAACCAGCTGCTTCAGCCATGATTTGTTTTCTGACCACTATGTGTATTCATTATAAATTTATGTTGTACAGGCAGAGATTGTCATTGGGCTAGGACCCAACAAAAGAAATATAATGATGCTTCTCAGCTACAGAGGCAAATTAATCAATTAGTAAGCCACAAATGATGTCTAAGTCACTAGCTGAGAGTTTATGATATAAATTGTCCCTGTTCTTTTTTAGAATTATTATTATAATGGTAATTCTATATTATAATTCTTGGAAATGTGAACATAACACAGCAAATGACAAATTTTAAAGTATCTGTTAATTTTAATGTGTTTTTTCCTTTATTTCCTAATTAATCTCTCTCTTTAGGAAATTGATATACACTAGATATTCTGACAGTAGAATTTGACGGAAAACTCCTCTAAGCTAAGAAACAAAATGCTAGAGGTAAGAAAATAGAATTTATAAACTCCCAGAGAAAATTAAGCAACTCCTAAGAATAAGCAAGCAAATCTACTTACATCAACAAGCAAAAATAAATGCTTTTGTTTGGGGGGGGTGTTGTTTTGTTTTTTTGTTTTTGTTTTTGGTACCTGGAATCAAATTCAGAACATTGCACTTGCCAGGCAGGCACTTATGCAACTGAGCTGTATCCCTGGCTCAACAGGTGCCTACCAATTTTAGAAGATAAGAAAGAACAGATTTAGAATGAAATAACACAAATTTATTTGGGCTTTCTGTCTATTAGTCAATGCAGAAAAGGTTCTTATTTTATGAAGAACCTATTCTCTCACCGAAATTTCTTCATATAGTTACATACATTTTGATATGATTTATTTATATCATTCCACAGTCCAAGAATGACTTTAGTTAGGGTGTTTTGGAACAGTGTACAGAAATAGCTGATGTATGACTATGATTGCATGTTAAGGAGAAAATTTCAATAGTCATCTGAAGATTATTCAAGCCAAATAATGTATTTTCAACATTGTCTATAGAAACAGTGCATCTCTGGAAATTTTTAAAGGATGTCAAATAAGTGTTAGTTGTTATCTCTAAGACAGACAATTTGATTTTTAAAGAATTGTCATACTTACTATGGTGAATAGTGAAGAATATTTTGCTTATTTAATAGAACAAGCCCAACCAGGAAAACCACCGGCCTTATATAAAGAAACACCACAATAATAACGTTCACTACCAAAACTCAAACATATCTGATGTGCATGTTGTATGCTCTCTATTTCTATGGAGACAGATTTTTTAATGACATTACCCATTAATATACACCTATGTCCATAAACAGAGTACTTTTCCATGAAAAGTCTAATACATGTGTTTTTATTTAAAGACTAGATTTGATTCAAAAGAAGCATAATCTTTTTATTTCAGGTCTGATAGGTTGAAAGTGACTGAGATTTGACAGACAGGCAGCTGCATCTACTCTTACAGAACAGCTCAGTAGGGAAACTCCATGCTGACTGGAAATTTTCCAGATGACTTAAATTCCCATGCTGGAATAAGCAGAGCAAAAGATCAAGAAGAAAAGATAATAAAAATCTGGTTCTCAGCATTTTTGGTGATTCTGGGTACCAACTCGCTTTAAATGGTAGATGTCAATGCTGTAATAACAAATCACAAACTCTTAGCAAGATAGCCTTATTGTTATTTTGCATGAGATGATGTATATGAAGCACTCCTCATAAACATGTACTTGCAAGTTCATCATTTCATTCAATGTTCTCTGATTTTAATACAGCCCGTGAGAAAACCAAATTTCTAAATGTGTGAAAGTGACTTGCCAAGATCACAAGTGTGTCTAACCTGTAAGCCATTGCAAATTCCTCCCACTAGGGAAACGTTTGCAACCTCCCCTATAATATCTTGCTTTCCCACCCACATAGTTCTCAAAAAGAAACAGCGAGAATGAGGCTGTTGTATCTTACAGTTCTCAGCAGCTGTGAGTACAACCCTCCTACAGGCCTCTGAATACTGTACTCCCTTCAAAGCATCCCAGCACTGGAAGGTTTTAGGTGCAGCATCACCTGTCTTCTAATTTTTCAGGGAAATGATAATCTACATGTTTTTTTTTCCCATTGGCAAATTCCAGATGCATAGCAAACATTCTTGTGACGAAAACTTTCCTACCATTTCCTACCACCTGCACCTGGATAGTAGCCCAAGAACCAATCTTGGTCTGCATAAAAGCTAGCTAAAAGCTTGGTTAGCAAAAAGCTAGTTAAAGATTCTCCAAGGATCCTTATTATAAAGTCTTCATAACATTCAAAGAGTAGTTGTAGGGGGACATTTCTACTCTGAATTCGCATCAATATTCCTCTCTAAATACTATTGCTATTTGGAAAGTAGAAAAGTCACTTTGGGATAAACCTCAGTGGTGTATAATCACCTGTCTCATGGGGTTCTAGTTTGAGTCAGTGTGCAAGGAATAGATTCCTGCAATTGCTTTGTGTTGAATTAGCTAAAGTTGCAGGCCTACAAGGAGTTCTCAAGTCATAAATTACATGCTTGAACATCTTTAGCAAAGTAAAAGTAGGAACTGAGAGGACAAAAAAAAAATAGGAAAATAACTTAGCTCATTTGAGTCTAGAAATTTACTTAAGATTATGGTAACTTCCTTTTAAATAAGAGCAGGGTTGGAGAAGGGGAGAGGGATAAGGCCCGGAGAGGTCTCTGGGCCAGGAAAGGGATGATGAAATTAGAAATTCCCACCATAATGGTATTACTGTCCTCTTAGCCCCTGAGGCAAAATCAACAGAATTACAAATTCTTAATCTCTAATCTAGGCTTATTTGAAGTCATCAAACTGAGTAAACACAGTAACGTGACATCTCTACCTCTATGAGTCATCAGGATGATAATTTTTGCACATGTTTTCTTCTCTCTCCATCTAGGCTACAAACTCACTGAAGGCAGACCCTATGTCTTTGTATCTTTCACCACATTTTACAAAGTTTCAAAATATACGTTCTTTGAATAAATAATAAAAAAGAGCACCTTAGTGCTTGTTTTGGCAGCACACATACTAAAAAAGCCCTTTTCCATCATATGTCTCCTCTGGTATCAGCTGATAGGTGCATACATTTTAAGGATTTGCAAAGGCAATTTCCTTGCTTCCAAATGCATTCAAACAGCTCTCTCCCTACTCTCCACATTCATTAATTTTAAACTTGTACAACCTGCCACAATTTTAAAGGAAAAACTTCACCAGTAGATGACACATTTTTCTAGATTTCCTTTGCCATGTTTTAGTCTCCTAATAGTGAAATACTTTAAGGAAGTGAATTTCAATTTGTAATTTATTATTTTATTTGTAAACAAACACTATATGATAGCTAATTGTATGTATCAATTTGGCTAGACTACAGTACCCAGATGTTTGGTCAAACACCAGTGTACATGTTACTGTGGAAGCATTTTTTAGGGGAGATACTATTTAAATCATAAGACTTTCAGTAAAGCTGATTACACTCCATGATTTGGACTAGTCTCATCCAGTCAACTGAAGGCCTTATGAGAAAACAGCCAGAGATCCCAGGAGAAGTGAGAATTCTGATCAGACTGTCATCAGATTCAGCTTAAACCAACTGTTTAAATCAATCTCTGTATCTCTCATGAATATATATATATGTATATATATATATATATAGTATCATGGAAAGAGTTAAATATATATATATATATAGTCACAAATCAAGGGCAAGAACTGAGTCAAATTTCCACATAAGGTCAACATCGAGCCTAACTATTCAATTTGATCTGGTTCTTGTCCAATTTGGTTTGTGCCAGAATTTTGGAAAGAAGCTTGTAAACTAAGCTACCAATATATAATGCATATATAATAGAAATAATATATTATGTTGGGTAATACATATTATATATTTTATGTGTGCTATATTATATATATATGTGTGTGTGTATATATGTATGTGAATATTCTCAGTGTATACATACATATGCACAGATGTATACATCCTATTTTCTAAATAATATTGTTTTAAATAAAGTCTGATAAAATTATAACAGTAAAATCATACAGATAAACTGCTAAATCTATATCTAATATTAGATATGTCAGATATTAAAAACTATTAGATACAAAGATTTTGTTCATTTGAACTGAAAGAATGGTAAAGTGATTATATTGATGTAAATTATCAAAATTTTTGTACTTTATGAATGATAGCATACAGATTTGGGGCCCAGTTATCTCCTTAAAAGAGATACTCTAGAACTGTAGAACTCAGAAAATTATGGTATACTTTAAGTTTTTTAAATTTTAAAAACAAGTAAGAAAAATGGTATTTAGACTAATGGTATTTTTTTCCTATTTAAAAGAAAAAACAACATGGCTTCCAGCATTCACAGTCAGTTCCCTTGATGAGACAGAAGAAACTAATGTTTTTTCTCTAAAATCAAGGACAAGCAACTCTTATGAACCGACTGTGTTAACCTGTAAAAATAAACATAAAAGGAAAGGACACAAAATAATATACTTATATAGGGCATGAAACTGGATTCATAAAGTCTATTTTTCTGATCCTGTTTTAAACTATAAGAGGCAGCAACAAACAAAAACACTACAAATGTCAGGATTTACTAAATGTGCCTTGAAAATCCAGATACTATATCCATACCACTATGAAATTAGTACTCAGAAATCTTTATGAAAGAAAGTGCTTATGTAATTGCTAGCAACTTGCATCCCGTTATCACTATCTTATCAGTTTATGACAGTTTATCTTTTTGTTTTAAAATACTTGCTTATAAATATACTTTCTTTATGCTACCACTTGGAGAAATGAGCAGGTTGGTTTTCCTTTTAAGTATGATATATTCTTCAAAAGGCATTTCAGTTCTGCTTCAGTCAAAGCCAAACTTCAGTCAAAGTTTCTCAAAAATAGAAACCTAATAGATACACTAGTTTTGAGTAGAAATCAACATATATCCAGAGTTACTAATATACTAAAGTAGAAATTTGCCCTAAGAACAATACAGCACAAAAATTAATAAGGTGTTAAAAATGACTGCATTATTGAGATGGCTGAATTGACTTACATATCATGTTTCAGCAGTTTTAAGAATAAAAATAATTATTGTAACATATTTTGACACATTAGTTTCCTTTTAAAGCAACTGGGAGCTTGCAGATGGAACACAAGAATAGTATAAGCCTGGACTGACTCTGAAAAACAATGAGACCCAGCTGAGAAAAGTTTGATGCAAGGAGGACACAGTAAATCATTATCCCTGCTTAGCCAAATTCCAAGTAGTACTCATATTCAAAGTATAATAATTAGCACTTCATGGGAGTTCATACAAATGTTTTGGTTAAAGAAAAGTCTCTACCTTGAGTTCTTTCATTCCAATACAAAAAAAATATATAGTTTTAATGCATTAAATTCCTCATAGGATACTTGAACCATAAGCATAGTCTCTGACACAAATATAATCTTTATATTGCACAGGTTATGCACATGCTGATCAACCAGGGAAAGGATATCTTAGAAGGGTCCATTCCCTTCAGTCAGACATAGCATAGACATGGTTGTGACATCTAATATTGGCCATCTACTCACATGGCCTTGGTCATCCAGTTCATTGTTGGTGAGCTTCAGCTTGTCAAAGCTGATGACTTGTCTCATCCAAGTCTCCCCAGAGGCAGGCGAGTCTGGATGAATATACACCCGGGGTGGCACAGGGGAGTCAGCATTACCCGCCACCATCCATTTAGAGCTGTGGTAAACATACCTAGAAGGCAAAGAAAAGGAAGGCCCTCAGGAACTGGACTATTTGTTTCTTGGTATTTCTAACTCGGCAGAATCAAGAACACATGTGTACTCTTCTTTTTACAGTCTAAAATAAATTGATTTCTTCCTTATATCCAAAATAAATCTTCAAGCGTTTTCAAAAACTTTCTGAAGTAGTAGGAGTAACAACTCAGAGTAAATGGTACATGAAGGGCCTAGTGAAAAATGTGTGCACAACCACAAATGGAAATTCTAACAAATAATTTAGTTACATTAGACATGCTGTCGTCTGATGTTCTTCACTTGAAAATTCAATGGGCATGAGGCTGCCAAACTCACCTTTAGGTAAGTATCAAAATACTTGAAAGTTATATCTTAAAATATCTCACTTCCTTAAGGATCACTTTACATTTTAGGCATATACAGGCTGATGAGACAGACTGAGAAAGGCAAGAAAAAATAGACATATTTTGATAGAAAAAAAGTTTTACCTATTATCATTTAGAATTGTGTTTTTCTCATGCTATGACATTATAAGATGAAGATGAAATATTCAGTTTAATGTAAAATTTTTGAATAATTATAACATGTAAGCCTTTATTCATCTCCTATATTTCTTATACCAAATATTATACCAAATAGTTTCCAAATACCACTAATAAAGATACAAATCACACTTTGAAAACAATGGCCTAATTAATATTACTTTTCTAATTAGAGTCGAAATATCTTTATATATATATATGAAAATATGTTGATTCAGCAAGAATAATACATTACCTGACAATATCTCAAGTAATAAAATCTCAAAGTGTAATCCTATAATAAGACTATCATTTACTGTTACTTTAAAATAAACTAAAAGCTAGAAACTGGAGTATCAATGAAGAAAAGAAGATAAAATTATATAGCGTTTAGATACTTTTATTCCATGTATATTAAAATACATCATACAATTTATAATAAGTTTGCAAATAGTGTCAGAAAATTCTACCTGTATAATATGTAAATTTCTTTTGAAAGGAGGAGACAGGCAGATAGGAAGAAAAGGGGAAGTAAAAAGGATGCAGATGTGATATGTGTATGTACCAATTTACACTGAATGTACTTAAGTAACATAAATATATACTAATAATTTTTTTAAAAAATAAAAGCATAAAATATTTTCATAACATCTTTGATGTGGCTTTTTGTTTCACTGAGGGTCACATATCTTATTCTCTTGAGTTTGATATGTATCTCTCTCTCTTTTTTTTTTGATATGCTCAATTTTTTACAATATATCCTTTGCTTGGGGGAAAAATACATAAGCACAAAATTAAGAGTAATTCTTAAAAACCTTCCTTCAAATGCTATGGTGTAATTTTAATAAATAAATTCCTAAGCATGGGCTCTTGTGATTATTAATTTTACATTCTAGCGGTAAATATTTTTACCTTGACCAAATACCACTCTGACACAGAAAATAAGCCAAATTTTTTCTGATACTGCTGAAAACATTGGAAAATAAATGAACATCTTAGAAATTCAAGAAAAAAAACTTCAATGTAGCTATGAATTGAGTTGCTACCAAATAGTTATGTGCTCCATCAAAACCTTGCAAACTTACGCACACTAAATAGTTCACACTCCACTTGCACTAAGCAAATAAATGCTACCTGTTACACATTCTTTGCAAAACATTCTAATACCAACACTTAAAACAAATTTCATTTTACTAAGCAATGTACATGAAAGCAAATTTATGTTTAACAGTTTGATCTTTTAACATCTACCATTTTAATACTAGTATAAGAAGTCTCCTTGCTTTCTGTAAGAGTAAATAAAAATCTGTTAAGTAAAATAAAACATCAAAAATATATGGAAGAGTTTTGCAGGAGGAAATAGAGTACAAACAGAAGAAAAATGATAATTTCCACTCATTATCTTCTTTAGCACAAAACTCAAATTAGAATATCAGTTTTAAATCAAGTGTATTTCAAGAATGAACTTCTATGTTTCTAGCTTCTGTTATGCAGTAGCCAAATTTAGCAAAATGTCCTCATGACTTAAGTAATAAAATTTATACATGAAAACACAAAACTTCCATTCATTATTCATTTTTTAGTATTTCATGTTGTTCAAATTAAAATCTGTATACTTTTGACATTGTAAACCTGTTTTTCAAAAACTTCCTAAATTTTAAGGTGTTAAAACCCAAAGTCGATTTCATTTAAAAACTGCTAGACACTCTTTTAAAAATGAGACAAATTTAAAACAGGATCCCACATTCTGATCTTCTAAAACCTTCAAAACTTAAAAAAATAATTAGTACTTATTTTTTTAAAATGCTAGTTTTTTTAAATTCTTCAGAAACATAAGAAACATTGTCACTGAAAATTTTTAATTTGTCTTCTTGGTTTAAAATTGAAAACTATGTATCTTTTCTTAGATTACTTGAAATCTAGGTAAATATATTCTTTTTTAAAATCCAAATGCAATGAAGACTTTAACAATAATTGCTAACTACCAACCAAAACCAACCAAAAGTTAACAATTAGTTACCAGTTTGGAGATGTCACAATGAATTGTGAGAATTTATTTATCTTACTTGTGGGAAACCTTAGATAATTTTCTAAAGGGAAAAAGTCTACAAGCACTTATGATTTTGACTGTAACAAGATAAGGCAAGTTAATATGAAGATCAAAAATTCATAAAAAAGCATAACATTTCATCTACCATAATATGCATGTACAAATTGTATAACAAGTCCTCTGAAAATTCTATTTGAAATGTGAATCTATATGAAAGATATACTTAATTAACAATACCAAATTGATTCCTATTAAGAACCCAATGAACGAAAACATCTCTGTTTCTATTAAAAGCCAAGCCAAAATTCTGGTTCCACGTTTTACTGCAAGAGAAAATACCATCTGGGTGCTGGAACCCATGGGCATTGGATTATGGATCTGGAAATTGTATAGACTTCTGGAAACAAAGATCACAATATCACAGATCAAATGGGCACTCTTGGCAAAATCCTAATGCTTTCTGAAGTCCTACATCCAATCCCTGTACCTGTATCGTTTGTTGTCCACTGGTACAATATCCATGGCAATGTAGTATTGTTGGTGGGGATCTAATCCGGAGATCTTCACTCTCATTGCAGGAAACATGCGTCTTTTTATGAAGGAGAGAAGACAGAGCATTTGGGTTTTGTTTTTGATTCTGATAAGAACTGAAAATGAACAAATCTCTCTAATCTATATTTTTAATATGATCAAATTTACAGCATTAACTTTGAAAAAGTGTTAGAACATAGAACATATGCAAATCAAGATCTTAAAATGTAATTTGTTTTGCCCTAGGTATATATGATTCCATGTTTGTTGAATTGTCAGTGTAGCTAAAAATGAAAGAATTGTCTGCTAAGGGAGTTGTGGAACTAAAGAAAGCACTTTACTTTCTAAATAAAATCACCATATATATTTACATTTAGTTACACAAATAAAATTGAATAAATGATGGAAACAGAAATTTCAAATTTCTAAAAATGTGATCAAATATAGTATGAAATTTTAAGAAGATTATAAAAAACCACAAGGAGCCAATGTGCCATGTTATAATCAAACAATATGTTCTTTATTGAAACAGGACTTCCTGTCTACAGTACGCTAAAGGTGAAGTGCAAAAGTTGCTCTAAATTTGAAAGGTAGACTAAACTTCTTTATTGAACGCAGAAACTAAGCACAATGCATATTACCAAATTATTCCTTTCTCCATCATACTTAGAAAATGTTTTCTTCCTAAACCACACTTACTCAAATATTTGCTAATGAAAAATCTACATTTCTCTTCGCTTCTGAGATATACAGCAAAGGACATGCTAAAGTAGATGCATCTACCCTTTATAAAGGGCACAGAGCAAGTGACATAACAGCGAGTATGTATTAAAAAACAAATGCAGACGTTCGTTGTTTAAAACAAATTCACCTTTAAGTCTAGGACTGTGCTTGTTAATCTAATTCTTGCTAATTTAACTTTATAGCACAAACTTATATACTGTTATTTACCTCTTTTTCTATAACAATAACGTTATTAAAGACCACTTCGAGAGGACGGAAAGTCCATTACTCCTAACTAAGCATGAGAACAGTTTTAATAGGCGCTGGCTGTTTAGTATTATTTCAGTGCACCTGTAAGATAAAGAGTAAAGGTCTTTACATCTTTTAAAAGACGATTGTTGCTTTGTGTTGTTAAAAACCAAATTTGAATCATTAATAAAAGTTCTGTGAAAATGCAGAGGGTAGCATGTGGAGTCAATAAAATATGTTTTTGTAATTTCTAATAAGTTTGGATGCTTTTATGCTATCCAGGTTTTTGCCATGTGTACTCCCTGAAAGAGTCGTGTGTCCTTTTAAAATTTCTCTTAAGGATATTATTCATAGATTTTATTGCACTAAATGAACTGAAAATTTTAAAGTGCAAATGCCTCTGCGGCTAACTCAGTATGATCTACCAACAAATCCATTTGTTTTACTACTCGGTTGTGCAAAGTTCACACTTTAAAAAAGATACCTTCTTACATTTATATTTAGTGTTCGCTTGCAAATTTAAACTAATGCCCTGGAATTTCACTTGGAAATATATTGAACCATGCAACAGGACTTACAAACAGGATTTTTAGAAATCAAAATAATTATCCTTACAGCTACACATAATAAAACATATATTATGAACGATTATAGTGAGTTTTCATCCTAGTCTAATTTCAATATAATACAACACATCTTATAGTGCCAGGAAACCTTTTAATGAAAGAGCCAACCTGAAAGTTTAAATCCAAAAAAGTAAATTATAGTTTTCTATGCAGTAAACTATTTTTAAAAAGAAAAAGAAAAGGCGGGGTTATATGCTCTGTTTCCAGAATTGATAACCAGAACCTAAATAAATGCCTGCATGGCCATAAATATGACCTCGAATCCATAACTACTCCTCACTCCGACAATCAACCTTGATACCACAGCGACTTCTCCCAGATCGACAAGGGGGCCACATCACCTACTGCACCGTGGCCCACTGTGGCAAGGCCAGCCTGAAAGTGAGGCACGACCCGCGATGTGTCAGGCCTGCCCGAAAGTTTTCCCCACGCTGTAGGGCCTTCTCCCAACCGTCTTGGGGGGAGGCCCGAGCCGGCCGTGGGGGTTGCGCTCCAGCTCGCCCCTTACCTGCCCGCCTTAGTGATGATCATCTCAGTGCCGATCTCGTGAAAGCGCTTCCAGAGCTCCGCTCCTTGCAGATCTACCCGCGGCGCCTGCGGCGAGGGCAGCGGGGTACCGGGCTGGGCCAAGGCGGGTGAGGGGGACCGCTTTGGGGAGCCTCCTGGGGACTCCAGCGGGGAAGCGCACTGCAGGAAGCCATCCTCACAGCTGCCTGGACAGCAAAAGGCAGAGAGGGGACCCACTGAGAGCTTCCGAGGAGAGGCAGGCGGCCAGCCCGCGAGCAAAACGCTCTGGTGTCTTCGGGCCCTGGAGGCGAGCAGGCGCTCGGGAAGGCCTGCCGGGCCCCCGAGTCACGGGCCCAGGAGGGCCCGCAGGCCGCGTCCCCCCACCCGCCGGGCCTTGCGAGGTCCAGGCCCAGATAGCTTCGCGCCGCCACGGGGCCCCGCGACGTGAGTGGGACGGACTCCGAGACGAGTTCCCGAGTGCAGAGTGCCCCGTGCTGACCGCGTTACTACCCGCGCGCGAAGCACAGGCGGCCGCCGCCGCAGGGCCCCCACAGGACTCCGGAGCGCCTCGCCCCGCGCCCGGCCCGGGGCATCTTCTGGACGCCTCTGCAGAGTCCGCGGCGGCCACGCTCCTCTCCTCGCCGCAGCGCCGAGGCGAGCGCTGAAAGCCGGCCCCGAGCCGCCGTCCGCCCTGGCCGGAAAAGTCCGAGGGGAAGGGACGGGAACCATTCCGCTAACCCCCGGGAAACCACGTTTGCAAGTACGCCGCCCTCTTCCTGATTTACACAAACGGTTTAGGGCATTCGTTCCGGTTTCGGGGGGTGGGGTGGCGGTTAAGCCTTCTTCCTACACCCCCCCCCCCACCGCCCTAGGCTTTTAAAAGTTGGGAAAGGAAAAGGAGCACCCATTGGCTGGAACCCCAAGGGAGGCAGACGCGGAAAGCACCGGTCCGCACTGTCTGTCTCCACAAACCACCGAGGGGCGCCAAGTGCGAGGCAGCAGCGTGCCCTGGCCGTGTGGGCAGGGACCCGGGCGCAGTGACACCAAGGGCCAAGGCGCTCGCGGCTGCCTCGTCTCGGCCGCTTACAGGCCACGCGCGCGCGCACAATCTCACGGAAGCTCAGGTTCGCGGCGGGCGTGCTGGCCGGACCCGAAAGGGGTCACGCCAGGAAGGAGTTGGGTGGGGAGGAACCGACTCACCCGCGGCCCCGCGGGAGCCACAGCTGCGCTCCAGGTCTGCGCAGCTCCGCGCCGGCGGCGGGGGCGCAGAGCCTTCCTCTCCCTCCGAGGAGCCCTTTTCGGCCGCGCTGCCCCGGCTGCAGCCTCCGTCGTCCGCGGCCCCAGCTGCTTCCTCGGCGCCCAGCTTTCTCCTCTTCTTTTGAAGCTGTTGCTGCTTCTCGGCGCCGATCAGCGCCTCCACGGAGAAGGCGTGCGCCTTGAGGCTGAGCATGCTGCACGGCGAGCCCCTCCGCTTCTCGGCCATCCCCGCCGCCCGGCGCCCGGCGCCCCTCTCTCATATACTCTCCGTGGGCACACCACACACTCGCTTTCCTTGGCAGCCCTACCCCGAAACTGAACAGTTCTCGGTGTCTCAGAGATCTACCCCCTTCCCTGCAGCGGGCAAAAATCAGATTTGGCGTTTCCTCTTTCTCGGGTCGGGATCCGAGGAACCGGCGACGACGCGACCGCCAAGTTTCCTTCCCCCGGTCTCTCTCGCGCTCTCCCTCTCTCTCTCTTTTGCTCTCTCTCTTGCGCTCTCTCTCTCTCTCTCTCTCTCTCACTCACTGATACACTCCTTTGCTCCCACCCCCTCCACCTCCTCCTGCTGCTCCAAGATCTGCCTCGACTGATGCGCCAGAGAGGACTAACATGGGCAAAAAAACACTCTGCGGACACAAATTAGGGATTGTAATTGAAATTTGTTGCCTTGATCTGTCAGCACTTCGAGGCAGGAGAGCGGTGGGAAGAACTTGCTCATTAGCGTCAATAAAGCGGCGGGGGCGGAGCCCAGGCATATGTCAATCACCGAGAAGGATGACCAATCAGGAGGCGGCAATTCTGCGCAGCCCTCGCCCACTTCCTTACAAGGTCTCAAAAGACTCGGAGTGAAAAGCGCCGCCATCTGGCTTGTAAGTGCCAGCCCGCGCTCGCAGAACTAGGGGTCTCCTTCCTAAACCCAGTCCAGTCCCTGAATCTCCAACTTTTCTCCCCAGAATCTGAAAAGGCGGTGGCTCCTGGCTCTAAACGGAGAAACTTACCAAGTTAACACATCAAGAATTTTTGAAGGAACCTTAAATCCCCGTTCCACATCCTAATCATTTAATGTTGCTACAACTCAGAAGGTTTGGGAAGGTTGAGAGCAATGAAAGTCACCATGTCCACGTCGGTCATTTCTCATTTAAAGATTCCCACATCTAGTAGCGCGCATTCTGCGTGGAGCAAGGCACTACGCTTAAACTTTACTCACTGAATTTTTCTTAGGGAAGAGTTGCGTTTAAAAATATTTAAATCCTTTGTATTTATGGACAAAATGTTACATTATCGCTCAGTCCCTCGTGACTTGCCAGGAAAAGCATTCCCTTTCTGGAGATTCCCTTTTCTTTCGGAGTAGTAGATATTTTGAGAAGTGGGTCACAGGATTTTAATTCTGTATGTCATCGGAGATATATATTTAACACTAAAACCCCTTACAACTTTTCAAAGCACAGTTTTAAGACATAATTGCCCTTTAAATTTTTTTCTCTGCGACTTAAAATAAACTTATATTCTTCTAACTTAGCAATTTACCACTTTTTCTCAGGTATTTAGAGTCAGTCCGTTTCTATATATTCAAAATGAAACAGCAACCCAACAGAGTTGCAGTTTCAACTCAGATTTTTGTTAGGATTAACAAAAAAGCGTGTGGTTTACATAGAGTAAATAAAATAGAAAAGTAGTAAATAGAATAAAATTCATGCTAAATGTTAGTCTTCTGTGTAACATACATTAACAAATGATTGCTTTGCTTTGGTTTTTTCCATTGTTCAGTCTTTGCAACTTCTTACCGCCTATTTCTTCTGACTTATACATACGCTTTCTGTAGAGTGCTTCTGGAAGTAGCTTAGCTTCCTCAACTAATCTTTTTTGTAGCTCAGGGTACGCGCAGATGAAGCCTGGACAGCACCAAATCAGTGGGAACCTAGCAGGCGACGCCCAGAGGCACGTGCTGGCCGCCCCGCAGGTCCGGCCGCCTACGGATCTTAAAGAACCAGGAATAATGCTGCTGCGGAGGAGGCCTCTTTTTAAATGCTGGAGAACGGCCCTGGAGCTGGAAGGAGTTGCTTTACATTTACAGAAGAAAGACTGCCTGTTCTGGACCACTTGGGAGACACAAGTTCAAGCAGCGGCTCAGGCAGATATTACATCTTTTTTTTTTTTTCTAAGTGCAAATTCTTTTCTGAAGTTTGGCCCTGCTGGGAGTGAACGCAGCCTACAGAAATTGGGGAGTGGGTTGGAGGTTGATAAGATAATCTGAAAGGTGCAGGAGAGGCGAGAGGCTGGAGGCTGTGCCTGGAAGCTCCCTGCGGCAAGGGCGCCAGGGCCGGTGATGCTCGCTGAAGCCCTCTTTAGCTGCCTGCGTGGAGAGAGCACCTGGTCCCAGACTCCTGCTCTCGGCGACCCGAGGAGAAGAGACCACTTTCTCCTCCAAGTCCTCTGGCAGACTCGAAGCCTTGGAGGCACCGCAGCCTATGGGTGGAGTCTCTTGGGGCCTTTTCCCCTAAGTAGGGCCGGGAGCCGGGCAGGGGGAGCGACTGGTCCCGAAAAAAAGCCGGGGACAAACGCGATTTCTAGAGGAAGCCTACTTCGAAGTCCAGATTTCGTCCTTTTCGGTGCCCAGATATTTTTGAGCAGACTTGCAGGGAGCTCACCCCCAACCCAGTCCCTCTTCTTATCCTCTGCCACGGCCTCCACATTTTACCTGCCAGCCACTGGGACTCGTGGACACCCGGAGACTTGAGCCCCCGTAAGAAAAACCCTGAAAACCGGGTTTTACCCATATCCACGATGTCAGATCGCTTAGATATAAGTGTGTAGAAAGAGAGCTAGGGCCGAACCCGACTTATGTAACTCCCTGAATACTGCTCTAAGCTGGGTTTAGGGAACCTTAACGGTAGGACCGCACCGCACCGCCACTCGCCTCCTTGAACTCGCGTGGCATCTGGTTGAAGCTCCCGGACCAGGCAGGACCTGTCTCCCTGTCCCCCACCCTGCAACACAGTGGGTCGCAGACTGCAGTTCACCCTGATCGTGAGCCTTAGATAAACAGCAGCAAAGAACCTCTCTCCTGGGTATAGGAGAGAAGCAAGCCCTAAATTGGCGGTCTTGGAATTGACCCGCCAGCTCGCTCACTAGAAGGCCGCCTTTTCTGATGCTGCGCGCGGAAGTTAGGACAGTGCAGTTGAGGGAGAAAAGAAAGCAGGACAGGGCAAATATTCGCTAGGGGAAATCTTGAGGCTTCCTATCGCGGTTGCAAATGTCCGTATATACAAATATGCGCGCTCGTGAGTGAGTCAGTGTGCACGTATGGCTGTTTGCGTGTGCACCTGCACATATTGCAAGTAGGAGAGTGTATCAGAGAACGTGTGCCTCCAGTCATTGGAGGAAAGAAAATGTCTTACCGGTAGGAGCCACAGTAAGAAAAATGATTAAAATTCAAATTAGCTGTCGGGACTCCTGCAAGACTAGCCGGGCTCTGTATAAAGAAAGAGTCACTCAGAGAAATGAGTCTCAGGGGATTGAGGGGAGAGGGAGGAACAGAAGATCCTGACGTTCAGAGCTGTAACTATGGTACACAGTAGAATCCACCTCCCAGGAGAGATCAACACTAATGGGAGGTGAACTTTTAATAAGCATATCTGATCTCTTTATTTTTCTTCTTGCAGTTTAAAATTGGACAGTTCTGACATACTCTTTAAAAAAGAAAAAAAGAAAGAAACTCGCGCTAGATTGGCTCCCACTATGCTTTTTAGTCTGGAGCACATTTGCACAGCACTGAACGCTGTGGTGTGTGTGTGTGTGTGTGTGTAGCTAATTCAAGTAATCTATGATAAATACTTTATTTCATCTTTTTGAGACAAGGTCTCACTCTGCAGTTCAGGCTTGAACTCACTTTGTAGCTAAGGTTTGGCCTGGAACTCACAAAGATCCTCCTGCCTCAGCCTCTTGAGTGCTGGGATTACAGGCATAAGCCACCACACCTGGCTCTGTATTTATTTTAAAGTGTTTGTTTTTATTTTTAAAGTTAAAAGCTCTATGCCTCAGGACTTCATTGTCTAAATAGATGTTTTTCTTTTATCTTTTAAGCTCACAACAACACTCTAAGAATTTTTAACCATTATGTTTGATTTCCTGGATTGGAGACCTGACCCACAGAGGTGATCATTGACATATAAAGGAATTTGTTTTGGCTCTCGAATTTGGGGAACATCTTGGGGTCCCTAAGTTTGCAAATGGTCTGCATACTCTCTTCTCGCGCAAAAAAGATTAATTGAACTAGGAATACAGAAACAGGCATGAGAAGTAAGGGTGAGCTGAAACCAAAGGGCTGAAACCAAGCACCAAGAGGGATGCTTGTGTGGCTATTACTGTATAATTTAGTGTGAGGAGACCTATCTAATTAGGGACTGGGGACATCAAAAACCTCGCTGTCAGTGGCAGCACAGCAAACCAGAGCTGAGACTGTCTCTCTGCCTTTCCTGCCTCTACCTTTCTCCTTTACATACACTCTTGTTGCCTCTCTCTCCAACCTGAGTTAATGAAAATAATAAATTACAACCTATATAAACTTACAAGGGCCAGGAAGTAAATTCAGGCGGCCAGGGCTCCATGGCTATGCTCTCGCAGACCTTCCTCCACACCGGTGTTGAGCAGCAGCTGCAAACTCAGGCCCGGAGAGAAAGCGATTCAGAGCAGCAGTTCCTCCGCTAGCTTTGGTCGCTGCTTTGCACAGAGCCATCAACCTTTTGTGGTTTTCTAGCTTTTATTTCAACAACTGCCTCTTCTCTATCCTGCTTAGCTGAGTCAGTCGGAGGCCGCTAATCAAAGAAGGTTCTGCAAGGCTCCTCAAGCGCTGGGATTCCTTTTGGTGTCCGCAGTTTCTCCTCTAACAATGAATTTTTGATCACAGCTCTTTTCTCATTAGACTCAGGAGAGGGTCGTAGTTTTGAGAAAGAGAAATGAGTGTGTACTTTGAACACAAGCTGAGTTCACTCCTCCCTCCTCCAACTCCCAAGTTTTCCTTACTTTGAGGAGGGAAAGGAAAAGGGAAAATGGCGCTTCTAACGTTCTTAGCTAGAGGCAATGCGAAAGGGATGAACCTGAGATAAGCCCCTGAGCTGGGTGAATGAGCTGCGCTTCAGTATTCGCTCTACCATTACCTCTACCGCATTTTTTTTTCACTTTGTAAAATAGTAGTCCTCTTTTCCTAGTTGACTCACACTCTTCCCAGAAACTTCCAGGTGAAGGGCCATTAGCAAATGCTTAATGTGACACCTATAATTAATACCTGATTGAAATATAAGACTGTGTGAGTGGCGATGAAATAAACATAATGAATGAATATAAATGAATATCTGAAAATGGATAGTTGAACATTGTAAGTACCAATATTGGAACAAGTAGATTTGAACATAAAATGAGACAATTCATGGACACGTTAAGTCATTCTCGAATTAATGGGCATTTTAATGGTCTGGTGTATAAAATTATGTTTAAATTGATGTTTAAAATATGCAGCTTCTTGGTCTTTGAATTAAATATTTAGAGCTATTATTCTTTATAAATAAAGATTACCTTAAATCTGCCAGTTTAACAAGATGAATTGAAAATGGACCAAAATGTAGGCCCTCTTTAAGTTTGTTTATCTCACTTATGCTTTATTTTGTTTATTATAAAATGAGAGATGAGAGGATTTCAATGTGTTGTCTAGGTTGATCCAGAACACCTGAATTCCAGGGCTCAACCCGTCTCCTGCCTCAGCCTCTTAAATATCTGGGACGACAATAGGTGCTCACCACCTTGCAGGCTTCAGTGGTTGGCTCTTTATAAAAGTTATTGCACTTTCTAATTAACTGTGAATTGGGGCACATTCTCATATTTTCTGTTGATAGATTCCACAGTTCTTAATTAGTGGAAATTTTGTATAAATTTATATAATTTGCTGAAAGTATAAACAATGATTCCTGGAATTCTTTCATATTTGACATTTGAGGCACTTCAGTTTCAGCTGATTGACAGGACTTTTAACAGATTAGTTTAAAAGTAACACTAGAATTGTGCAAACAAGTAAGCTACTAAAATCCTAGTGACAAGGATGAACTTTTTAAGCAGATGGTAAAATTTTGACTAGAAGCAAGGGCTTATTTACATAATACTTCGTTTGGTTTTGCTTCGTTTGGTTTTAATTATGCAAACTCTTCTGTCCTTTAAGAAGCATATCAGGAACAATTCAGATAAATAAAAAAGGAAGAGATTTTTCCTTTTAAATATAAAAACTTTCAATTTTATCTCAAACATACCAGGATGCATTTGCAAACTACGTTTCCATAGAGTCAGTGAGAATCTTGATGCAAAAAGCTAAAGAGTCCTGATTACAAGAATAACTCAACAAAACATTTATGTTATAGAAATACTGCCTGTAAAAAGTCCTCAGCATATACAAAACTATATTTTCAAGTCTAAAGTTTCCAAATTCAATCACAATAAGAAAGGGAAAGGGAAAAACTATCTCGGGCCATGCATAATCATTGATATAAATTTATAACAACTAGCATTTCTAGAAAGACTTGTGCTTTTTTATGTTCACCTCTAGTCTTCGGTGCTGGTTCCTTCTCAAATTACATAAAATGTACTTTAAGAAGCACTCACTACCTGCTACAGATGTCCAGGAAAACTGAATTATGGAAGTCGGAAACATATGGCAGTTGCCTATTGCACAAGGAAGGTACATATGAAAGTTATAAATTTCTTTCTTTAAGTCAGCATTGTAAACGCATTTTATGGGGTTCACAGTATGTATTACATCTGTAGATTTAATTTTTGAGATATATTTTTTGTGATATTTGTGGTTTGAGATTTGAAAAGAATTCATCTTGATGCATTAGAAATAAAGAAAAACTCTAACAAATAAAAGTAAATTCGTGGAAAAGCAAATGTTTTTCTTTTATTTCCCAGCTGGTTGTACTGAAAAAGACATCGAGCCATCTATTGGCAAAAAATTACTCATAACACAGGAGGTGCCCCTCCGCAGAGCAGGCTGCAATTGAATTCCTGTTCTGAAGAAGCAACAATATCAATTTGAAGAAAGTAGCTTGGGACCGATATAAAAACCACCAGATTAAGAATTAAATTATATGCTGACAAAACTACACCAATTCAACTAGTTTGAAGAAAAAAAGTCAGCTATTTGCCAACCTTCTCCCCATCAAAATTTTATTTTTAATCTTAATCATTTCATTTAATCCTTTTGAAGCCATATTGTAATTGCAATAACGGCTTAAATTAGGCATCTGTTCAGTACTATCCATGGATACTAAGAATTACTGCTGTCTTCCCCTTTGCTTTCAAATTTATTTTAAAATAATCCCTCTAATTTTCTACCTGAAGCCCCCGTGTTACCTTTAAATTTAATTTTATGGATTTTAAGAGTCACAGCTCTCTCATTCCAGTTTATTTGGAGAACTGTTAGAAGTGTGTTATGTGAATGGTCTTGGTCAGAATGAGTTCAAATAAACATACTTGTTGAAGTACCCTAAAACTGGAGCAGGTGTTTTCAGGTAAGGTCTTGTGGGTTAACTTGACAAAAACCAATCTTAGAGTTCCTTAGTGGCAGCAGGAAGCCCAGAGAAATAATAAAATTTACTAGGGGAGAGGGATAATGCAAAATAATAGATGCACCCTTCTCAGACAGTTTTGTTTGGCTGGAGCAGTTGTGATCTGTATGAGCTGGTAGGTTCTTTTCTAGTTCTAGGCTTGCTGAGAGCTCATCTTGGCCAGGCTTTTGATCACTCTGTCCTTGTGCAAGGTAAGAAATTGCAGTTTAATATTATTGCCTTCCAGATAGAAGGGGAGATGAATCTTTAAAATTCATAAAAGACTATCAGATTCTTTTCCAGCTTTCTTTAAGGAAAAGTCAAAACAAGGAAAGTGAAGGGAGAAATTCACATTTCCTTCTCCACCAAGTTTTAAATTGATGATTCCTAAATACCCACCCTGTCCTGCCCAGCTATTCCTTTTCCTCTTAATTCCATTTATACTTAGACTCTGGAAAGGGGCCCCAATCTGATTTCATCTGAGACTAAGCTTAGTTGGAGTTTATTCATCTTTTAAACCAGCATTTATTATTTGATATCAATTAATTATAAATTACCAAAAAATTTAAAAGTCTAGTTTGTTAGAATCTTAGAATCTCTGGGGTGAATCTCGCTGTTAAAACATTCAGACACTCCCATTTCCGATGAGGTTCTACACCTGAAATTAAACTCCAGTCTGGTTTTCTGTAGCATGTATTGCTTTGGTCAAGACCTGCATTTTCTTTCATTTTGTTTCCGTTCTTTCTGGTTTTGGTGCCTTTTTTTTTTTATTTCATTGCTGAAGACAATCTGATTTACAGTTTGACTGAGAGTTGCATTTCTGTTTAGAAGGTGAAACGTCCAAGTCAGTTAGCCAAATTATTCCCCGACGGCTCCAATATTGCGCCAGAGTCCCGGAGTCAGTTATTTTTATGTCTGACTGTATTTCAAATGTGCAGGGTGATAAATAAAATCCGCCTCAAACTTCAAACTATCTCAATGTGATGAGGAACAATGACAAAAATTAACCCAGCCTAAGCGTTGGGGTTCTCCTGAGCCCCTGGAGCATAAATCAGAGTCGTGGCGCCTGCTGCAGCCGCGACTCTCCTTAGCCTCAGGACTATCCCGGTGCGAGACAGCAGGCTCAGACCTGGGATGGGACTCATTCTGAGGAACGGACCAGTCGTGGGAGAAAGGCATGGTCACGCCTAAGCTACCCAATAATTAATTCATCATCAAGACTTTACCAGTGGGGTGTGTGTAAAGTCAAAGATAACCTGGACTGCAAAGCGTGGGCGTCTTTGGGGGTGGAGGGTGTTAAAGAAATAACAACCCCTGAGTCTCTCTGGATCCCAAAGGCGTTTCTCTGACAAGTCACTCGTAAGGGAAATTAATCTCAATCATTAATAAGGAACCCCTTTTTAGGGAAAATCAAGGAAGGCATCCTGGAAAGCTCTCAGCAGAGACTGGCCGGACTGTGGCCTAGAACTGGCGCCCTCTTGCTCAGTCGCTTCCCAGAAGCGTGGTGTCCGGCTGGTGGGCGTCAGGCTAGGCAGGAAGTACGGGGTCCACGGGCCCTCGCCACCTGTCAGGGACCCAGGCGCAGACCCCGAGCCGGCGGCGCGCTTGAAGGCCGCAGGGAGTCGCGGGCCTCGCAGCCGCGGGTTTCTGTGCATAGTGCAAAGAACAGCTCTCTCGGTGCTAAGTGCACAGTAAGCGCGAAGAATAAATACATCATCTCTGGGGCGTCCGTCTTGAAAGAGCCTCTCAGCCCGCTGCGATTCGGAGTCCGCCGGGGTTCACAGATCTGCGCGGCGCCTGCGCCTCCCGGGCGGGCGGAGGAGGACGCGTTCCCGGCCCTGCGCCCCGGCCCGGCTGGGGCTGCACAACGCCCTTCTGCACCCTCGGAAACCGCGGCCCCTCAGACCCCGCCACCGCCCCGCAGCACCCGGAGCTGGGGAGCGGCCCGGACCCGGGGCGCGCGCTTTGCGGATTCGCCCCGGGCAGTCACCAGGACCACGCGGCCACCGAGGCCGGGACGGAGCCGGGGACCTGGCCGTTACCGGCTTCTAGGTATCTGACCTGAGATAGGAATATATACATAGTCAGAGCAAAGCAAGGGAGAACTTCGTCTCTGCCAGGAGCTGCGGCTGCCCTGCGCGCAGCCCCCTTCCCGGCCGGCTGCTGCGGCGAGCAGGGAGCGGGGAGCCCAGGGCCGCCGCCCGCCTCCCCGACGCCACGGCGCGGGTCCCCGCCCGCGCTCGGCGTGACGCTCTGGCCCTTCGCTGACCTCGCTCATCGCGGGGCCCACGGCTCCCTGCTGCCGGCGAGGACCGAAGACCCCAGGCCTCGGGCCTCCGTCTGCGGCCGCGCTCTGGAGAGGCGGAGGGCGCGGAGGAGCGGGGACAGAGCTCCCCTCCCCTCCCACGAGGGCCCCTCGTGTTTATGTAGTGACCCCCGGCGTTACACCCCGGATATTTGTCGCCGCCTGGGTAGGCGGCAGGGTCGTGGCGGAGTAATACATTCTGGAGGAAAAGACAAGAGGGGTGGCAGTATTTGGTCCACCGTCCGGCTGTGGCTGGTCGCACCCCTTCCAGACGGGGGAGTCGGGGTAATTCAGGCCCTGGCCGGCGACCTCAGACTCTGAGCAGACCGGGGCTCCGGGGTCCCCCGGCTCCGCGGAGCTCCTCCTCCTTCCCCTTGGCCGGGCGAGCGGCCCCGGCTGAAGCTCTGGGTCTGGGAACGCGGCGCCCTCTGGGGACCTTTGGCGGCATTGCTAGGAGCCAAGCGCGGGCCGGAGCGGATGCTTCCTGCAGCCCAGGTTCCGCCCGGGCCGAACAGCGGCTTCTCGCTCACCCCTGCACTGGTGTCCACGGCAACCTCGAAGGACTCCGAACTCCAGGGCCAGCGTTGTGCCCCACCCGAACTCAGGCTGAAAAGGAAGCTCTGTAGTTTGCCCTAGACTGAGGACCCAATAGGGACAGCTCTGAATCGCTCAGGAAAGACACTGGCCTCGGATGGAGTGTCAAACCTCCGCGGAGACCGAATTGTATCCCAACTCCTTACAGGAAAGAAAGAGAAAAGAAAAAGAAAGGAAAAAGAAAGACAGAAAACATCTGGAAAAGAGAGCATCCACAGTGACAGGAAAATAATTAAAAACAAAAGGTAATTACAGAAAGGAACCTGAAAGAAATGTTAGCGTAGGTGTTCTTAGCTCTTGAGTGAGTTTACCCCAGAGTTTGACAGCACGCAGTAGCCAACCAATCGACAAAGACTTCTCTCTCCAAACCCTGGGGCAACTAAGGGCTGTTTCCCAACCTATTACGGTTCTCTCCGCAGACACCAAGCCAGAGATGAGCTTCCTCCCTCTATGTGTCCATTACAATTCCAGGATGCCCCCTCTAATAACCTTTTTGGAGTCTCTCACTAGGGAAGGTATCTGCCTCTACCTTCTGCTTTTTTTTTTCTTTTTTCTTCTTTAAAGAAAAGCACATTTCACAAGTTTAGAACTAGGTGAAGTGTTTCAAAGAGCCCACATCTTGAGTAACAGCAGACTAATAAAGTGCATGCAAAGCAACCTGTGTGTAGGGTGGTGATCTAAGGTAGTTATGGACTCCCCACAACCCAGTTATTTCTAACATTTCATTTTAAAACATAAAACATTTTGGGACAGTTACAGTTACATTACTACATGTTGTGGAAGTAAGCTTGCATTTAGAAAAAAATATTAGAAACAGCTGCAGTGTTCATGTTTCAAAACCCAAAGTACTCAGTATGCTCAGTATCTACTTTTCATCATAATTTTTTTGTGTGCATCCACATAATGCATACTCTCTGTGTGTAATACAAGACACTTGTTTAATAAAGCAAACGATTGTCTGTGTCAGGGAGATTTGGTCCTCTCTCCCTCTCCCAAACCATGTGCAGAGCAGATCAAAGACCTGAATTACCTCTGTCTTTCCAAAGGCAGCCAGATGGTGTCTTGATTTTTCTTCAGATTTTTTTTAACAATAGAATTCAAAGCACTAAAGAATCTGTATGATGCAACAGATGAAAGACTTTTTCAGGTAAATTTTTTTAATGTTATGCATACCTTACTTTATTCCACTAAGATTTTGAGAAGTCTTGTAAGAATACAAAAAAAAAATAACATGTAGATGTAGAGTAAAAGCTTAGAGTGGGTAGAACTGAAGTCACAATCTAGGGATAAGATGAGAGGGAAATATGGACTCTAATGTGCATTTAGCAAACTAGATAGATTTTAAAGAAGACAGTTTTTTTAATTTACTTCTGAGCTTTCTAGCAGCATAGGTAAAAAGTAAAATATAATATTATCAAAGAATAAAAAATCAAATCTGTTCCTTATCATAAGCAAATATTCCCTAAAACAATGAAAAAGGCAGACGAGAAGGAGTTGGAGGAGGAAGAGAGGAGGAGGAGGAGCAGACAAAAGGAAAGAAAGGAGTGGGAGGAGGGGGAAAGAGAATAAATATTAGCAGCACCAGCAATGGTATATTTTATATGCTGCTCCACTTGGAAAATCAACTATCCCTGCCTCCCACAGCACAATACAGTTTCTGAACTATTTTTTGCTCTGTTCCACATAGCTTGAAATTATACTCCATATACAGATAGATAGTTGGTGTCTAGAAAGGACTTTGGAATCAGACAGTTTTGGAATCAGTGCTGCCTTCTCCATCCATGGTTCTGCTACAACCCTTGGCAAGTCTCCTTCTGAGACCAAACTTCCTTTGTAAAATGGAGCAATTTATTCATTGGCTTATAGAAAGGACATACTAGAGGCTGGCACCTAACAAACTTTAAAAAAAAAATAAGCACTAGGCTGTTACTGCTGTGTTCATTGTAGTCAGTGTATAACAAATGTTAGTTTCCTTTCTTGTTTTCTGCAGCTGCAGAGTATTCAGGGGCATTTCTGCTTAGATACCTCAAAACAAATCAGAATGCTACAGCTTAGATTCCAAAGTCCGTCAGTAATGCCAAGTTAGCAAAGTTTCTGAGCTCCCTGACCTACCTTATTTGCCTATAGTAGTTAAAGAGTGAGCCAGTTTCTAGGAAGAAGTGAATGTTGGTAAACAGTGTTTCTTTTGAACACCTATGAAGTAGGAGTCAGCCAGTCCTTGAGGAGGCAGGTCCACTTTTGGCTTGGGTAGTAGTTTTATTTCTAAACTCCACTGAATCACACTGCTATTGGGATGAGTTATGGCATGATTGAGTTCCAAAAGGTGATAAGTATATCTTAGTATTTTGGAGGGAAATGGTAGCATGGAGGCTTTGCAAGTGACTGTAAGTATCAGAGGGAAAAAGAAATACAAGGTGATAACATTTTCCCCATTCCCCCGTACTCTACCATTACCTTAGTAGAAGTTTTAAACAGACTACCTGTTAAAACCCAGTAGTAGTTCTAGGTTTTGTGGATCCAAGTTCTAGATCTACCACTTAAAACTATCCAGTTGCTCTCCAATAAGTTCTTCTCCTTTGGTCTTTCTTGGTTGCTTCTTTCTTTACCTCTACTTTTTATACTCAGTAAACTTTCACTTTTCTCCTGTTAAAACTTGTGCATCAATAATAAATTGAGCATCAATCCAGTGTATCTAGTCCTCAGTGTTATATTCCAAAGGTTAGTTGCGTCTTAAGTATGGAAGAGAATATGTGCGTGTTTTACTAGATTGTAAATTTCCTAAGATCAGAACCTTCATGATATATGTATGCATTGGTTGCCTGAAGTTAGAACAGCAGATAATTTGTTTCAGCTTGAGGCAGGCCAAAGTTAAACTGCCAAGAAATAGCATTATATAGCAGCATAAACAATCACTTGGAGTCAAAAGAGGGGGTAAAGTCTTGTTGATTCTGTCCTCAGCTTCATCAGTTTGAGAAATTATATAACATTCTTACCTTCTACCTGTAGCATTTGGGTAACATGGTCCCAAAGACACCAAGTGGCACCAACATTTTGTGATCCTAAAATCCACTTTCCAGCTGACAGTAATTTTGTCTTCCTCTGAATTAATCCCCATGGAATGTTTTTAAATTGACAAGTAAAAATTGTACATATTTATGGTGTGCAACATGATGTTTTGATATATGTATACACTGTGGAATGATTAGGTCAAACTACTTAGCATATAGATTTACTCACAGACTTATTTTCAGTGAGAGCACTTAAAGTTTACTATCTTATTGTGGCAATTTATTTCCTCTTCTTTTAGGCACAAAGCACTTCTATCTTATATTAAAATAATTGTGTATTTTTCCCTTTCAGTGTTCCCCCCAAAAGTAGTTCCTTGTACCATTGTATCCAATACTATTTTTGGGGAGAAAGGGCAAGTGCCAAGCTTTGACTCAGGGCCTTGCACATGCTAGACAAGTTTTCTAACACCCAGCTACAACCTCCTTAGTAAATAATGAAGTATGATCTTTATTCATAATATACACTAATTTGGCATTAAAAGAAGACAGGTTAGCACTTTGCCACTGTCACACAGACACTGTGTGGCCTGGTACATATGCAGGCTCTTTTTCAGTCAAGTCTTGCTGTCTTTTCTCCTTGATAGCTAGAATACACATATTCGTATTCGTCTTGCTGTTGTGTGACCATACAGGTCAACTCATTCAAAACCAATAGCCATCTGCTCTCCTTTGCTAATGCACAGTATATAGCAGAAGGGAATCAGACTTCCTGGTAGAAGTTAGGCATACAGAGGGAGGATTTGCCCCACCTAAAGAGGGTAAGTAATGGCTGTTGAGATTGTCTTCCTATCCTCTAATGTGTACAGCCGGCAATGGGGTTTACTTTTCCAGGGAATGTTAATTTGTGGTCAGAAATGTTTGCATATTCCTCTGGTGTGATTTTCTTGACTGCATGTCTCATTTAACTTTTCTGTTGCTGGGACAAAATACCCAATATCCACAGTTTAAAGGAGAAGTTTCAGTCCATGGTCAGCTGACTCCAAGACAGTTGGCCATGGGCACAAATAGTGTTGGTAAAGGGCATAGTGCAGAGAAACTCTTCACTCAAACCAGTGGCAGCCAAAAAACCCAGAGCAAGGGCACAAGAAAACACCTTCCCATGTTACAGCACCAGTGACTTATACACCTCCTCTGGTCAGGTTCCACCTCTGATGATGAGACTTTTCGGGAATATTTTAGGTCTTAATCATAGCATGTTTGTCAACCCCCTAAAGCACTTCCAGGTAAAGGGAGGTGAAAAGAAATAGTGAGAAGAAACATACACTATTTTATAGCATGTGCCTCTGGATTCCTGTCCTTAAATAGTTCCAGAGTAGAACTGAGGCAGAACTAGAATGCTCTCCTCTATTGGAGAGAGAAATATAAAAAAAAATTTCTCACAAAAAGTCATTATTTTGGCTTCCTCTACCAGTAACTTCAGCTCTGCGCCTACTTTAGTTCCATAAGCTCACCTTAAACTCAAGCTGCCCTTTTGCTTAGGTCTCTTCAGGGCCTCAGCCTGAGCCAATGGCACAACATTCATGTATTTCCTCCCTGAAAGACTGCTACTTCTGGAGCCTCTGTTATCACTTGCTAATACCAGACCAAATTACTCCTACTACTGATCCTAGCTGACAATCAATTCAACTAACTACCTGTTGTAGAGCATGGGTAAAAGTTTGCATCTTGCATGTTGGAGGCCCTGCAGAGGTGGTTCAATTTACTTTCTTCCCTGATATGGATCTCTTGCTTCTCCTTTCTCAGACCCCACAACCATACAGAAGTTAAAGCCCCTTTCAGTGAGTAGTGGACTCTGGCCATTCTCCTGAGGATACTTGCTATGGTTTGTGTCTGAATATCTCTACAGAACCTCAAACAATCATGAAGGATGGGCTTTTCAGAATTGACTGAATCTAGAGTTTGTGATTGATTCCTTATCTAATGCTGGAATTATGGGTGTGAGTGCTATACCCACCCTAAGGTGGATATCTTACATACAATATAAGGAACAGAAAGAGTCTTCTCTCATGCTCCTCCCTTTTTGCTCTTGCTGCTTTTGCTGTCTTCCACTGCCATAAACTGATGCTCCTCTTCAGTGCCACACTGCCTTGTAACCAGCTGATTATAGACTGAAACCTCCACAAAATGTGATCAAAAAAAAATTTTCCTCCTTTAACTTCAACTGTCATATATTTTGTCTCATCAATGAGAAAAAAGTAACCAAGATAGAATTTGGTACCAGATAAGTTGCTGTGACTATACCTAACTATGTGGTTCAAGAGCCCTTTGAAATGCCTTGTAGGAAGGATTTGGAAAGGTTCTGAGATGTCTCCTGAAAGAGTAGTGCTGAATGCCTTAGGCTGTTCTGTATGGGAGCTCTGTTTTTTACAGAGCTTAGAAGACCAGAAGGATGGTAGAAATCCTGCCAGAAAAGTCCAGGCTTGAGAGGTTCCTGCTGGGACGAAGAACTTCATTGACTATTGCACTTCAGATGATGTGTATTATGGCTTGGCAAAAAATTTGTCTGCATTTTGCTCATATCAAGAGACTTTGCCTGAGACTAAGATTAAGGGCAACAGACTAATTAATCTGGAAAAAGAAACTTCAAGGCAGTTGACTATTGGGATGGCTGATGTTGGGGGCTTTTAGTCAGATATATGTTGAGAATTAAGAGCTATGAACCCATCAGGATAATTTACAACACTGTGAGTTTGGCCAGAAAGAAAGATCTAGTAAAGCTGTGGACTACAAAGATAGAGCAGAGGAGATTTCAATTGCTGAGAAGAAACAAGAGAATACAAAAGATGGAGCCAGAGTCAGCTGAATCTAGAGTTTGTGATTGATTCCTTGTCTAATGCTGCAATTATGGGTGTGGGTACTACACCCACCCTAGAGTGGGTAGCCTGCATACAATATAAGGGACAGAAAGAGTCTTCTCTCATGCTCCTCTGTTTTTACTCTTGTTGCTTTTGCTGTCTTCTGCCACCATGAGCTGTTGCTCCTCTTCCATGCACCTACTCCCTAAGATGAATGTAAACATCATATACCTCAAAATTCACTAAAAAATTTAAAATCTTAAGACCTATATGATGAATTTATCATCAATACATGGAAATGAACATCTATCCATTGAGTTCAAGAAAATTTAACTGGCCCAAAGGAGAAAAATACCAGTCTTTATATTTTGGTGCATGGGGACTTCCTATAGCTATAAGTATAAATGAAAGAAACTATTTCATTTTTTGGCTGTGCCAAAAGTACTGTCTTGGTTACTTTTCTCTCATTGCTGAGACAAAATACTCAACACCCAAAATTAAAGAAGGAAATGTTTATTTAGCTCACAGTTCATGGAGGTTTAAGTCCATAATCAGCTGGCTCCGAGGCCTTATTTGGATGAGAGAGCTCAAATAACATATAGTATTCAAGCTTTTTTATTTTAAGAGTAGGAAAATTTATTGGAGAAAAGGACTAGGAAACAGGAATGGGGAATAGGAATAACAGCTAAAAGACAAAGGGGTCCCCAACGGGTTGCCAATGAACCCATTTCTCAAAGGAAGTTTTATAAAGTGAAATCACAAGGTGGATACTTCATGGGACCAAAGTATGATCAACCAATAGATTGCAAGTATTGTCACTTAGGTAATATTGATCCAGTAAGAAGCAGGTCATATAAGAAGTGTACACATAGAACATCATTAACTTTGGTCAATAATCTACAGTCTTAGTCTTAGTAGTCTAAATCCTAGTGAATGGAGGGGAATGGCTCATCTCTAATGAGACAATAGTTTATTTACATGGGAAATCTCAAAAGGGTGGTACCCATAATCTCAAACCACCATGTTCATCCCTTAGAGGGTATGTATATCTGGCCACTGTAACTTTAATCTTCCTTGAATGTACCCCAGTGACAGTTTTAATGCCTTCTTATCTTCAGCAATGACTCCCTTGAGGGCTTACCCCTGTCTAACTGCCCATAATATTCCTACCTAACTTAGCTATCTTTAATATTTCTTCCTCTGAAAAGATATCCTACTGCTGTAAGGAGGCAAGAAGTGAAGACTGTTCTGGCTACTTCCAGTTGAAGGGGGTCATAATTGTAATTGGCAGTCAGAGATATTCCACAGTGGGTCTATCTAAAGGCCCTCAATAGATGCCAAGTGTTCTCATCTTGGGTAATGATAGAGCTTTAAATCTGAGAGAGACAAGGCTAAAGAAACAGTTAAGTTTGCATAGGTAGAATAATAAGATCAACAAGATTACTGTGAATACAATAAATAAATGTTTCCATCAGGAAGAACCAATAATAGCTTCCCACAAAGAGAGTAAGGAGAAAGTCCATGGAATTTCAGGATCTTGACATAGTGTCAATCTGTTTAATACCTTGAAAATCCATCAAGATATTAGCAGAAGGATCATGAATGTACACACAACGCTAGTCTTTTACAATTATGCAAGTACCCTCTTGTGCTGCTGTTAGGATATCTAATGCCATTTAATTTTAGAGGTTATACTGTCTCATTAATTTTACTCTTCACTTAGGAGAGACCAGTTGAGGTGTCATTTAAGGCCCATTAAGTATAGTCAGTCAAGGCATTGATGTATTTCATGACATACACTAATACTAGGAAAGGGGTAAAGACAGAATCCAAATGACCATACTAGTGAAATACTGTTCTGGACCACTGATGTCATAGATAGGATAAATTTCCAGGTTTGTTGATACTTTTGACACTCCTGCCTTGTAACCATGCAAGTCCCAGTGTGTGTCTCCCTATCCATCCATGGGACAGCCAGAGCCACAAATTGGCTCCACAGGACCAATGAGTGCCATTGGGGGCTTCTCATCTAGTCCCAGGGTTACTAAACCAGTCTATTGCAAACCAGTCTTCGACTTGTAAAGTTATGCTATACATATATTGCTCAAGGGGTGTCCATCCCAAATATTTAATAGTTAGGCTACTAAGAAATGAATAATTTTTTCATTCCCAACATAGGAGGCCTTTCTACTAAGTTGTCCTATAAATGGAGTTAACCACATATCATCATAATCATTATAAATATTGACTTTCTGCCCTTTATTGAGTTGTAAAACCATTGTGAGATCTATGAGTTCTGCTAGCTGGGAATTAGTCTTAGGGGTAAATGAGGAACTTGCAAGGAAGTGTCTGATGTAGAGACATTACTGCATACTATCTTTCTTGTCCCATTTTCCAAGAAGGAACTGCCATCACAGAAAAGGGTAAAATCAGAGTTGGTAAGGGTAGTGTCTGATAAGTCTTCTTTGACTGCGTACATATGAAAAATTGCTTTTTTTCAGTTATGTCTTAGCCTTGATTTCTTCCTTCTGTAGCAGAAAGGTGGCAGGGCTTAAGTAGGAGCATGTCTTTATTTGAATGGCTAGTCCTCCTAGAAGTAGAGTCTGGTATTTAAGAAGTCGATTATCTGATAGCTTTAGACTCCTTTGGAAGAAAGAAGTGCTGCCACATTGTGAGATATATATATACAGTGAAATCTTTGTCTAGTCAGCTTGGATGGCTCTGGTACTAGGAGAGCTACAGCAGCCATATCTCTAAGGCATGAGTCATTCCTTTGCTACAATGTCTAACTCATGACTCAGACACGCTACAGGTCTTGGATTCTGCCTATGCCTTCCTCAAGTCATGCCCTGAATTTCATTAACATGAAGATTGAAATGATGTCCTGTCAGTAGTGCTGGGATATTTAACCTTTTCTGTCTTGTGTATTTCATGTAACATTACATTTTACATGTGTATTCATATTCCTAAAAATGTCTTAAACTTATGCTTCTTTATAACGGAATAGTATCCCATTAAGTATCGATACATATCCTTTATTCATTCATCCGTTGGTGGGCATACAGTCTGCTTCTAGGATTTAGCTATTACAAATCGTGCTGTTATATACATTGGCATACATGTTTCACTGTAATATGATGTCTCTGGTTCTTTTGGCAAGATATCTAAAAGGGGAATATTTTGGTCAAATGGAATTTCTAATTTTAGTTCATTGAAAAAGTTCTATTCTGATTTCCATAGTGGTTATACTAGTTTACATTCCCATCAACAATATAGGAGAGTTTCTTTTTCACCACAGTTATGTCAACATTTGTTATTGTTTGATTTCTTGATGATAGCTATTCATTGTGGTATAAGATGAAATCTTAGTATTATTCTAATTTGCATTTCTTTACTGTCCAGACTGGTGAAAATCTTTTTCATGTTTGTTGGCCATTTATACTTCCTCTTCTGAGAAGTGTCTATTTATTTTACTTACCCATTTATTGATTGGGTCTTTTATTTTCACAGGTCTAATTTTTTTGAGTTCTTTATATTTGCTAGATCTTACTCTTCTGTCTGAAGAATGGCTGATAAACATTTTTCCCATGCTGTAGGTTGTCTCTTAACTCTAATTTTTTTCTTTGCAGTGTAAAAGTTTACTAGTCTGACCAAGCTGTTGAATAACCAATTAATTGAAATATTATTGAATTTTTCCAAAGGTTTTGTTTTGAGAAGTGTTTATATCAACAGTTTTCATAGTTCAGTTAAATGTCAATCTCCTATGTGACTCTCATTTCAGAAGCTGAAGCATTTCTCTAGAACTCAACATTCAAAATGTGAATGGACAGGCTATCCTTTAGATAATGTAAGTCTACAATCTTTTATGTTTCTATGGGCTTTTTCCCTTTCACTGCCTCTTTCTCTGCTTGTGAGAAGGTGCTTAAAACTCTCCTCCAACTAGTAAAAGATACAGGCTGGTGACTTCCTTGCAATTAGTAATTTGGCAATTTAGTTTCAGAAAGTGAGGCAGAACTGTCACTAAGTGCCACCTCCTCCTGTAGTTTAATTGTATTTGTATTCACTAGGTAAATGTTTGAAGTGTCTGGAAGCAAAGTTTTGAGTGAAAAACTGGTCTGTACCAAAATAATTAATTTTACACACCCTTTTGGTGTCAAATAGTATGGCCAAAGATACTCATTTCTGTACTACTTCCATCAGATGTGTCGCTTCCCGTTGGATTCTTTTCTTCTGCTGTAATGAAAAAGCATAGGACTTCTGTGTGGCCATGAAGATGGTGCGAGGAGAGATTCGAAGACAGAGTGAAGGGAGAGAGTGCAAGAGTAAAGTCTTTCTTTGCTTTGACCTTTATGTAGCACTTTATCATTTTAAAATACTTTCAGTATGCAATCTCATACAGTCTGCACAACCTGTTAATGTGTTTGCCAGGGCCCACTTTACTCTGTGTATTTTGGTTGAGGAAATGGAAGCTCATAAAAGTTTAAAAACTCCCCCAAAGTCATATAGGTAGAAAGTGAAAGAAACTGTGCCAGAAATAATCACTCAACTCTTATTCTTTTGCTTAGGTCTGACCCTTATTTGTACACTTTTGACATGTTTTTGCCTACAAGAATATTAGCCAAATAGTTTTAGCAATGTTTCCTTTAGGTATTATCATTTGTTTGCCTCTGGTCATGCTTTTTCTACCCTATTAATACAGTTATGCGATACTTAATTTTACTTACAGCGCATTTGGCTATGAACTCTTGAAGGCAAAGGCCAAATTTTCTCCATGGTAAATATAATTCACAGCGCATGTCTTTTGGCACTCAATGGATCTCCATTTAATTTCCCCATTTGGCTTCATTGCTTCCTTTGAATATGGCTAGCAAATATTAGCCAGTCCAACAATTTCCAACATTCTGGCAGGACTTCTGAAATACACATACAAGTTCAGGAATGAAAATGATGTCTGGCTATTTTAATCAATACACACAATTGTTCTAAGTACAGATAACATAGAGGTTTTTCTATTCTCCTTGATTTATTACAGAACAATTTGTAACATCTATCTTCTCTCCCAGAAGTGGGGTGTTTTTAGTTTTCTTCTCCATTATCATTTGGAAAGTTCAAGTATACTGGTGTTGAAACAACCACCTATCCTAAATGATATTAAAATATACTGTTTAGTTAAAAGGTAAAATGCAAGAATGTGTTGGAAAAGAACTTAACAAGAAAGCTGCAACTACTTTAGAAGTGTAAAACTCCTCCCAGAGGGGAGTTGGGACACTAAAAGTTCCACTGAAGCATGTGAAAATGACATCAATGGTCTGCTATCCCCTCATAAATGAACCAGACCTAGAGAAAGACGTTCAAGTAACTTGGTCAAACCAGTAACAACATTTTAAATCTTTTAAATCATTAAATAAATGTAAATAAAATGTTAATCAAGGCAGAAGATTAAGGAAGAGTGCTGATAGCATGCATTAAGAATAAAAGATGAGAAAAGATATGATGAATTCCTAGATTTTGGAATATCGCTATAACATGTTGACTAAACTTCCTCAGATTCCAAATCACTGGAAAGTACTCTGGTAATAAAAACAACCACGGAAATCTGTAATAGATAGTTTTAAATCTTTTAACTCTGATATGGCTGTTTGCTTTTTCCATAATAAATGGATATCCTTTGGTTCTTCATTTCCCTTCAGATACTTTGTTTCAATTCCATGAAATATAATTCTCCCTGACCTCAAAGAGAACTTTATTGTTGAGCCATTTCCATAAAGCAAATCTAAATAAGACCTGCAGTACTCTATTTCTTACACCTGTTTAAAACAGTAGATTCTGCTTTCTCTGTCCTTTGGATTAGGTGGCATACAGGCTTTGGAGTGTCTTCTGCATGAAATAGAGAGATAGTTAAAAATGGATGTGTTTTTCCTCTGTACTCTCTTCCCTTTTCACAGTGAACTTGAAAGTTAAATTTCTAAATAGCATGGCTATAGGAAGGAGATAACTTTTTGCCCTTGGAGTTTCAGAGAAAAGAGGCACCAAAGAGCCACCTGATCCACTAATATTGGGTTATTACACTGCTATTCAGGAATTGTCTGGTATTTGAGAGCATTTATTTTCAGGACTAACAATTATCTTTCTAAAAGTTTGTATTTTCTAAAGTAAATAAGTTTAAGACCTAGAAGAGACTTCAAACATGGCTGACTAGAGGTGGAGTTACATCAGAAGGACTCAGGGAACACTCACTGAAGCCACAGGTACCCTGTTATACAGCAGGATCTTATATTCTGAATCAGTATATTAACTGGAAAGATGATACATATAGAGCAAATTTAACAGCTGAACCTTTGAAAGAGGGAAAGGGAACTAGTGGAGCTGGTCTGCACCTCTCCTGCCCCCACCAGGAAGCAGTCATGAGAGCATCCCAAATGGAATGAGGAAGGAAATGAATGAAGGAGCACTGTGGAGACTGAACTCCTCCATCAAATTTTTTATATTTTACCCCTTTCACCCCTTCAACTCTATCCAAACACTGGGAAATTCTACAGAGTGGTGCCACACTCACCAGTGCTCACTAAGGCCAAAAGAACTGCCATCCCAATCCTGGTAGAAAGAGAGTGGATTCCAGGGGATGTGTGCTGTCTCCCTGCGGACTCTGTGGACTTTCACCTGACGGTGAGTGAATCGTCAGGTTCCGGGGTTCCACACTATATGCTGTCCAGAAACAATAACCAGCATATGAATATGAGTGCAGAACCCTGAGGACCTCTGATAGAACACAAGCACGCCCCCAGCTCTGTTCACCAGGAGTGAAGCTACCTGCAGATTCCACCATCAGCTTACGAGGGGGAAAAGTCCCTAAGCCAAGACCAGGGACAGCAGCAGATTCTGACTGTGAGCCTGTAGAATTAATTTCTGACACTGCGTTTGCTTGGGTTTTGCAGTGGAAAGGAAAGAAACTATATCGTTTTGGCTACATACAATCGTATGCAAACAAGGCAAGAAAAAAGTGATATAAATACTCAGACTTTTTGGCAAGATGGTTCTGTGTGAGTTGCATGTACATTCTGTTAGTGTTCATGAACTGAGGTCTCACTGCATATTTGGGTTTTTTGGCTTCAATTTAATTGATGTTTAGTTTCTTTCCATCGTATTTCCCTATCTAGTTTCTTCAACTCAAGCTCCTCTAGGAATACTATTTTCTTTTCTTTTTTTTTTTAAATCTTGTTTCTCCCACTGTTTAAATTCCTCCTCTTAAAATTTTAATTTGTTGTATTTTGTTGTTTGTTGGTCTCTCCTACCTTTTGTTCTCTTGCCTATTCTATCATTTTACCCATCCTACTTACTCTATTTCCTTTCCTCTTCCATGTCTTGCCAAGTACACTGTTTTCTTTTGGCTTTATTCCACTTTATGGGATCACAAATATTTCAACATTTTCCAACAACCTCATAGCTATCTTCAATCCAAAAGCACATTTTTCTTCTCTTATATTTCATTCTTGCCTTTGCAAATATTTTTTGAAAGCCTCAGCACTAACCTTGTAATCCAACTAAAAGTTATCCAATAGATTCTGACCATATATATATATATATATATATATATATATATATATATATTTACTTAATAATATCTCTCTTTTTGTTTCACTCCGTAAGGACTTTCACTTCTCTTTCCCCATTCCTTATCCCCCCACTTCTGTCAAATTGTAAAATAATTGCTAATACCAATTTAATATAGGTTGAAAATGTATTGATAAAGGGTAAAAGTGTAAATGTAACATCACATGTAAGTAATATATAAATAGATCTGTTGATGCTATTATAATCAGGAGTAATTATTTCCTCAAAACACAGGGAAAGGAACCAAACCACTTAAGAAGGTGAAGGAGTAGATACAATTTCTGGATACCCATAACTGCAAACATGTTATGGGAAGGTAGTATCATACTAAAAAGATCTTCATACTAATTATAGGTTCTATTCATCCTACTTGACCTCAGCTCTTGGCTAGAGAAAATAAAAGGAAAAATGTAGAGGAAAAAAAATCTCAAATATAAATACAAGATCATGGGAAGATAAAAAAAACAAATGACCCTGACATTTCCCCCACTAACTCTCACAAGGAAGATCCAGGATGTACAACTGGAGAGGAAAGCAAACCAGGTATCAGAGATCTATGACTCTTCAAAGAAGAAGTAAAGAAACTTGGTGAATTCAAAGAGGATATGACAGAAAACTTTATGGTATAATCAAGCAAAATGACAAATGCGGATTTGGTGAAAACAAATTTTAAAAAATGGAAAATGTGACCAAAATGGTTTAAAAAATAAACAAAAAGTTTACCAAAAATATAATATCCATGAAAAGGTATCATACAGTAATACCAAATATAAAAAAATTATACAGAACTCATAAATTACAGAAATGATTAAAGTGAAAACAGGATTACTAAAATCAAGGACAAAAGAGTAAATTATGATGAAGTAGTCAGAAAATTCTTAAAAAGTCTCTAAGAATTGGGGGTTAGACAGAAGCTAGAATATAGCATATGTAGAACAATTAATTCCTTTGGAGAAATCAGGAAACTTCCCAAATTTTAGAGGATATTTCAAAATACAAGGAAGAGAGGCTTACAAAATACAAGGAAGCAAGTCTTACAAAATAGCAACAAACTATGTTAAAGGAGAAATTCCTCAAGTGGTACCATAATTAAATTGCCAGAAAATAAAAACAAACAAAACCCTCAGAATTTTTAAAGTGGTTAGAGAAAGGAAAGAAAGACAAAACATATAATGGTGAACCCATTAGAATAGCAGCAGACTTCTCAATACAAACTTTGAAGGTCAGAAAGGGCTGTCATAAACTAGTTCAAGCTTTAAAAAAAATAAATCCCCACCTAGAATAACATATCTGGTAAAACTTTCTTTCAAAATGGAGAAATAAGGACATCTAATGAAAAAGGACAACTCAAGAGATTTATGAATATCAAAACAACACTCTGGAAAATACACAAGAATATCTTAGACAGAGATGATAAAGCCAGTAAAGTAAAAATTTAAGAGAGAATGAATGCATCAATCAATCAAGATGAGTAAACAAAAATCAAAAGTAAAAAGTAATGAAGGAAAAAAAGAAAAACTAAGGAGTCAACAACATAGAAAAAGCACAACGTTAACAATCAATGGGTGGTCTTGGAAGATGGTGGAACAGTAAACAGCAGAGTAAATAACCTCTCTAAGAGAAACAGCCCAGATGCTAGAATATAGCCTTCTGGAGAAGACTAGAAAGAAAGAAATGGATCTCCTCAACTCAGGAAGAAACTAAAGTGAGAATCAAAGCCCACAGAGAAAATTAAAAAAGAAAAGAAAAGAAAAGAAAAACAAACAGGAGGTGATAACCAATGGTGCTTTAACCAGAGCTGGTCCCACTGTGTAAGAAGCACCACTGGAATCTGGAGACACACGGTCATAGTGAAGCTGGTGGCTGTCAAGCCCAAAGGCCTTGGTGGGCAGATGCAGTGGCAGAGGGGAGTAATGGCCCGGAGAACTGCATTGGCTGGTGGTGAGTGTGGGGGATTTGGTCCTCCCACAGGAGTGGGTGATTGTCCAGGGTCCATTTTGGAGTCAGGCAAAATAAGCCTGGAATCAGAACTGCAGCTGGCTTCATTCAGCCACTCCTAGTGCAGAGCAGACTGGTGAAAATTGCTTGAACTGAGGCCCACCCCTGTGTGCAGTCCACTAGCCAAACCGAGGTTTCCCTAAGGCTATCCCTATCTTGGTTAACTTAACACACTAACTTGGTGAAGACTCCCTTGGTTAATCAGCTCAGGAGGGAGGTGCCATCCTGCCCCAGCCCTGCTTATACTCCAGTAGTCACCAGCAGATTGGGAAAAGCAGCAAACATCAGAAATCCCTAGCCAGCACACTTCAGAGTAATTATAACCAATGCAGGAAGTTCTGGGGACCTCACTACCCACTTGTCTGGAGGAAACCAGGAGTGTGACAAGAGGAAGAAGCAAAAGGCAACCTCTGGCCTCCAAACCAAGCAGTACTGTTCCAAGAGATGCAAACAGAAGAGTTTGGGAGAGACATTCCTGCAGTTTCTGAAGTAACAGTAACTCACATAAAGAAACAACTTCATGAAACTATAAAAGAACTTAGAAATACTATTACAAGTAAAGGAAGATATAAAAAACATAATAAAAGAAGTGTTAAGCACCTCTAAAGAAGATATAGATGGAAGAATAGAGGAACATAAAAAACAGAGGGAAACCTTAAATGAAGAGTATAAAAAAAGTTTAGAATACATGAAACTGATTCAAAGAGATTCCCAGGAAATTAAAAACTCCATTGAAATCTGGCAAAACTGCTTGAAAGAAACAAAAGATAGACTATCAAACCTTGAAGACAGCTTTGCAATTTGTGATGGTGAAAGGAAAGATCACTTAAAAATAACAAGGAACCAAGAAGTAACAAAACAAAGCTAGAAGATGACAAGAGGATCTATAATTTAAGAATAAAAAATGTGAGTGAAGAAGCAGGGATAAACACAAATGAAATACAAAGGCTATTCACAGAAATAATTAAAGAAAACTTCCCAAGCATAGGAAAAGGAAATGATTTTCAGATATATGAAGCATACAGAACTCCAGCCAGCTATAACCAAAATAGATCTACACCCAGACATATAATAAAGATCCCAGAAATTCAACAGAACAGAATATTAAAAGCTGTCAGAGAGAAGAAACAGATCACCTATAAAGGAAAACCCATCAGAATCATGACAGACTTCTTGACACAAACCATCAAATCAAGAAGAGCCTGGAGCAAAGTATTCCGTCTTGAAAGAAAATAGCCTCCAACCCAGATTGATGTATCCTGAAAAACTATCTCTCAAAATTAATGGAGAATCAAGATGCTTTCATGACAAAGAGGAACTAAGGGAGTTCATGACCACCAATCCAACCCTACAAAAATTACTGAAGGACATTCTAGACAGAGAGAAAAAAGACCATGTTTTCAGGAACAATGGAAGAGGCAGCTCACTGAATGGGGCAGACAGTGGAATGAAGGGGAAAAGTAGACAACCAACAGCAGAAAAATAGCATGGCAGAGATGAAGCAGAGAAGGTTGGCCATAATCACTAATATGAATGGCCTTGATACACCAATAAAATGAAACACAGGCAGAGTGGATCATTAGATAGGGTCCATCAATATGCTCTATATAAGAAATATAATTAACCTGGAAGAGGGTTTATAGACTGAAAGTCAAAGATGAGAAAACAATGCTCTATGTGACAGGGAACCAAAAAAAAGTGGGGGTAGCTTGCCCATCAGCTGCAGATTGGTTGGAAAGACATGACACTTTTATACAATGGAGACCTACTCAGCTATAAGGAAGGAAAACCTTGAAGCTCTTGTAGGTAAATGGATACAACTTGAGGTCATGCTCAGGGTTAAAATGGTTCAGAATCACTTAGGTGAATAGCAAGTTGCCTTCCTAATTTAAAAACTAAAGGAGTTAGTGGGATGCAAAATGTACAATGCACCCTGTGAAAATGAAAGGGGAGGAATTGTCTAAAAAGGGAAGGCAGTGGCAATTGTTAATCTTGTATCATGATTTGATACAAGATTGTATTGTTTTCATTACTCTGTTTAGTTTGGTTATATTCTGTTCCAGTTTGTCTACTTGTACTAGATTTGGTGGCATGGACAGATAGCTGGATATACCATGGTAACCATTTTTGATTTCCTACTAATTTAATTTGAACCCCTGTATTGCTCTCACTGTATTGTTTTGAATGATTTTATTCTAATCTCTTTTGTTTGATAGTAATGAGTCTGAGAGTATAGGCAACTCCTTTGGAGACAATAAGATTCATTATGATACCCATTCTGGTTTTACTATTATCTTCTTTTGAAGTCCCATAATGTTTCCAATGTTTTGTTTTTATTGGTTTTGTTCTGTACTGTTTTGTTCAATTTTATTATGCCTGATGATATGGGCAATTCTCTTGAAGATAACAAGAGGCATTATGGTAACCATTGTTGACCACCTTGTATTTTGTTTTAAAGTCATGTACTATGTCCATCCTTTTGTTTTGACTGACTCTATTTTTTTGTCTCATTTGGTTTATTCTCTTCAAAATAAAAAAAAGAATTAATCATTGCCTCTTAGAAGTATCTCTCAATATCAATGTCCTCAATTCTTCATTTAAAAGACACAAATTGGCATAGTGAATCAAAAAAACAGATTCCAACAGTCTGTTACATTCGAGAAACTCACATAAATAAAAAGATATTCATAGACTAAAAATCAAAACATGGAAAACAGCAGTTCATGCATTGTGACACTCAAAGCAAACAAGGTTATCAATTTTAGTTTCAGACAAAGTAAATATCAAGTTAACACTGATCAAAATATGCAAGAAGATCACTACATATTAATTAAATAAATAACAAGAAATGAAAACATTTGTAAATATATATAAACTGAATGCTGGAGCACTTAAACAATGCTGCTGAACATTGAAAATCAAATAAACACTAACCAAGTAACAGTAGATAATTTCAGTGCTCTATTGCAAAAAGATAGATCAACTAAAAAAAATAAAGAACTATCAGAACTCAAGCACACCTTTGAACATATGGATTTAATAGATACATGCAGAGCATTCTACCCTACTACAATACAGTGCACATTCTTTTCTTTAGCACACAGAACATGTGATCCAAAATAGATTATGTACTAGTCCATAAAATCTGTTTAAGTAAACATAAAAGAATCAAAATCACCCTGTTCTTACTAACAGATCACTCTGCAAAAAACTAGTATATCAACCACTGAGTAAACTGCAGAGATTTAGAAGCAACTGGAAACTTAATAACATACTCCTAAACATCCAATGGGTCATAGAAAAAATGAAAAAAGAAAACAATTTCTAGAAGTAAATGACAATGACTTTACAACAAACTGGAAACTTGGGACACAATGAGCTAAAATGGCAGGTCATTTCAACCAATGCTCTCATCAGGAAAATGGAGCAAGCTTAAATAAGTAACATAAAGAGGAAACTCAAGATAGTTAAGAAACAATAATCCAAGCCCAAAACAAAAATAAGAAGAAAAATCCTAATGATCAGAGTGGAAATTAACTGAGACTTAAATACAAAGAATCAATGAATTGAATAGCTGGGTCTATGAATGAATGAACAAAATAAATAAACCTTTAGCCAAACTTACCAAAAGAATAAAAAGAACCTAAATCAATGCAATCAGAAACGAAAAAGGCAAAATCACAACAAAAATCACTGAAACCCAGAAGGTACTTAGTGACTACTATGAAATATTATATACAAACAAATTGGAAGATATGGACAGATTCTTGCACTCATACAAATTACCAAACTAAACCAAGAAGTCATAAAAATATTGAACAACTGAATAACAACAACAGAATTGAGGCAGTAATTAAAAAACCTGCCAATTAAGTAAGTCCAGGACCTGATGAATTCACTGCTGAATTCTACAAAATTTTAAATATCATCATTGTTCTTTCAGTGAAAGTGAAAGGGAAGGTGTGCTTCCAAACTCATTCCTAGAAGCCAGCATCATGCTGATTCCAAACCAGAAAAACACCCACCTGAAAGAGAAAGCTACAGGCCAGTGTCCTTAGTAAACTTAGATGCAAAAATAATCAAGAACATATTGACAAATATAATGCAATGCCTTAGCAAAGGGATCATACATGACCAAGTAGTTTTCACCAAGGAGTTGCAAGGATGGTTCAACTTATGCAAATGAATAATACATTGTAATACATTGCATAAATAGAAATGGGATAGAGCCACATATTCATATATATACATGTGGAAAATGCTCTTGATAAAATCCAATATCCCTTCAGTTAAAAAAAATTCAATGAAAGTAGATATGGAAATAACTTTGCCATAATCTGATGGAAGCTCTTTATGACAAATCAATGACCAGTATCATATTAAAACTAAAAAATTTAATGTGAAAAAAAGAAAAACTAAAAGATTTCTTTCTTAAATCAGGAAAAGAAAGAGATGCCAACTATGAACATTTTTTTATTATTGTTTTCTGGTATATTTTAAATCTACATAATGATCACTTTCATTATAGGGACTCTGTACCTGTACATGACTTACCTCAATTCTTCTTTTTTCTTCCCATTCTCTTACGTACTCTTCAACCGATTTTCCAATCCTTATTTACAAAAGCTTTGTTTCCAATTTATCCTTCTTTCTTGTGTTATTTATTTTCCCTTCCTTCATTTTTACCTCCCCCTGCTTAGTTCCCTTTCTCAATTGAGAGTTTGCTTCCTATTTTTTTAATATCTATTATACATCTGGACCCTATTTACACTTTCAGTTTCTCATACTAGATAAACAGTGCAACATATACACATCTGTGTCCAATTTATTTCACTTAACTGTATGGCCTCAAGGTGTATTTATTTATCAAAGGTCTCAAAATTATCCATTTTTATGGCAGAGTAGATTTCATATATATATATATATATATATATATATATATATATATATAAACAAGCAACATATAAACAACTACAAGAACAACAAAAACCTCAAAAAGATAACAATACATGCTTTCAAAACAAGATGATAGGGAAGGAGCTAAAGATGGCCGATCAGTGAGCAACAAAATACAAAGCTTCCTGGGAGAAACAACTCATATTCCAGAATAAAACATCCTGGAGAGATCCAGACAGCGGGAGCTGGATCCTCTTGACACAGGAAGAAATTAAAACAAAAAAAGCTTGTCAAACACTCAGTCTTGGGGTTACAATTGGAACAGCTAAAATTACCGGACACAGCACTTTCACTGCTACATGCCAAGCCACCTGAATTCACACCAGCCAGCAAAGCCGCCCAAACTTGTTCCTGCTGCTACTCACAGGAACCATAGCCACGCTGAAGTCAGGGGTTGGTGAACCCAGTGGAGAGCAGAACCGGTGAAGGGACCTTCATTAATCCATGATCAGTGCTGGGAATGGTACCCCAACCACAGGAAGGGCACGACCTAGTGGGTGACATGTTGGAATCAGGCAGGAGGATCCTGAACTAGGAACAACAGTGACTTTTGTTGGTTGCTCCCTCCCCAGAGCAGATCTGTGGGGTTTGCTTGCCCTGGGTCATGCCCCTGGCCAGTACCCAATAAGCCATCCTAAACCAATTCCATACACTTAGCACACACTAACCTGATGAAGGTCCCTGAAGTTTGACGGTCCCGGTGGGGAGGGGCCAGAATACACAACCCCTGCTTGCACCTCAGTGACAAGAGCAAACAGGAGAGGGCAGAAAATCCTTGCCAACATGCTTCAGAAGAAACATAACCAACAAGAAAAGGGGCTGAGACCTCCACTATACACCTGTATGGAAGAAACCAAAACCATGACAAGAGAGAGAAACAAGAAAAAGCCCCCAGCCTAAAACCCTGAAAACACTAATCCAGGAAAGGGAAAAACAAAAGAGACTGAGGGCATCAAACATGCAACATCAGACATGGCATCAATGGACATTAAGAGATATCTTTGGAACCCTGTAGACAAGCTCAAAACTGAAATATTAAATCAGGTAAAGCAAGACATAAATAGATTAATAAAAGAAATGCTAAGCATCTCTCAAGAAGACACAGACAGAAGAAGGGAGGAAGACAAAAAAAGGAGAGAAACATTCAATAAAGAATATAAAGAAAATATAGAATACATGAAGCAGATTTAAACAGATTACCAGGAAATTAAAAACTCCATTGAAACCTGGCAAAACTCCTTAAAAGAAACTAAGGATAGACTATCAAAACTTGAAGACAAGTCTGCAATGTGTGATTATGAAAGGAAAGATCTCTTAAAAATAACAAGGAAACAGGCAGTAACAATACAAAGGCTAGAAGACGACAAGAGAATCTATAATTTAAGAATAAGAATTGTGAACAAAGAAGAAGGAATACAAACATGTAAATTACAAAGGTTATTCATGGAAATAATTGAGGAAAACTTCCCAAGCATGGGAAAAGAAAATGACATTCGGTTATGTGAGACATACAGAACTCCAGCCACCTACAACCAAAACAGAGATACACCCAGACATATAATAATCAAGATACCAGAAATTCAATATAAAAACAGAATATTAAAAGCTGTCAGAGAAAAGAAACAGATTATCTATAAAGATAAGCCCATCAAGATCATGGCAGACTTCTCGACACAGACCATCAGATCAAGAAGAGATTGGAGCAAAGTATTCCAAGCCCTGAAAGAAAACAACCTCCAGCCCAGATTGATGTACCCTGAAAAGCTGTCACTAAAAATTAATGGAGAAACAAGATGCTTCCATGAGAAAGAGAAACTGGGGGAATTTGTGACCACCAATCCAACCCTACAGAGAATACTGAAGGACATTGTAGAGAGAGAGAAAAAAATACCAGGATTTTAGGAACAGTGGCAGAAAGGCCTCAATGAGTGGGGCAGGCAGTAGAATGAAGGAGAAAAGTAGACAAACAAAGGCAGAAAAATAGCAGAGCAGAAATGAGGCAGAGAAGGATGGCTAGAATCTCTAACATAGATGGCCTTGATATGCTATATTGTTAATAGTGCACCAGGATTTAAAACCCACATTACTCACACTACTCTGCTTAGATGTATTATATTCTGTTCCAGTCATTCTACTTGTACTAGATTTGAGGGCACAGACAGTTATCCCAAAAATAGCAGGATATAGTATGGTAATCATCTTTAATTTCCTATTAACTTAATCTAAAGCTCTGTATAACCTACACTGTTTTACCATGACTGATCGTAATTGAATCTGGTTTGTCAGATCACTGTTTTGTACTGATAGATTTTATTCAAAGCTGTTATAATTGATAGTATCAAGTCTGAGAGTATAGGCAACTACACTGAAAATGACAAGATTCACTAGAATATCCACTCTGGTTTGATTATTACCTGCCTTTGAAGTTTTATACTGTCTAGTGTTTTATTTTTACTAATATTGTTATGTATTGCTATACTCAATCATACTGCTATATTCAATTATGCCTGATGATATAGACAATTCTGTTGAAGATAACTAGAGACAACATAGTAATCATTGTAGATCACCTTGTAGTGTGGTTTTATACAAGTTTTTGGTTTCATGTTTGTATAGGAATTTGTTTTGTTTTGTCTTGCTAGGTTTTGTTTTTCCCTCTAATACAGAAAGGATAGAAATACATGTAAAGACTCATGCATGCATAGCTGTTTACAGTCTTACTATTTGAATATCTATGTTGTATGGTTTAATTTTGTAACTTGAACAACTATTTCTAAGAGGACAGTATGTAATTTATCAACTAGTTAATTCTTACTGTTTATCTTTTTTTTGAAATTCTGTATTATCTCTACCCTTTACATGTTTTTTCTCTTTAAATAAAAAAAAACAAGATGATAGGAATTTAATAATTATTGTAACATTGCATATTGTTATCTTCAAAAGAGTTGCTTAGATTACCAGGAATAGACATGCAAAATTAATATAATGAGTATTAACTGTTCATTTCCAAGAACTAATATAAGTAGTGATATAATCATCTTAGGTATTTTATGTACATATACACAAATTTATATCTTTTTCCTTTTCCTTTTTCATTGTATATATTTTTTAAAACCACCTCTTCTTTATCTATTCATCTATTGATGGGCATTTGGGCTACTTTGAAGATTTAGCTATTACAAACTATACCACTGTAAGCAAAAGTGCACATATGTTGCTGTGGTGTTTTGCTTTTAATATTTTGTGGAAGATATCAAGAAGGTGAATAGCTGGGTTGAATGGAACCTCTAGTTTCAGCTTTTTGAGGAAATGCCACACTGATTTCCAAAGTGACTGTACCAGTCTGCACTCCCATCAACAGTGGAGAGGTGCTTCTTTTTTGAAATAGTCTTGCAAACATATAGTATTGGTTGCTTTCTTGATATTTGCCATTCTTTCTGGAGTGAGATGGAATCTTAGAGTTGTTTTAATTTGGATCTCTCAAATGACTAGTAGTGCTGAAAATTTTTTCATATTTTTATTTGCTGTTCCTACTTCATCTGAGAAGTGTCTGTTCATCTCCGTTGCCTTTTATTATTGGGTCTTTAAATTTGGGGGTGGTTTTTGAGGCTATATATAGGTATTCTAGATATAAGTCCTTTTTCCTGAGGAACAGCTGGAAAATTTTTTCCCACTCTGGATTATATCTTTGCTCTGTTGATAATTTCTTTTGCTGTACAAAACTTTTAAACAAGATGAGATACCAATTTTTGTGATAGCTTCTGTGAAATCCAGGTTTTGTTCATGAAGTCTTTGGTTACAGCAGTGTCTTCAAGAGTTCCACCTATTCTATCAGCAGACTTCGTGTTTCTGTTTTAATATTCAGATCTTTGATCCATATAATTTTAGTTTAGTGCATGGTGAAAAATATAGTCCTGTTTTTAACATTTGGAAAATGGAAAGCCAGTTTTTCCAGCACAACTTACTAAAAAGATTATCTTTCTTCCAGGGAAGGTGTTCAGCTTCTTTGTCAAAGGCAAAGTGGTTGAATACTGGAACTTATGGGATGCAATGAAAACAGCCACAGAAGGGAAATTTACAGCGGCAAACTCTCATACCAGGAAAACAAACCAGTTCAAATAAACAATTTACTGTTGAAAATCAAACTCCCAGAAAAAAAGGATCAAACCAAAAGTTCAAATTAGAAAGGAAATTATAAAGATCCTAGAAAAAATTAATGTAATTGACACTAAGGAAATAACAAAAATAATCAATGAATTGAAGAGTTTATTCTTGGAAAGATTTTGAAAGACTTTAAAATGGATAAACTTCTACCCAACCTTATCAAAGGAGGAGAGAAGAGACTCACATTCAGTCAATTATGAATGAAAGTGATGAATTCATAAATAGACCCTGGGGGAAATCCAGAAGATCATCAATACCTACTTCAAGAACCTGTACTATAATATGACACAAAATGCAGAAGAAATGTACAGATTCATGGACACACATGAATCACCATAACTGAGTCAAGATAATATAAGTATTCTACATATCCTTATACCAGTCAATGAAATTGAAAAAATGTAATTAAAAACAGACCAATAAACAAAAGCCCAGGCCCAGATGAATTCACTCTTGAATTATACAAGAAATGTAGAGAAGACCTAATGCTGCTAATGCTGAAACTCTTTCATGAAATTCAAAAGGATCCAATACTGCCAAAATAATTCCTAGAAACAAGCATTATTCTGATACCCAAACCAGAGAATGACCCCACCAGAAAAGAAATTTACACAAAAATCTCTGTAAAAAGAGAGATGAAAAATTCTGGCATTCATAGATGCAAAAAGATATGGCAAACAGAATCATCAAGATTATACACCATAACAAAGTAGGATTCATCCCACGGATGCAGGGATGCTTCATCATATGCAAATGAATAAACATAATACATCATATTAACTGAGCTAAAGACAAAGATCACAGGATCATCCCAAAAGATGCAGAAGCATTAGACAAAACTCAACACTCGTTCATGATAAAAACCCTGCAAAAAATTGGAATACATGGTTTTTATCTCAATCTGATAAAACCTATCTATGAAAAACCAATTCATCACACTGACTGATCAAAAACTGAAAGCTTTCACTTGAAAATTAGGAACAAGTAAAGACATCTGCTATCACCACTCTTCTTCAATATAGTTCTATAAAAATTAGCCAGATAAGACAAAGAAATAAAAGGAATAAGGATAAGAAATGAAGAAGTTATCATTATTTGTAGACGACATGGTCCTCTGCATAGAAGACCTCAAAAACTCCATCAAAAGATTTCTAGATTTAATAAGCAAATTCAGCAGCATAGTTGGACACAAAATCAACACTCAAAAATTAATAGCAATCCTGTACACAAACAACAAATTCACTGAGAGACAAATTAGGGAAACTACACTGTTCACAATAGCATCCAAAAAGAGTAATACTTAGAAATCAATATAACAAAAGGAGTATAAGATTTATACATTTAAGGTTACAGTAACTTGAAAAAAGTGATTCAAGGGGATATCAGACTATGGAAAGATTCCTCATGGATAAGAAGAACCAATGTAGTGAAAATTCCCATACTTCCAAAATTGTTATGCATATTTAATGCAATCCTGATCAAAACAACATTAGCATTCCTCACAGAACTAGAAACAACATTCCTAAAATTCATTTGGAACCAGGCAAAAGCAATAGCAAAGACAATCTGGCCAACAAAGTAAGACAGGAGGCATCATAATTCCTATCCTGAAATTTTACTGCAAAGCTAGTGTGATAAAATTGGCATGGTATTGGCCAAAATACAGATCTGAGGATCAGGGGAATAGAATAGAAGATGCAAATGAAACCCAAAACACACTAAGCCATCTTGTCTTTGACAAAGGAGCCAAACATGTTAATTGGAAGAAAGATAGCCTCTTTAATAACTTGTTCTGAAAAAAAAATTGGCTTTCCAAACAAGATCAACACAAATTAGCTCCCAGTCTATCACCATGCACTAAACTAAGTCAAAATAGATAAAAGATCTAAATATTAAAACAGAAACATTAAATTTAGGCTTGCCTCCTGCAGGCAGCCAGCACAGACTGGCAGATAGAAGAGATCTACTCTTCTATGCCTGCCTCCCTCAGGAGGGTTGCCAGTGCAGGCAAGGATGAAGAGTCAGACCCATTCCTGCATATATGTCACCACTGGGAACTTGCTTCCCTCAGGTAACCAGGACAGGCAGGGAGAAACAACCAGATATGCCACTTTCACCAGCAGGCCACCATTGGAGATATTTGCTTACCATAGATAGCCAATGAAGGCCAGGAGAACCAGAGAAACATGCTCCTGTGCAGCTGTTACCATTGGAGGAGTCCCAGGGTAGCCATACATGCTGAGAGAAGAACTGGACCCACCATCACACATTCATGGCCATTTGTAAAGCCTCAGTGTAGCTGCCTGAGGTTGGAGAAGTCCACCTCATGACCCACTGACTCCTCCAGGAACCTAGATTCAGAGAAACCCAGGTGACTGTCCCTTTCCCCTACACTGTGGAGGGGCAGCCAACATAGGAAGTGCCAGGGACCCCACAATTGGTTTGTTGAGAGAAACCCAGGAAAATGTCAAGGTGAAGGAGCAAAAGGTAATCTCAGACCCCCAACTCACACAGAATAAGTCTGGAATATAGACATGGAGGAAAATGGAAGTTGCACACCTGAAATCTCTGAAAGGACAGCAATTAAAGAAACAATGTCATATTCAGACCTCTCCAGAGCCTTTTATTAGGGTATGCATTGTTTCTCTCAGAGGAAGCTCTGTACAGTGTTGTCTAGAAATCCACCATCTCTTTTGGCCTCTGTTGCACACCCATGTTTATGACAGCATAATTGGAAAGTCTTGGAAATGACTCAAATTCTCATAGACCAAGGAATACTTAAGAAAGATGTAGTATTTTTTGGTGCTGGAAAAATTGGCTCTCTATATGCCAAAAATAAAACTAGACCCATGCTTATCATCATGTATTAAACTAAAATCTAAATGGATCAAAGATCTAAATATTAAAACAGAAGCACTAAACCTGTTGGAAGCAAGATAGAAATCTTGAAGACACAGGGGAGGTAGAGAATTCATGAACAAAAATCAAACTGCATGCAAAATTCTTCCCAGAAACAATAACTTGGATCACATCTTATTAAAGAGTTTTTGCCTGTTGAAAGAAATCTCCATCATAGTCAAAAGAAAACCCACAAATTGGGGAAAAAATCTTAGTGAACTGTCCCTCAGACAAAGGACTTTTGTCTAGAACATATAAAGAATTAAAAAAAAACAGATCCCCAAAATTCAAAGACCCAATCCAAAGATGGTAATCTGATATAAATGCAGTTGTCAGATAAAGAAATACAAATGGCAAGTAAATACATGAAAAATGTTAAGCATCGTTGGTCATTAGAGAAATGCAAATTTCTGAGATCCCATCTCACTCCAGAAAGAATGGTCAGGATGAAGAACTACCAACAACAAATGCTGGAGAGGCTGTGGGGAAAAAGGAACTCTTCTGCACTGTTGGTGGGAATGTAGTCAGGTGTAACCACTGTGGAGGTCAGTCTGGAGGTTCCTCAAAAAGCTGGGATTTGAAGTCCAATTTGATCCAGCTATTCCAATTCTGGGCATATTCTCAGAAGAATTGAAAACATCATACCATAGTGATATATATGCACCCATGTTTATAGCTGCACAGTTTGTAATAGCCACATCTTGGAAACAACCTAAATGCCCATCAACTGAGGAATGGATAAAAAAGATGTGGTATTTTTATACAAAGGAGTACTACTCAGCTATAAAGAATGATCACATTGAGATATTCATAAGTAAATAGATGCAACTTGAAACCAAACTCATAAGTGAAATAAATCAAACTCATATGTGTAAATATCATATTGTTTCCCTAGTGTAAGAAATGGTAAGAGTATATAAGATAAAAAATCTTCAGTAAATATAGTGAAAGGATAAGAATCTTATCAAAAGGGGAAAATAATATCTCAGGGAAAAGGAGGAAAAAAGAAAGGAAGGGAAAAGAAAAAATATCAAAATTTGTAATAACACACTTATGTTAGTTAAGATGATTATGCTACAAATTCCATAAGTTCTTGGAACAAAACAGCTAACATTCACAGGACTCATAGGATTCATAGAATTGGAACAATTTTGAATGTTAGTGTCTGGTGATCTGAGGAATTCTTGAAGATCATTATGTAAAATAACAACCCTATTTATGCTCCTACTATTTTGTTTTGAAGGCCTATATCATCATTATTTTGGGTTCTTTGCTATTGTTACTTATTTGACTTTTTTGTTTTGTGTTTTTTTAATAATTTGTTTTGTTTTGTTTTTCCTTCTTATACAGAAAAGATAGGTATACATATTGAGGCTTACACATGCATAGAACTTCCCTTAAACAGTTTATGAGAATTGATTATATTATGTGTGATTAAATGTATAGCTACTTTGAAGAAAAAGGGACAGTATGGTATCCATTGCTAATTCAATATCCTCATGCTGTGAAATCCAGTAATGCTATTATTCTTTGTTCAGTGTGGTTTTAGTATGTTTTATATTGTTTAACTTCAGCATACATGAAGGTATGGACAGCTAATTTGAATGAGAACAAGAGACGTTATGGCAGCCATTGTTGATTTTCCTATTGTCTGGTTTTGAGGCCTATATTGCCTTCATCACTCTGTTCTGATCAGTTTAATACTATTTTGTTTTGTATAAATTCATTGTATGTGAAAATATGGACAACTATTTAGAAGAAAACAAGAGACACTATAGTAGCCATGGAAGATATCCTATTATCTTGCTTTGAAATCTGTATCACATTGTTTCTTATGATGTACTTTGTTCTGTTGTGTTACACAATTGTGTTAGGTTTGGCTTTTCTCTGTCTTGTTTTGTTAGATTTTATTTTGTCAGATGGTAGGGGCAGCTATTTTGAACATAATGGGATATATTATGGTAATCATGGTTTCCTATTATATTGCCTTGAAGTCTTATAATGCTTTCATCCATTTGTTTGATTGGTTTTATTGTTTTTTTATTTTATTATGTGTGATGGTATGAATAGCTATTTTGAAGAAAACAAGACATCATGGTAGCCATTGCAGATTTACTATCAATCTTGTTTTGAAGTCCTACCATGCTTTTGTTGTTCTGTTTTGATTGGTTCTACACTGTTGTGGTTTATTTGATTTTAGTGAGCTTTGAAGTCTTATAATGCTTTTTCAAGTTGACAAAATCACATCAACCACTACAGTTATAAAAAGAACTGATTATATATCAGGAGTTTTTATGAAAAAGGTTTTACTTGGTATAGTGGTTATAACCTGTGATGGTGAAATTTAGGGAAGATTGTTTATAAAGCAAAGTTAACTGGGAAGGAAGTAGAAACAAGACTGGAGGAGAAAGGATGCTCATGCAAGGTTTGGAGAACTAAAGAAAGGAATATAAAAGAAAGGATGGAGGAATATTTGGGGAATCATCTGAGCCTGTTTAGGGTTGATGGAGGAGATTAGTATTTTGTGGCTGGGATTCTCCCCAGTCATTTAGAAAAGAAAGAAAAAATATGAAAGGAAGAAAGAAAAAGGAAAAAATAGAAAAGAAATAGAAATAGAAATAGAAAAACAATTTTGAGAGAAAAAGACCAGTTACCAAGCCCCTGGCTCTTCCTGCACTGGTCACCTGTTGTGCGAGGAGAGTCAGGCACCTGCTTTCTCTGGTGATACAAACTGCAGAGTACCTGGTTCCTCCCATGCTGGTTGCTACTGCTGTAGTGTGATGAATATTCTTGTAAGTCCTGATATCATTAAATAATCAAACTCCATAAGAAGAGAAAACAAATCAAAATTTCAAGAAATTAAAATGTTTTTATAAATATTCTAACCCAGAAATTTAGGTGAGCAGTCTTTATAGGATGTTTTTTCATGGTTATATAATAATAACAAAACTACCTCTGCATTTTAAGAAAAGGAAAATATTACCTACGATATTATTAGCTTTATGTAAATATTCTGAGGGATAGAAAATATACATAAAATTTCTAGAATACTTGAAACTGAATGCACATAAGAACAAAAAAAATGTAACAGCTACTGCTAAACTTGCAGAAAATTATGGTGAAATCATGGCTATGTTAGCCTAGTTTAATTGCTGGTACTTCACTGTGTAGTAGATATTATATATTCACTGTGGAAGAGATATTATCATTACCTCAATTTTACAGATGAGGAAATTAAACCTTAGTGAGGAAAAATAACATCCTAAGTAGTACAACTCATCAAGTAGCAAGGTCTATGTTAGAATGTAGATTCTAGCTTCCTGGATGACAGTTATAATACAAATGAGCACTGTCCCCATGTGTTGCTATATGCAGGACTTACAAATCAAATAGAAATGCTAAGGAGGAAAATATAATACCAAATATGTATCCAATACATCTAACTCTAATTATAAGGATTTAAACATAATGCATGCTAGAAGCTAAGTTAAAAATAAGATATTTATCTATATGGATATTATGATCATATGGAAAATAACAACAACATAAAGTCCACACTTTGAGAATCATACTTCTGATAAGAGACTTTGATCTAGCATATGTAACTAATTTTCACAACTCAACAATAAAAAGACAGCTGAATTAAAAACTGTGAATACTTTGTTTTATTGTGCTTTGTTGATACTGTGTTTTTATACAAATTGAATGCTTATGGTAACCCTGTGCAGAGAAACTCTTTCAATACTTTTTTTTAACAGCATATACTCATTCATATCTCTGTGTCACAATGTTCTAATTCTTATAATATTTCAAGTTCTAGGCACTTAGCAATCCTTGGGGGCAGTGTTTGACTGCTAAAGGCAGAAAACAGATGCACCAACAGGTAAATTGGTAATTTCCCTTCCTCATTCCTTTCTAAATATTAGGCTGTTTCATGTTATTTTGGCTACATGTTCTCTGGTATTATGTGACAAGTTTTTCATCCTGTATTTTCTTGAGTTCTGGTGAATAGACAATGCATTTGATTTCATTTTTTTCTCCCTCATTTTCCCTTCCTCTTGGTTCACTGGGATTGCATTCTCCCCCCAAGCAGGAAGATTTAAATTTGTTTTGGTGTCTATTTTCTACAGAAAAATTCCTTATATGTTAATGCTTGTGTGAGGAATTTAATAAGGTAAAGATTTGGATTTACTATTTTTGGGAGAGACCTGAGATTCTACATTTATAACAAGCACCCAAATGATGTCAGTTAATGCTAGTTCATGGAATACATTATGAGGTAAAAACTGTAGAAAATACAAGATAAGCCAACTGGCACAAAAAGCATTTTTTGTAAAAACATTTGGTGTGCAATAGCATCACAAGTATTAAAATATTTACCTATTATTAATACCGCTGAGGTGGGGGTGGGGTGGCCTATAGTGAGTGAGTTGGTAAGGCTGGCATTTTTAAAGAGAATATTAAAGGATCAGAAGGGTCAGTATCATGGAAATTTGGCAACGGAATTTGCATATGGGACACTTGAATATGTATTCTATAAGGCAACAGAAACTCCTAAAGCAATAAGGAATTCATTGGTGAAGAAGGTTCCCCCAATATCTCTGAGAAGTTTGGCTATGGATGTCTTCTGAAAGTTTTTCTTGGCAATGAGAGATTCTGCCATGGAGTTTGGATCCCCAGTATCAATGAGGATGCTGAAATTCCACAGTAGCAGATGGTGGCAGTAATCACCAGAGGTAAGGGGAATGCACTGACTATAATGGCCATTGTGTTAAGCTAATTTCCATTCTAGTGATGAATATTTGAGATAATCAACTTATCAAGAGAAAAGTTTTATTTTGATTCATCGTTTGGGAAGTTTCAGTCCATGACTGTGGATCTCAGTTCATGAACTTGATTTTTTTCCCACAAATTTCATTGCAAACTGAACTGGAAAAGAACTAAATCTAATTCAGTGGCCAGGTTCAATATTGAGTTTATGAGATTTGATTTGGTTCTTATCCAATTTGTTTTGTGAACAGAATCATAGAGAAAACTTGGTTTTCAAAAACCAAGTTACCACTGTATACATTTCTTTGGGCTAAGAGGGAAAATGGACTAGTTTGTTGTCTGATTCGTATAATAAAAATAATAAATACCTAGAGTGCAGAGATTGACATCCATTTCCAGATATGGTGTTATCTGAAAACTCAGAGTCTGTTGAAGGAGACAATTCCTCTTGAGAAAAATACAAATATCATCCCAGATACACATGGTAAATATATACATCAAAGTCTTTGTGGTCAGTGCAATCATAATTTCACACTTTTATTGGACATGTTCATTGTCTTTATTGCAGTGGTGATTTCATATATATATGTATATACATATACATGTATATATGTATATATATTTAAATTTTTAAAAATATGTTTAATGTATTATACCTCAGATAGTTCTCATATACTATAGATGTGAGAACTGAGACACCTGCTGTGTGTAGAAAGAAGTCAACAGATGCCATCTCATGCAATAGGCAAGGGGTTTTATTGTCCAAGCATGCATGGGGCCCACTGAACATGCAGGAACAGAGAGCCACAAGGTATGCCGGAGCAGGGCTTTTAAGCTATAGAACAAAGGCAGGCAGGGCTTTGGCAAGCATGGTTACAGAAGCAGTAGGCATTGGTTAGTTTAAATGGCTTTCTACATTCATTGGAGGGGGCAACTATAGGGTGGTCTAGAGTTGGGGGCAAAGGGTGTTTCCTAATATGGGCAGCAGATGCCCAGAGAAGATACATTCCATAAATTCCTTACACATGGAAGGGAGCTGTTTGTACCTTGCAACCCAGGTTTTCGAGTCAGCTTAATCCCTGTCTGAATTTAACCTAGGCAGCTTTAACTATAATGGCTCAATTCCCAGAATATTGGGAGGAGATGAGCGGCATGGAGCAGCACAGACCATGCGCTGTTAATAAGAGAAAATTTCTCTTACATAGACAGATGACGTAAAGCAAAAGAAAATGAAAGAACTGTTGCAAAACCAAAAAAAAAAAAAACTTAACACATGGTCTAGAAATTCGACCCTTAAGTATGCATCAAAAAGAATTGAAATCACACCTGAAAAGTGATGAAACATCAAAGTGACAGTGAAGTAATGTGGTTCCAATATATATGGTGGTACCTTGGTTTATGAATATAATTCATTCCATGATTCTGGTCATGAATCAAATTGGTCACAATCCAAATCAAATTTACCCATAGGGTTCAATGTAAATAAGTTTAATCCATTCTGAGTTATATATATATATATATATATATATATATATATATATATATATATATATATTTATATTCATAACAATATGAAACAAAATACAGTTATAATGCTGTATATAACATTGCTTGAGATGACTTATGGTGTGAAGGACAAGAAGGTGCATGGGGAGGAAGTTATTATTTGAATGGAGAGTTCCTCTCCATAATGCCATCAGGGACATGTCCTTCAAGGGCTTCTGATCTTTGTCAGCTGCAGGGTCAATTTTGATTAGAAAAATCTGTATAATGTCATTTGTTTTTTTCCTGTGCTACATAACCCTCTAGAAATGAAAGGCCACATTATTGTCCATCAGATTCAACACTCTGTTACAGTTATGTTGAGGTGGTATCTCTCAAGGAAATCCTGACACTCATTTCATTTTCCATAATGCATTGTATCACATCCTGCTGACATCCTTGTCTTCCTCATCCTCCGTGGAATGATTCTCAACAAATGCCTTCTGCTGCTTACTCTGGAGTTCAGTAAGTTTTTCCACCTTTAGTTCCTCCTTCTGGTCCTTAGCAATCTCTTGTATGTCTATGCCATGAATGTACAGATTCATACTTTTGCTCAGGGACACAGTCTCATTCACTACCTGTACATCGGTCCCTTCAAAGTCACATTTGGTGACACATTCTGGCCACAGTTTTCTCTACACTGAGTTTAAGGTTCATTATATGACATCTTTCCAGGCTTAGTCAATGAGGTTGTTTCAGTGGAGGACAATGAAGTGTTTCTTCCAGAACCCTTTCAGAGTCATGGGCATCTCTTCAGTGGCTCTAAAACACCTAGTGAGAAGGAATTTTTTTACAGCTTCTTGAAGTTGCAGATCACTTGCTGTTCTATGGGCTGCAGAGATACTGTATTGTTAGGGAGGAACTTGATCTTTATGAAGTTATACTCACTGCCTATGCTATCCACCATGACAGAGGATGTTCCACTCATAGTTCATTAGAAGAAGGTATGTTTCAAGAAGTTGGTTGTCAGAAAGATACATCTTAATGGTGAGTATGAACACCTCATGCAGCCATTTCATGTACAACTTACTTGTGACTCAAGCTTTCACATTGGCCCTCTGCATGTCAGGCAGTCTGATCTTGTTCACATTCCTTGAATTCATGAAACATCTGGGAATGGGGACATCGTTAGTGGCTTAATCTTCAGATTGGCATTTGTATTTTCACACAGCACAAGGGTCAATCTGTCCTTTATGGGCATGTGCCCAGCAGTGCTTTTCCTCCTGAGTGATACAGGTTCCATTCAAGATCTTCCTCCAGAACAGTCATGTTTCATTACAATTGGACACTTTTCGAGCAATGTATTTTTCTGCCTTCATAAATACCATGAACTTTTTTCTTGTAAACTTCTGCAGTGGCCTTGTCAAAACTGGAAACCTTGCCACACCTTACCATACTGTAGATGACACTTCTCTTGTGAAATTTATCAAACCAGCCTCCATTGTCTTTAAATTCATCACTTATTACCCTTGTAGAGGGTTATCCTGCCATAAATCACTGGAATTTCATGTTTTTTCAGAGATGATAGCTTCACTAATGTTATCATCTGCCACCTGTTTCTCATTCAATCACATAATAAAAGTTTTTCCACCTCTTTTAGCACTGTATTCTCTACAGTTAATATCATTACTCCCTTTTCAACATCAGATCCTATGATCTGTATTCTTCAAAACAGTTGATTGTCAGCTTCACCACCTTGTATTCCAAAGCCTGAACAGTCACATGAATAGCATACTGATGCCTTTCTACAATTTCCTTCTTCAATTCAATTTTTATTTTCTTCAAAACATTCTTGCTATTCTTGCTCTGCACATTCTTGTCACGTTCATTGCTACTCTTCACTTTCTTTCTACTATGATTCTTGTTCTACACTTTCTTGAGAGTCATGCTAGATTGAATAATCCTGTACAGTACTGTATATACTAACACACACATATACACACAAACACATTTCACAAGTGTGCATAGGTCAGTCTGCAATTGCATTCTCAGTTATAAAATTTCTTCTTAATGCTTTCATTGTATCACATAAGTTCTTTTAAGTTCTATGGCATTACTTTTTAAACATAGGAATTTTTTTAAAAAGGGTAAAATTAAGCATAATGAAACAGAGCAAAGCAGATCAGAAGAAAACAATGTAAGTGACACAGATTTCAGAGCAAGACAACAGGACATCTACAGTGGCTGCCATAATATCTCTTATTTTCTTCTAATGATTGTCTGTATCTTCATATACAATGAATTCACACAAAACAAAATAGTATCAAACTGATCAGAACAGAGTAATGAAGGCATTACAGGCCTTCAAAACCAGGCAATATGAATGGCTGCCATAATGTCTCTTGTTCTCGTTCAAAATAGCTGTCCATATCTTCATATATACTGAAATTAAACAATACAAAGCAGACTAAAACCACTCTGAACAAAGAATAGAAGCGTTACTGTATTTCAAAGCATGATGATATGGAATTAGCAATGGATGTCATAATGTCTGTTTTTCTTTAAAGTAGCTGTTCACCACACATAATATAATCAATTCTCATAAACTGTTTAGAAGTTCTAGGCATGTATAAGCCTCTACATGTACACCTATTTTTTTATGTGAAAAACAAACAAAACAAAAATTACTGTTTATTTGTAGTATTAGGTAAATTAATTTAAACATTGGCTCTTCTGACCAGTATAAATTAACATACAATTGCACTCCATTATACTGGGTAAAGAAACATTATAAACTTATTTGAAAAACTCATAGTGTATAATAAATTTTATGTCATGTACAGAGTAAAGCAATGACAGTAGCTATTATTTACTAAGCATGTTTTTCATTTTTTTGTCTTGCATCTCTCACAGTTTTTTCATATCATGTTATTCTAATCAGTAAAAACAGCAATAATTTATATTTGGAGTAACTTGCTAATTTTTTTTATTTATTTAAAGAGAAACAAAAGCATGTAAAGGGTAGAGGCAATACAGAATTCCAAAAAAAAGATAAACAATAAGAAATCACTAGTTAATAAATTACATATTATCCTCTTAGAAATAGTTGTTCAAGTTACAAAATTAAAGCATACAAAGTATATAGTCAAACAGTGAGAGTGTGAACAGCTACGCATGCATGAATCTCTGCATGTATTTCTATACTTTCTGTATTAGAGGGAACAACAAAACATAGCAAGACAAAACAAAACAAATTCCTATAAAAGCATGAATCCAAAAAGTCATATAAAATCACAGTACAAGGTGATCTACAATGATTGCTGTGTTGTTTCTTATTATCTTCAATAGAATTGTCTATATCATCAGGCATAAATGAATATAGCAGTATAATTGAATATAGCAGCACATAACAATATTAGTAAAAATAAAACATTGTAGACAATATAAAACTTCAAAGGCAGGTAATAATCAAACCAGAGTGGATATTCTAGGGAATCTTGTCATCTTAATTGCATTTGCCTATACTCTCAGACTTGATACTATCAATCATAACAGCTTTGAATAAAATCTATCAATACAAAACAGTGACCTAACAAACCAGATTGGATTACAATCAGTCATGGTAAAACAGTGTAGGTTATACAGAGCTTTAGATTAACTTAATAGAAAATTAAGGATGATTACCATACTATATCCTGCTATTTTTGGGATAACTGTCTGTGCCCTCAAATCTAGTACAAGTAGAATGACTGGAACGGAATATAATACATCTAAGCAGAGTAGTGTGAGTAATGTGGGTTTTAAATCCTGGTTCACTATTAACAATATAGTGTATCAAGGCCATCTATGTTAATGATTCTAGTTATCCTTCTCTGCCTCATTTCTGCTATGCTATTTTTCTGCCTTTGTTTGTTTACTTTTCTCCTTTATTCTACTACCTGCCCTGTTCATTGAGGCCTTTCTGCCACTGTTCCTAAAATCCTGGTATTTTTTTTCTCTCTCTCTACAATGTCCTTCAGTATTCTCTGTAGGGTTGGATTGGTGGTCATAAACTCCCCCAGTTTCTCTTTCTCATGGAAGCATCTTGTTTCTCCATTAATTTCTAGTGACAGTTCTGCAGGGTACATCAATGTGGGCTGGAGGTTATTTTCTTTCAGGGCTTAGAATACTTCACTCCAAACTCTTCTTGATCTGATGGTCTGTGTTGAGAAGTCTGCCATGATCCTGATGGGCTTACCTTTATAAATAATCTGTTTCTTTTCTCTGATGGCTTTTAATATTCTGTTTTTATATTGAATTTCTGGTATCTTGATTACTATATGTCTGTGTGTAGCTCTGTTTTGGTTGTAGGTGGCTGGAGTTTTGTATGCCTCACACAACCGAATGTCATTTTCTTTTCCCATGCTTGAGAAGTTTTCCTTAATTATTTCTGTGAATAATAGCCTTTGTAATTTGCCTGTATGTATTTCTGCTTCTTCATTCACATTTATTATTCTTAAATTGTAGATTCTCTTGTCATCTTTTAGCCTTTGTATTGCTACTGCCTGTTTCCTTGTTATTTTTAAGAGATCTTTCCTTTCATGATCACACACTGCCAACTTGTCTTCAAGTTTTGATAGTCTATCCTTAGTTTCTTTTAAGGAGTTTGGCCAGCTTTCAATGGAGTTTTTAATTTCCTGGTAGTCTCTTTAAATCTGCTTCATGTATTCTAAGTTTTCTTTATATTCTTTATCAAATGTTTCTCTCCTTTTTTTGTGTTCCTCCCTTCTTCTGTCTGTATCATCCTGAGAGATGCTTCCTGAGAGCATTTCTTTTATTACTCTCTTCATATCCTGCTTTGCCTGATTTAATATTTCATTTTTGAGCTTGTCTACAAGGTCCCGAAGATATCTCTTAATGTCCATTGAAGCCATGTCTGATGTGTGTTTGCCACCCTCAGTCTCCCTCGTTTTCCCTTCTCCTGGATCAGTGCTCTCAGGGTTCTGGCCTGGGGGCCTCCTCCTTCCTCTGTCTCCTATCATGGCCCTGGCTTCCTCCACACAGGTTACAGTGCAGGTCCCAGCCCCCTTCCCTGTTGGCCACGTTTCCTCTGAAGCATGCTGGCAAGGGAGCTCTGCTCCCTCCTGCCTGCTCTTATCACTGAGGGGCAAGCAACGGCTGTATTTGCCTGCCCCTCCCCACTGGGCTTGGCAAACTTCAGGTGCCTTAATGCAGTCAGCACTTGCTAGGTGCAGGGAATCTATTTGGGATGGCTCATTGGGTCCCGGCCAGAGGTGTGGCCCAGTCCAAGCAAATCCCAGGAATCTGCTCTTGGGAGGGAGGAACCAACTGAAGTCACTTTCACTCCTGGTTCAGGCTCCTCCTGCCCAATTCCAACATATCACCCATTTGGTGGCACCCTTCCCGTGGGGGGGGGTCTCATTCCCAGCACTGATTGTGGATCAATGAAGGTCCCTTTACTAGCTCCACTCTCTGCTCTGCATTGGGCTCACCAACCTCAGACTTCAGCACTGCTGTGCTTCCTGTGAGTGGTGGCGGGAACAAGTTTGGGTGGCTTTGCCGGCTGGCACAGATTCAAGCTGGTGCAAATTTGGTGGATCACCATGGAAACAATGTGTGTCATAATTTTAGCTGTTTCAGTTGTAGTCCTGAAGTATTTGACCAGCTTTTTTACATTTTAATTTCTTCCTGTGTCAAGAGGATCCATCTCCCTCTGTCTGGATCTTTTCAGGGTGTTTTATTCTGGCAAATGAATTGTTTCTCCTGGGAGGCTTTGTATTTTGTTGCTCACTGATCGGCCATCTTGTCCTCTCTACCTATCCTTTCTGCATTAGAGGGAAAAACAAAACAAAACAGATTACTAGAAAAATAAGAAACAAAAACGACAAATAACGATAGCAAAGATCCCAAAACAAAAATGATATAGGCCTTCAAAACACAGTGGTAGGAAGAGAACTAAGGTTGATATTTTATATAGTGATCTTCAAGAGTTCCTCAGGTCACCTGAAACAAACATGCAAAATTGTTCCAATCCTATAAATATTAACTGCTTTGTTCTATGAACTTATAGAATTTGTAGCACAATCATCTTAGCTATCATAAGTATGTTTATATAAATTTAGATATTTTTCTTTTTCCTCCTTTTCCATGAGATATTATTATTTTTCCCCTTTGAGACAATTCTCACACTTTCTCTGTATTTATTTTATGTACTCTTACCATTTCTTACACTAGGGAGACAATACTGTATTTACACATGTGAGTTTGATTTATTTCACTTATGAGTATGGTCTCAAGTTGCATCCACTTGCTTGTAAATATCTCAATGTGATCATTCTTTATAGCTGAGTAGTACTCCTTTGTATAAAAATACCACATTTTTTTATCCATTCCTCAGTTGATGGGCACTTAGGCTGTTTCTAAGATCTGATTATTACAAATTGTGCAGCTAGGGTCAAATGGGACTTCCAATCCCAGCATCTTAAGGAACCTCCAGACTGACCTCCACAGTGGTTGCACCTGTCTACATTCCCACCAACAGTGCAGAAGAGTTCTTTTTTCCCCACAACCCCTCCAGCATTTGTTGTTGGTAGTTTTCTTGACCCTGGCCATTCTTTCTGGAGTGAGAAGGGATTTCAGTGTGGTTTTAATTTGCATTTTTCTAATGACCAATGCTAATGAACATTTTTTCATGTATTTATTTGCCATTCGTATTTCTTCATCTGAGAACTGTGTATTCATCTCAGATGCCCATTTTTGGATTGGGTCTTTGAATTTCAGGGGTCCTATTTTTTTAAAAAATTCTTTATATGTTCTAGACAAAAGTCCTTTGTCTGAGGGACAGTAGACTAAGAGTTTTTCAAAATTCATGGGTTTCCTTTTTTACTCTGTTGGAGATTTCTTTTGACATGCAATATCTGTTTAATAAGATAAGATCCCAGTTATTGATTCTGGGAAGTATTTTGCATGCAGTTTGATTTTTGTTTATGAATTCTCTACCTACCCCTATGTCTTAAAGATTTCTACCTACTTTGTCTTCCAGCAGATTTTGTGTTTCAATATTTTGATCTTTGATCCATTTTGACATTAGCTTAGTACATGGTGATAGGCACGAATCTAGTTTTAGTTTCAGCATATGGAGAGCCAGTTTTTCCAGCACCATTTATTAGAGACTATTTTTCTTCCAGTAAATATGTTTGACCCCTTCATCAAAGATAAGGTGGTCAAGTGTGTTTGTAGTTGTAGTTTTATCTTCTAATCTATTCCATTGATTTAAGGTCTGTTTTTATTCTAGCACTATGTTGATTTTATTACAGTACATTTGCAGTATAACTTAAAGCCAGGAATTGAGATGCCTCCTGCCTTTCCTTTGTTGCTCAGAATTGCCTTTGCTATTCTAGGTCTTTTCTGGTTCCAGATGAATTTTAGGAACGATTTCCCAAGGTCTGTGAGTTATACTGGTGGTATTTTGATGATGATTGCATTAAATCTGTATAAAAATTTTGGGAGAATGGCCATTATAACAATATTCACAAACAGGGTATGTATTTCCACTTTATGAAATCTCTTTAATTTCTTTTTCAGGGTATTATAATTTTACCTGAGTAGGTCTTTTACTTTTTTTTGTTAGATTGATTCCTAAGTATTTCATTTTTTGGATGATATTGTGAAGGTTGTGGATTCTCTTATTTCTCACTCAGTGAGTTTGTTGTTTGTATAGGAATGCTATTGATTTTTGAGTGTTGACTTTATATCCAGCTACATTACTGAATTTATTTATTATACCTAAGAGCCTTTCAATGGAGTTTTGGATGTATTCTATGTAGAGTTTCATGTTGTCTGCAAATAATGATAATTTAACTTCTTCTTTTGCTATCCTTACTCTTTTACTTCTCTCTTTTGTCTAATTGCTCTGACTATTATTTCCAGCATTATATTGAATAGGAGTGGTAACAATGGACATCCTTGTCTTATTCTTGATTTTAGAGTAAAGGCTCTCAGTTTTTGATCATTTGTATATGATGCTGGCTGTTGGTTTATTGTAGATGGCTTTTATCATATTGAGGTAAAGACCATCTATTTCAATTTTCTGTAAGATTCTTACCATGAATGAGTGTTGGACCTTATCAAAAGATTTTTCTGCATCTATAGAAATGACCATGTGATTCTTATTTTTGGCTCTATTGATATGGTGGATTACATTTATTGATTTACATATGTTGAACCACCCGGCATGCTTGGGATGAATCCCACTTGGTCATAGTGTATAATCTTCTTGATGATTTGCTGCATCCTGTTTGCCAGTATTTTATAGAGAAATTTTGCATCTATGTTCATTAGGGAGATTGGCCTGTAGTTAGTTCTCTTTTTTGTTGGATCTTTCTCTGGTGTTGGTATTAGAGGAATAGTTGCTTCCAGGAATGAGTTAGGGAGAATTTCTTTCCTTTAAACTTCATTGAAGGGTCTGTGGAGTGTCAGCATTAAGTCTTCTTTGAATTTCTTGTAAAATTCTGCAGTGAATCCATTTGCACTTAGGCTTTTCTTTGCTGGTAAGGTTTTAATTACATTTTCAATGTCATTAATTGAAATTGGGTTATTCAGCAGATTTACATCTTCTTGATCCAGCTTTGGTAATTCATATTTTTTAAAGAATGTGCCTATTTCTTCTGTGTTATCAATCCTATGACAGTAAAAGTTTTTGAAAGAGGTATTGATGATCTTCTGTATTTCTGAAGTAGTGATTTCACCCTTTCCATTCCTCATTGCATGAATTTGAGTTTTTTCTTTCCTTTTTGAAATAAGGTTGTCTAGGGGATTATCAATTTTAATTATTCTTTCAAAGAACCAGCTCTTTGATTAATTGATTCTTTATATTGTTTTCTTAGTCTCTATTGCATTGATTTCTTCTCTGATCTTTATAATTTCCTCCCTTC